>CM060955.1:24006224-24411787 GCA_030765055.1 Mantis religiosa | reverse complement strand
ACAAAAAAAAAATGCAAATTTGAATAAATACCAAGTTTCATAGATTGAGTCAACATGAAAAATTCAGTGCCATGGCCGGAATTTGAACCACAGATCTCCTGGTTTCCGTCCAGTCGCTCTAACCCATTGATCTACCATGGCCAGCTTGCCGTCATGACATTAAATTCTCCATTTGACTCGTATATTTCCCCGGTAAACCACTAGGGTTCTTGCATTCGAGATACACTATTTGTGGCGACTTACTATCGTAAGTACTTGACTCTCAGGCTTCATCATTTAACTCTTATTATTTTAGTTAATTGATATAAGGTATAAGATATAAGATAAGACTCTATCAAAAACCTTAGCCTATATACGGCAAGTATGAGGAAATTACTAATTTCCATCAATTAACTAAAATAATAAGAGTTAAATGATGAAGCCTGGGACTCAAGTACTTACAATAATAAGTTGCCACAAATGGTGCATCTCGAATGTGAGAGCCCCTAGTGGTTTACCAAGGAAATATACGAGTCAAATGGAGAATTTAATGTCAGGACGGCACATTGACCATGGTAGCTCAATGGGTTAGAGCGACTGGACGGAAACCAGGAGATCCGTGGTTCAAATCCCGGCCATGGCATTGAATTTTTCATGTTGACTCAATCTGTCAAAGACCTTAGCCTATAGGTATACGGCTAGTATGAGGATATCATTAATTTCCATCAATTAACTAAAATAATACCAAGTTTCATATTTGAGTCAAATAGTGTTGAAGATGCCACAAAATGTCCCTACACCCAACTAGCCTTTATATGGAAATAATAATAATAATAATAAACTTAATTTATCACAAACATTTACAAAAGTAAGAAAAATCTCTACAAAACAGGTGACACGTCAAATGAAATATGCAATAAATATTATTTACAACAATTGATCATGTATATTTAGGCAAAACTGCCTTTACAAAATGAAAAGAAAAACAATGTTTATAAACTATCTTCTAGATATTCCCTTACTGAGTAATATGACCTTTTTACCAGCATGTCTTTGATGGCTTTATTAAATGATTTTATATCTTTTGTTCGTCTTATTTTGGTGCATTGTATTTATTTCATCCTTTGGAACATAATACATATTGTAACGCGAGCGCTGGAACACCCTATGAAAGCAGCTGAGAGCGGGAGACGAGGGAGGTCCGTGTTAGCTACGCCCTCCCCTCGTTTGTCTTATAGTGGTGACAGGCGGTGGTGACGGAGGAAAAACATGACTGTGCCGTCTGTTTCTCTTACACCTGGTTCTCGATCATTCTTTTACTGGAACATTCTCGCGGACACTGGAAGGCGGCGATATTCCTATATAAAGGGGGGTTGCAGACAGTCAGTGAGTCAGTCAGTTGGTTAGTGAGTGTGAGCGAGGAGACAGTCGCAGTTCTTGGTGTAAGAGTTAGTCAGTGACGTGTTAATGAACGAGAAGATTGTGCAACGGAAGACTGTACGTAACTGGTATGTGCATCGGAGTTTATGTAATCGCGAGTACAAGTGAAATTGTAACGGACGAATTGGTGAATTGTAATATTGTGCAGCAAGTAATTCTGTGTAATTGGCAAGTGTTAAACTGTAAGTCGGTGGAAATAAAGAACATTTTTAAGTGGTGAAATTGGACTTTTCATTTCACGAACCCACAAAGTCACACTGGTGTCAGAAGTGGGATATAACACAATGGAGGCAGCATTAGAAAAGATTTTAGCGGAACTGAAACAAATGAAGACGGCCAACGACAACATCACCGCGGAACTGAAACAAATGAAGACGGCCAACGACAACATCACCGCGGAACTGAAACAAATGAAGACGGCCAACGACAACATCACCGAGAAGATGGAAGAAATGAAGGCCGAGTTAACCACAGAAATGAGAGCAGCGAACGGCAGTCTGGCCACGGAAATGAAGGCGGCGAACGAGGCTCTCGCCGCAAAGTTTGAGGAACGGTTGGCCGGCGTGAGGGATGACGTCACGAACCTGGGCAAGCGGAAGGGTCAAGTAGACGACCGCCTTAATGATTTAGAGGAAAAGGCCGACAACATCGCAAAACCCCTCACCCGCCTGACGGAGGAAAACCGGCCTTATGTGTGGACGGAGGACGCTGAAGACGCTTTCCAGCACCCGAAGGGGACCTGTGCAGTGCTCCTATTTTGGGTTTCCCACAACCGGGTGGCGCCTTCATTGTGGACACCGACGCTAGCGACCATTACATTGGAGGTGTCCTATCGCAGATCCAGGACGGCCATGAGCGCACAAGAGTGGAAGAGAAGGAGCGTGCCGCAGCAGTCCGAGTAGTTGTGGCAGTGCCTGCTGAAGGCTGGGATAGCGCAGGCCTGAGGAGGGAGCAGCTGGCGGACGCAGACTTGGGGCCACTCTTGAGGGAAGTGGACGCAGGGACGAGACCAACCTGGGAGGACATCGCACCGAGGAGCGCCACCTACAAGTCGTACTGGGCCCAATGGGACTCGTTGAAGACCAGAGAGGGCGTGCTGTTCCGGGTATGGGAGTCACCCGATGGGAAGGCGCAGAGAGAACAGTTGGTACTTCCCCGGAGCAAGGTCCCGGAAGTCTTGGAGGAAGTGCACGCCGGTACTTCAGGAGGACACCTGGGAGCGAACCGAATGATTCACAAACTACGGCAGCGCTACTTCTGGCTGAGACTCCGAGCAGATGCTGGTGGTACACCTGGACCGCCTCGCACGCTACGATGGGGCTGTTCGGGGCGAACAGCTTTGAGGAGGGAGCAGTGTAACGCGAGCGCTGGAACACCCTATGAAAGCAGCTGAGAGCGGGAGACGAGGGAGGTCCGTGTTAGCTACGCCCTCCCCTCGTTTGTCTTATAGTGGTGACAGGCGGTGGTGACGGAGGAAAAACATGACTGTGCCGTCTGTTTCTCTTACACCTGGTTCTCGATCATTCTTTTACTGGAACATTCTCGCGGACACTGGAAGGCGGCGATATTCCTATATAAAGGGGGGTTGCAGACAGTCAGTGAGTCAGTCAGTTGGTTAGTGAGTGTGAGCGAGGAGACAGTCGCAGTTCTTGGTGTAAGAGTTAGTCAGTGACGTGTTAATGAACGAGAAGATTGTGCAACGGAAGACTGTACGTAACTGGTATGTGCATCGGAGTTTATGTAATCGCGAGTACAAGTGAAATTGTAACGGGCGAACTGGTGAATTGTAATTGTGTGCAGCAAGTAATTCTGTGTAATTGGCAAGTGTTAAACTGTAAGTCGGTGGAAATAAAGAACATTTTTGAGTGGTGAAATTGGACTTTTCATTTCACGAACCCACAAAGTCACAATATGTTATAGGACACGTCAGTTCAAGATACAAAGTTAAATATAAAAAGTTACATATGACTAAAAATTGTAACGGATACAGGATCCAAAAAAGTCTAAAGTAGAAAAGGACATAAAAACAAAATATATAAAGACCATAGAGAAATGCTATATAAAAGTAATTGTTAATAATAATGTAAATCTGTGTTCTAGTGGCATTAAATTGCTTAAAGTGTTTGTTACTTTATATTTTTTGAAAATTGCCCGCAATGATTTTGATTAAAATATTATATTTATCTTTTAAAACAGATAAGGAATATAGATTATAGATAAGTCAGAACGTTTATATCATAACAAGTTTAATATATGATTATGATATAAAATCTATCTTGAATTTTGTGTTAAAAATTGTAAAGCCCTTTTCCCATGTTATATAGTTGATGAACCAGAAATAGACAAAAGGTTACTACACGTAATTAATGTGACATATTACATCTTTACTATTTACCTATAATAATAAAAAGAGGAGGAAGTATTGTATTCCATCCAAAAATTTGATACTGAGATTTTGTTGGCAATATATGTTACGAGATTCCCTGAATAAAAAATAAAAATACATTTTTAAAGCAGGTGTGGAATGTGTGTGGAATTCAGTATCAAATGTGGAAGTTCAGCAGCTTCCAAGGACGTTAATTTTCAAAACACCACCCCATTCCAACTACCTTTTATATAGAACATTTTTCTAAAATTTTGATTAAAGCATTTTAAAATGTTTAATTGCTTTTTATGATAAATGAAATGTTTAGTCTGCATAGTTCTTTTGGCATATAGTCCTTTTCATATTGAATTACTTTTTCATAACTGGTAAACCGGAAGAGATATATAAGGGGCATTCAAAACAAAATGAGCTGAAGTCTGGTATCTGCAAACTGGTGACAGGATGGTAATATCGTGGTATGTGTAACAAAGTGTTGTTCCGACCAGACCATGGAAGTTCACAACCCGTCGCTAGAGGGCACGCATGTACGTCACGTGACTATACAAAGCTAGCAGCAGCATGCATCAATCATCCAATGCTGCCAGTCGCATTACAAACAGTGAAACGGAGGTGTCAAAAGAAGAGCAAAGAGGTGTTATTCCTTTTCTGACAGCGGAAGGCGTAGGGGGAATGGACATTCATAGTCGAATGTCAACAAGTGTACAGCGAACATGTCCATTGCAAGGGTCAAGGCATGGCACAAGCGCTTCAGGGCAGGACGGGTGTCATTAGCCAATGATACATGGTCTGGAGCACTACAGTGCATTACCAATGACATCGTCCAGCTGGTTGATGTACTCATTACTTAGGACCACCGAGAAACAGTGAAAGCCATAGCTGCCGAGGTCAGATTGAGCGTCGGAAGTGTTCACATCATCATGAAGGAACAATTACTCGTGCGCAAAGTGTGTGCCCAATGGCTGACCCACAGTCTTCAACCACACCAGGAAGCACGTCGAATGGCCCAATGTCTTGGTCTTCAGTAGGGCTATGCTAGTGAAGGTAATGAGTTCCTGGCATGAGTAGTGGCTGGAAATGAGTCATGGTGTCATCACTTCAAAACGACAAAGTCTCCAATGGAAGCATCCAGGGTCACCACCACCGAAAAAAGCCAAGCCATCCACAAAGCGCAGGAAAGGTTATGTTGGCGTTCTTCTTTGACTAAAATGGCCCCTTTCTGATACACTTCCTGCAGCACGGGACAGCAGTGAATGCCCAGCATTACTTGCAATCCTTGACCAACCTTCACTAAGCGATCAAATCAATACAACTGGACAATCTCAGCCGTGGGGTCATTCTGCTCCATGACAATGCAAAACCTCATATGGCCAACACAGTTGCGGCACTCCTCCAGAAATTCAAATGGGAGATTCTTGGTCACCCTCCATACAGTCCACCCTCTCTCCCTGAGATTACACCATTTTTGGTCCCCTTAAAAAAGGCTCTGAGGGGCAAACAATTCACCTTGGACGATGATGTCCAGCTGTATGTGCAGAACTGGCTCATATCCTAGCCCTGGAACTTTTATGAGACAGCCATTCACCACCTTGTGTCACAGTGGGACAAGTATCTCAACAGCCAGGGCCAATACTTCTAACATACAGGTACTGGTTTCTGTAATTATGTCTCCAGCTCATCTCTCTTTGAATGCAGCTTATACATTTTACTACGAAAAAAATCTGATGTTTTGCATTTACAACTTCCTCTACTCTCGTAAAATTATTCTTACAAATGGTTATACTTCTATGTATTTCATGTTAACCCAGACAAACATTATCTTACTGCTAATTTTCTTGTAGGCATAAGGAGAATATGGGAATGCAGTGCTTTAAAGCGATAGTCAACTCCGGAGTTGGTCGCTGTAGATGCTGATGCTTTTGAAATGGTTTTGTATGGTTAAGAGTTAAAAAGTGAATAATGGCTTCCCATTTATGGAAATTTGGTTGGTTGGTATCTAATGTTAAGCAGTTGGCAATGAAGCCATTCACTCTCTTGCATGCCAGTATTTTGATGTGTTGGTACGTTGACTAAAGGTTGAGCAGTGGAGTAGGTGGTTTCCATCCATATCTTATCTTGATTTAAGAAAGTATAATTATTGAAAAATTCAGGAAATAACAAGGAATATCTCTGAAATGGTTCACTCAAGAAAAGAAGGTATCAGACTTAATTCTGTGTTTTAACAAGATATTAATCTTTTTGTCTATCTTTTACACTTATACTCCTGCCATCCTAAGAAGCACACTTTGCTGTGAGCAGTTCCACGAACAAAACCTACAAAACAAAACCTACTGGTAAGCTACCTTTGTGCATACAACTTGTTTGAATGTAATATGGCATAACACATGGGCGAAAGCATCACTGTCGTCTGTCACGCTTATGCATGTGGGTGCAGAGTAATACAAGAAGTATTTCTTAAGATGGATGCAGTATAACTAATTATGCAAAAATCATCCACAATGCAGAGACCTTCTAAGGACATTCTTAGAAAATTAAAGCTATACGTTTCATTTGTCTAGGAAATTTCTTAAACATGTGGTATTTTAATCAAAATCATTAGAGCTATATTTTTTTTTGGGGGGGGGGGATTAAATTTTCAATGTAAAGAGTGGCCTGGGGAGGAGGGATTTTCCTGAAAATCTTCTTGTCGCATCCTTGACTTAAAATATCAAGTTTGGTATTTAACCATTTCTTTTTAAGTTACACTGTTCACATTCAGACACACACAAACACACATGCATGCACGTGCGCTAACACACAGACATTTTCTAAAAATAATTCTTTTATCAGGGTACCTCATCACAATAATTTCCACTGAAATCTCAGTATCAAAGTTTTGGGTGGAATGCAGCACTTTACCTACTTACAGTAAGCTTGCAGTAGAGAAAGTAAGAATGTAGATCTGTAAAGCACAGACTTTATGTCAAATTGTTTTGCGGAGTTAGTCATTTATGAGATATTTCTTGTGATTGTTTTAAATTCATAAATATGTATATTTTTGTGGTCATGCAAAGAATGGAATTTCAAAACCATCACATAAAGACTCACGCTTCCTAAATCTAACCAGCACTTCACTTAGTCATCAAAGTTCAAAGGCTTTCACAGCGGTGTCAATACTAGATACAGTATAATATGGGCTTGTGGGCCATGGTCTCCTTCCTCCTGCTCCTTCCCAGATGTTTCATCTGTGACCTCGGTAGACATCTTCAGTAACATTAGCAAGGTGAAGGTTTCAAAACTGATTAACTTTTTATTTATTTTTTTGTCATTTTTTTTCCACTCGCAATGAAAAAATCAGCAATTGTGAAACACGCTATACTTGTAGAAGTGGAACACATCATCTAATATGCAAATACAGATATTCTGGCATCAATTTGTAATTACTATTCACGCTTATTCCGTGAAACCATTGAAACACAGAAGCATAAAAACAAAATTAATCACAAAGAGAAAGGCCTTAAAACTGAACATAATATGGCAAACAGCATTGACAAAAGTCAGTTCCAGCCAATCACACAGCAGCAGATCACAATTCAAATTTAAATTTATTGTCCATAGAGACTACAGAAATCCATCAGACATTGTCAATATATTATTTACATTAGAAATACAATTATATATATTTACAAAATAAAATTATATTTATAAAAAATCATCCATTATTGATAAAACTCGTTAATAGAATAGAATGCCTTATTTATTAAATATATACAGAGTTCCTTTTTAAATGTATTTACATTGGTTACTGACTTCAGTTCCATTGGAAGTTTATTATACAGTATAATGCCTTTATATTTTGGACTTTTTCCAAACATCTATGTTGTACTAAACTATAGTCATTCCTGTTTCTAGTGTTATAGTCAGGATTTCCTGAGTTTATTTTGTAGCAATTTGTTTTTATGTGTAGTACTGTTCTGAGTATTATTAAACTGGGAATGGTAAGCAGTTTCATTTTTATAAACTCAGGCTTTACACTCTCTCTTATATTTAACTTCAACATTGTGTGAATTGCTTTCTTCTGAAGAATAAACACTCTATTTACATTATCCATTGAAGCAGCTCCCCATATTGTTATACAGTAATTTACGTAACTCATAAAAAGACCATGATAAATATTCAACAATATTTCCATGCTACAAAAAGCTGCCATATATCTTAACAAATAAATAGCCTTATTTTATTTAATACAACATTCATCAATATGAGCATGCCAATTAAGGTCATTGTCAAATATTATTCCCTCTGCCAACACAAGTCCAGCCCTCCACCCACCTGGACCAATCACAGTAGACCACCCTCTAGACATTAATATAAATTCCGCAGCTTATGGTGCTCCCAGCACAGTTGCTGTCGAAACCTCCACCAGAGTACTTCAGCCTTACTACTGCCACTGAAGATGTCTGCCGCAGTCACAGACAAAATGTCTGGGAACAAGAAAGAGTCAAGTAGATCTCCGCCCACAAGCTCAGATTATACTGCATCTAGTACTTCATTTACTGTTTTGTACAACTAAATATGAAACTGAAAATTTATCTGGATTAACGGGAAGTAGCTAGAAGAATAACCTTTTGTAAGAATGTTTGTAGAAGAGCCAACAAAGAAGGTCATGTGAATGCAATATATAGCAGTTTATTATTAAAGTAGTATTAATGTTTTATAATTATTTCATTTATCTTTCCTTTCTTCTAAGTGTGTGACATGTAATGAAACATATTTGAAATTTGTTGCAATTGTTACTTATTTGTTTTCCTTAATAAGAACTTAATTTTGTTACTTCTGAATTTATTGCTTGACTTTAAATGTATTAGGGTAAAAATGTATTGTGACTAGTGTAAGTTGCGTAGAAGCATCACTTTTTGTAGATTTTCTAGGAAGCATTCCTCCCTACTTTAAATATTTTAGAAACCAAATTAAACAGGAAATGCACACTTATGTTTAATATGCAGAAAGAACAAAAAATGTTTAACTTTATATATTCTAGAATTCTTTCACATTTCTGATGATTTTATTTTGTTATACTTTGAAAAGTTAATTGATTTTTTTAACTCTTCACTTGAAATATTTACATATTATTTATATGCATTTACTAGAGCATGTTTTTAATTGAATACTGATAATGTACACCAATATCTAATTTAAACTGACAGACTTATTAATTTGCAAAATCATAAAAGCTGAGGTTTTAATGAGAAAGTTTAACTAAAACATTTCTCTGCTAAATACAATTAAAACAATTTTATAAGCTCACATATGAAAAAGTTTAAAAATGTTATAACATGTAAACTGGAAGCTTTTTTTTTTTTTTTTCTTTCAAATCAATTAGAGTTTTCTCTTTGTCTCTTAGAATTGTTTGAATTGGATATGAATATTTTCTTGAGCTACTGTAGGTGAATTTGTAATTTGTATTAAAAAGTAAAATGAGGCTGTGTTAGATTTTTTGTGATCATCAATAACAGCATATTTTATACTTTCTTGCATGAATGTATCTTCTGGAACATTGAATATCTGAGTCATTCCTCCATATCTATTATTATTATTATTATTATTATTATTATTATTATTATTATTATTATTATTATTATTATTATTATTATTATTATTATTATTATTATTATTATTATTATTACTATTATTATTATTATTATTATTATTATTATTATTATTATTATTATTATTATTATTATTATTATTATTATTATTATTATTATTATTATTATTATTATTATTATTATTATTATTATTATTATTATTATTATTATTATTATTATTATTATTATTATTATCATTATCATTATCATTATTATTATCATTATCATTATCATTATCATTATCATTATCATTATCATTATCATTATTATTATTTATATTATTTATATTATTATTATTATTATTATTATTATTATTATTATTATTATTATTATTATTATTATTATTATTATTATTATTATTATTATTATTATTATTATTATTTATATTATTATTATCATCATCATCATCTCCTGGATAATTACGTTAATAAATTTGTTCAGATGCTCTTAACTGATTATTCAGTTTATTCTAAAATATGAAAAACGTGATGTGATAACACAGTTAAATGCATTTCATTGCCAGCTGCTGATGGAAGTGATTCTGGAAATTCAGTTGTCCTTTTGTGAAGCTTCCATAAGCATTGTTGAAAGTTCCTCTTTGGTAGGCATTTCTAAGTTAAAAACACTTGAACTGATATTATAAACTACAACACTTAGTAATACATGCTCCGGCATTAATCCAATAAAATGTGTTATCCAAGCTTTTTAGCCTTGGTCGATTGGCTGAAGTAGCAAATGAAATGTGTAGTGTTTAACGCCCGCTTTTACTACATACGGCACTGCGGGCGATGACACTGATGATACATGAGATGAAGATGGAGCACCAGTGGAATGAGATGGCGGGGGAAACCGGAGATCCCGGAGAAAACCCGCCCCAGCGCTGTGTTGTCCATCACAAATCTCACTTTGTGGTCACCTGGGATCGAAACCGGGCCACCTTGGTGAGAGCCAAGCGGTCTAACCACTGAGCCACGGCGCGGCCACTGAAGTAGCACTTGATGTTTTGCCCATATCTCCACCAGCCATCTTCAGAAGTAGTCGACTCAGGCAGGGTTGCTAGAGTGGAAGATCTAAGTGGGTGGTCCCTCGCCCAGCTATATATATGAGGGCATTTGGTGCTAGTGCCACTCCAAAGCAAAGAAAGTCCCTGAGAGGAATGTGCCACCCTTACACAGTGGGACAAGGACAACGAATATGTGTGACAGAGAATGCATGCTACACAAGCAGCAGAACCGTTAAAAAAAACATGTGCCCTCTTCACTCAGTATATGAAAGCCGAGAAGATTTATTCACAAAAGTTAAAGCTATTAGAATGTTTTTGAATTGTCTGTAATTGAACCAGACATGGGGTGTTATAAACCTGTCGATTGAGGGTGTAGGAACCTTCTCCAACTCCCCTGCATCTCAACCCCGGAGACTGTCTTTGTTGTGGTAAACTATAACATATGCAAGAAGCAGATTAAGAAGAGCGGAGTTCTGTAAGTAGTTCTTACAGCAATGTGATTTTTGTAATTTACGTCCTCCAGCGTTAAGTCATATCGGACGATGAATGAAATGGGTGAAATGATGCTCAAATGAGCCCAGGGTCCATAGAGCTTAGAGTTACCCGACATTTGTCTTTCAGGATAAGGGAAGACCCCGGAAAAACCTTATCCAAATAACTCATCCTGATCGAGATTCGAACTCTTGAACGTGAGGCAGATATGCTACCACCACGCTTACCGAGGCGGGCAGTGTGAAAATGATGTGCAGTTTCTTCACAACATAATGGTTACAAACGAGGCAATGTTTACCCATGACGGTATACTAAATTTCCACAATGTTCACATCTGGGCAAACGAGAATCCGCACGCGGGAATTTTCAATACAGATTCGCGGTAAACCTTTGGGCCGAATCCTCGGATATCAGGTGCTGTGGCCAAAGGAACTGCCTAGGATGCTAAAAGGTGTTCGTTATCTGCAGTTTTTGCAAACGAAATTACTGGAATTTCTTGAGGAGGTGTCATTGCATATAGTCAACAAATATGGTTCATGTACGCGGTGTACCTCCCCATACCAGTAGACAAGTACGCCAATTTCTACATCTTTCAGTTCCGAAATCGATGGATTGGTTCACAGATTAATATGGTTCTATGTGTTGGGTGCCAAGATCCCCCGATTTAAATCCTTTGGACTTTTATTTCTGGAGGCATCTCAAGGAACTATTTAACGCAGTCGAAATTAATGGTGAAGTTCTCTTAGGCAACGAATCTATAGGATATATTAGGATGCAGTGGCAAGTGTGAGAGCTGGTTCTGATTTGTTGGAAAGGAAGCGCCAATCATGGCGTCGACGCATGGAAGCTTTTTGATGAGCAAATGGTATACAGTTTGAGCGCTTACTGTAGCCGTAAAGAAGTTAAAATCATATGACGTACACAGTGGCATTTTCATTTGTTTTAGTTAACCGTACAGGATATTGTACACTTGTTTTTGTGTTTTAGTATTTTTTCTGCATTGTCTTTGTGTTATGGCTTAAATTTAATTCTTCACGTTGTAAGAGCAATAAGTTGTTGAAAGTTGTAACTTTAAGGAAACGGAGAACAAATGTATGTCTATTGATGTTAATGGTGTCTTGTTTGATGCCAATAAATTTAAATAAATCACGGTCGGCCATTGCAAAGGGCAGAGCGAGACCAGCAGTGTGACCTCTTACGTAAGCAGACACCCATCAGAGGGAATACTAGCCATCCTAAAAACATCGCAACATTTTCCTCACGAGCATCACTATCAGAAATAGTGGAAAAAGTGGATATTACAGGTTCATCTTATCGCCCTGAAACGCTGATACAAATATTTGCACTTATTTTCCTCCCATACTGTATATAGTTAGAAAGAGCACGGGAGATATCGAACAGCCTTCGAGAAGTCCACCTTTTATTTGCCCATAGGCCAACCAGATTTAAGGTAAACAAAGCATATATCCTATTGCGTTACTCTCGTGTTAATATTAGCTGCGGGAAACAAACACACACAAATGAAATCTCCGTGAACTCATGCCGCATGTGTTTAATACAATTGAGCTACAAATGCTACAGATCTTTAAAATTAATATGCAGTAATACGGATAATTAAAATAAACCTCGTTAATATGTAGCTAAATCACTAACGGGCCAGGCGTTGTCAATATTTGGTCTCCCATCATATGCTGTGTCCTGAACATTAAGTCTATTCACTTAATTTTCCTTCGCAAACCTAAATCAGACATAAATTAGCAGTGAGAGCACTAACGTCAGAAAAGAGGTTGAACATATCAAAGTGACAATATCTATAAAGTTCACGATTGCAATTAATTCTCACTTTAATTCCTTAACTTTAAAATACAACTCGCTTTTGTATCACTCGCTAATACCACAAAGCGAAGGGTTTCTTTTTTATCATTGTTTATGTCCTCTAACGTTAAGTCATATTTGACTATGAATGAAATTAGTGATATGCTGCATATATGAGCATAGGATCCTAAGCTTATAGTTCATCTTTCAGGATAAGGGAAACCCCCAGGCAAAATCTTATCCAGATAACTCTGAACGAGATTCGAACTCGAGGCAGGCACGCTACCAGCCCGCTACACAAGGGCGGGAGCACACATATTCGTCCTGTGATGTACAATACATTTTCATTGACAAATGAAATGTTTGATATATTTAAATTACAATGTACAGTGCTGCTATTATACTGTGCCTGCTCCATACTAAGAGTACCAATATTAAAATACTCAGTTTGATATTGCTTTTCTTTTCTCAATTTTCTGTTTATTGCTTTCTTTCTCCTGTCTTGCTTTTCTTTTTGTTTGTTCGTTTTTTCCGACCCATATTTCGTCTTGTTTCCAAACTCCTCAATCAATCATTCAATCAATCAATTTAGTGTTCACTATAACATAATACAGACATATATTATGTTTTACAAACATTGTCAAAGATTGTCATTCTCTCTCTCTCTCTCTCTCTCTCTCTCTCTCTCTCTCTCTCTCTCTCTCTCTCTCTCTCTCTCTCTCTCTCTCTCTCTCTCTCTCTCTCTCTCTCTCTCTCCTCTTATACAAAACATAATCTATTCAAAATCATTGAAGTTGTCGTCAAAATATCCATCTATATAATAAGTAGGCTCTGTTTAACAAGAGTTTAGTCAGTTTAGATTTAAACTTAGCAGCTGACAGTATTTTTTAGGCTTTCAGGAAGTTTGCTAAGTAGTTTTATACCAAAGTATTAGGGCTTATGTTCAGAAAGTTTTAGCCTGTGACCTTTAACTATGTAGTTATTCTTTCCCCTTATTTCATTTGTGGATATCGGAATTATTGGAGGTTGTTTTCCTGTTATGTACAAAAAGTATTGTTGGCAAAATAATATGTAGGGAAGAGTAAGTGTGTTTAATTTTTTAAAATAGGGCCTGCATGAACTCTTACATGTTATTTTTGCCAGGTATCTGATAGCTCTTTTTTGTAGGAGCAAATGCTGTTAAAGTTTAATTTGAAAGTGTGTCCCCACAGCTCGATGCCATAAGAAATGTGTAAATATATTAATGCAAAATACACAAACTTACTAGTATCTACTGAGAGAAAATTAGTTAAAAATCGCAACACAAAAAGTCCTGAGCTTAAATTGCTTTCTAGTTTTTCAATGTGGTTGTTCCAAGTTGACTTGTCATCAAGGATTAGACCTAAAATATTTGCACTTTTTACACACTGGACTAGACTATTGCCTATATTAAGTTGAAGTTCAAAAGGACGTCTCTTAAAATCAAATGGAATTTATTCGCTTTTTTGTACATTAGTGCGCAGCCTGATTTCATTAAAATACTGGAGATCAAATTTGCATCGATTTCTAGATTTAGTAAGTCGCTGTTGCTCAAACCCAGTGTGGCATCGTCTGCATACAAAGTTAAAGCTACATTACCCAGTACCACAGTTTTTGTATCGTTATTATACAGAATAAACAACAAAGGTCCCAAAATAGACCCCTGGGGCACGTCAGACTGTACCTCCACAGGTTTTGAAGTAGTCACCTTGTTTACATTTCAGTTGTACATATTGTATTCTGTTAGACATGTAGGATTGTATCAGGTTATTACTTCGACCTCTGAGTCCAATACGTTCCAGTTTATTCAGTAGAACTGTTTTATCGACACAATCGAAAGCTTTTGATAGATCTAATAAAACCCAAGATGTAAAATTACCTTCATCAATGCAATCAATTATATACTCAAGAAATGTTGAAGCTGCAGATATGGTAGACTTTCCATGGACAAATCCATTTTGGCAGTCTGATATGATGTGAAAGCTGTCAAGGAAAGTAACGATTCTAGAATAAACTACTTTTTCCCCGCCTTAGCTAAAGAAGGTAATGCGGAAATAGGTCTATAATTGTCTCTCCCTACTTTATTTTCTTTCTTGAAAACAGAAATAACTTTAGCTATTTTGAGACTACCAGGGAAAGTTCCATTTACTATATTGAGTTAATAATGTCCACTAGAGGACAGGCTATGGATTATTTGCAAAATTTTATTAGTTTTATTTGGATGTTATCGTAGCCAACACTATTTTTAGTTTTAATGCTTCCTATAGTGCTTATTATTTAGTTTTATTGGTTGGGTATAGTAATAACGTATGAGTAGTTAAACTAGTGAATTTCATTGTTTGTATGCTACCGTTATGCTGCCTCGGTTGTATTTTGGAGATACTTTGACCTATACAAACAAAAAAGTTATTAAACACGTTTGCCAACTCTGAAGGATCCCTTGTAAGGTTCCAGTTGGATTTGATTTCAAAGTGATTTTATTTTTTCTGTTTTATGTTACTTCTGAAACTATTAATAATGTACCTTTTTTGTAATTTACGTCCTTCAATGTTATGTCATATCGGACGATGAATGAAATGAGTGAAACGGTGCTCAAATGAGTCCGGGGTCCATGGAGCTTAGAGTTACCCGACATTTGTCTATCAGGATAAGGGAAACCCCGGAAAAACCTTATCCAGGTAACTCACCCTAACCGAGATTGGAACTCGGGACCTCTTGAACGCGAGGCAGACACGCTACCGAGGGGGCCAAATTGATGTGCTTTTGTTATCCGAGTCAGATATTTTTTTTTACTAAAGAAGTCTTTTTTAGCTTTAACAACCTTTTAATCATATTTTTTAAATGACTGAAGTTTTCGTGTTTCAAATTACCTGATAACATTTTGTCTTAGAGAGCACGGAGTTGTTTTATTTCGGGTGTGATCGAATCACCAATTTTATTATTAGAGTTTTGAATAGTGTTATTTCTAGCTCTTGTTTTCGGACAATATAAATCAAAATAATGCATTAATGTACTGTGAAAAGCATAGAATTTCCTGTTGGTATTTGATTCACTATATTCTTCATTTCAGTCTAGCTCCCTTAGGGCTCTATTTAGGGCTGACAGGTTTGATTCATTGCCATTATTGACCCATTTGATACTATTAAGTGTTGTATTTTTTGCGAGCTTAAATTTTAAGTTAAACTCTGCCTTGACTATTGAATAAGCAGAATGATCTGAAACTCCAGTATGAAAGTATTTGTGAACTTAACAATTGGGAAGAAATATTAGTAAGTATATTATCAATCTCAGTTTTATTTGTGTCAGTTATTCTTGTGGGTTCCTGTATAGTGTGTATTGGTGAGGTTTCTATATTCATAGGTATGTATTTCTAAAACAATTATATTAAAATCCCCAGCAAGCATCAAGTAACGGCGTGTTTGTGACATTAAATTTTCTAAGAGTACAATTAATCGCTCAAAAAATACCTTAAAACTACCACTATATTTTTCTTTTTCTTTTTTTGTAATTTACGTCCGCCCCAACGTTAAGTTATATCGGACAGTGAATGAGTTGGGTAAAATGGTGCTCAAATGAGTTCAGGGTCCATGGAGCTTAGAATTACCCGACATTCGTCTTGAAGGATAAGGGAAAACCCCGGAAAAAACCTTATCCAGGTAACTCACCCTGACCGAGATTCGAACTCAGGACCTCTTGAACGTGAGGCAACTACCACTATATGTTCCTATAATAAAAAGCGGTACGGCTCCATATTTGAATTTAACTCCGAATAGTTCAAAATCACCTTCAACACTGTACACTGTACACATTCAATTTCAGGGCTTCTTAGCCCATGTTCGATGAGTATTAAAATATCAGTGTCCTCTTCTTTAATTAAAAAGTCTAACTGGTCTGTCTTGTTGGTTATAACATTGGCATTTGATAAATTCCTTTTAGAGTTTGGTTACACTTCTTCAAAAGTCAGTTATTTTTTTCACCTTGCATGGGAGTGCCATTTGCAATCAATTGTTAAACAATCTCTTGTGTTCACATTAATTTGTTGAGCTAGTTTACAATTTTCGAGCGAATCATTCTGAAATGACACCGATTTCACCTAGTTTATTCTCGATTAAAAGCTGTTATGGAATATTCTTCTGTGTAACGCCGAACTCGAAGCTTGAAATTTATTAACGATCGCGTGAAATGCCTTACCACGAACATTTATTTACCTACTTATGAAGATACAAAAAATAGTTATTAAGTCATACAGTTATTACAAAAAAGAAGTATGTAAAAATGCTGTAACCTGTCGCAAATGCGATCAACACTGGAAAACTATTACGCACTTTCCAATAAATACTTACGACTTCAATTCAAGGATATGTATCAAAGTCTCATATATACGTATAATATATCATACAGCCTGCTTCAGGGGTGTATATTCCATCGAAACAAAGAGAATCCCACATTTAAGTTAATCACTAAATCAACAGATGGCAACAGCAACTCCAGAATTACCCACACCCACCACACCACTGGATCAAGCTTTAGTCGCATAAGAGCAGAAGATGCAAACGATGATTTGCGAAACATGTCCTCAAAATAGGTACGAAAGTGAAGTATATGTGTAATAAATACGACTCATCTATAAATTAATAAAGTAGACATTATTTCCGCTTACATTGTCAGTAATAAAATATTTTCTATTTTCTATACTTTCATTGAAACACTCTTATGAAAACTTAGCGAAATATTTTTCATACAGGAAGCATGGATTGGTACACCACTTGCACTTCTGCAAGTAGTTTTCTGGAAGTCCAACAGATGGCATGGAGTTTTTACTGATTGTTGATATTCGAACACCTCTTTTTGCGTCCGCAACATATTTCTTGTGTACACTATGGAAATCACGTTACTGTAGGTGAGAGATTAGTAAAGAAAACCAAGGCAATTTATGTTTTCTGTGTACAACATTATAACAGATTTGTATTAAGAAGTATTGAAATTGTACATAAAGCAATGTTTGACAAATTTCATTCCTAAATAAAGAATTGCGCTTACCGGAAATAATTTTCAAATTACTTCTGAGACACTGAGAGCATAAATGCAGCAGAAAATGCATGCGCGAGAGAGGTGTGGTGTATTGCTTGAATCATTTCTTCATTTACTTAAACAAAAACTAAAATCTTTATCGAAAAATATCAAGAAACTCTAGCATTACGAGAAACAAAAATCGAAACTTGAGTGCAGTATTTTAAACATGCCACTTATGATTTAGTGATTTAGAATGGCTTGCAATTTGTAAAGGGAGAGCGAAGTTGTTTTGTTGATTATTGTACTCTTATCAACAGAAAAAAGTGAGTGGAATTTAATAGTATGTGCAGAAAAGCTGTAAACAACTGGAGTGTAAATCTAGATTTTACTACAGTGCTATCACCGTTTTTGCAAAGAATTAATGCACAAAAAAGAATCCCTCTGTACACAAATAATAGATACGTTCCTATAAAAGCCACTTCTTTTTTCTTTATAGCTTTCGTGCGATAGATTTTCATCATACGTCTAAATATATTGAAAGACTGTTCGGTAAGTACAGTTGTTTCAAAACAGTTGCTGTTACTGACACTACTTGGTGTTATGTGTATTGTTATTTGTCATACGTTGCCAAAAATTTGCTACCGATTGATAGAGAAGCTTGCTTTTGGCAGGCAATCAAGAGTTCAGCGTTTTCACAAAAAATTGAAAACATCCGGTATCGTTCAGTGATTCAATTTTTCCTTTTGGTGGAAAATTTTAAGAATATATAGAAGGAAAATGGATGCTGACTATAAGTTGCTTCCACTATCAATGCTAAGTACGAGGTTCGGTTCGATTGCTAATACCGGTTTAGGGATTTTCTCCCGCTGAGAAACTTGGACCTTGTGCGGTCCCTGAGAGGACTAATTGCCGAGCTAGTTGAGAGGAAAGTACTGTCTCCAGCACAAGAAGGCAAGGCAGAGGAATGTGTAGCGTAATCACTTTTGAAGTCATGCTGTCACATTCTGGATGTGATAAGCATGCTAGGTTCATGTAAAATACAGTGTTGTCACGTAATAATTCACCCATCCATAATACCTGTCACTGCAGTTACTGAAATGAGCATTAGATCTGGCAGCATGGGTGACTCATATTTATTCTCACACGCTCATTTCGTAGTCAACAGATCCACTACCAGAGCAGATAAAGAGTACAAACCCCTTTCCCTTTCATGCCTCGTTTATCTTATTGTGGTGAGCATATAGTAGAAGGTCCAGGTTGAGACAACTATATTAACGAGTGTGCAAGGAATCAAAGCTATGAGTTGCTTGTGGCAGATCTGCTCCAGGGAAGGCAATGAAAAGTGATGGCGGTCCCAGGGGAGGGGAATGCGAATGTGGCCGCACTCACTGACTTCTTGGAAAAAGATTACATTAAAATACTACAGTGAACTATAGGCCTCTTTCGACAAGAAACTCTAGAAAACATGGCTCGCCAGACAAATCACAAACTCATTCATCTGATGTCTATATGTGACTGTGTGACCTGCATTGTTAATTGTTACCACACACACCCTTAGGATTGCCAGATGCTCCGTTTCTCTTGGAACCCTCTGTTTTTTCTCCCAAATTTTGTTCCTCCGTTTATTATTTACCCGGAGTACGCAATTCTCCGTTTTATTTGCCTACTGCGAATTGTTGAATTATATATAATGACTTTATTCTCATAAAGTTTGTGTAATCTTTGGAAAATGGCACTTTATTTTGTTTCATTTCGCGAATGTTGTTAAGATAAGCGCCTTCTAAATTAACGTAGGTATATTCGCGCTGCTCGACTCTCAGATAACGCACTGTTATTCTTGTAAGTGTGAGAGGGGAACTGGCGCGCTTCCCGGCCATGTGCTAAGTATCAATGAACTCATCACTTCAGACAATGGAATTCGCAGGAATTTCAAATGACAGATAGATGTTCACTCCGCGCTGCTCGCTGCCATGACTTTATCTTTGTTCGTAGAAACCTCTCAGATAACGGACTGTTATTCTTGTAAGTGTGAGAGGGGAACTGGCGCGCCTCCCGGCCCTGTGCTGAGCACCAGTGAACGCATCACTTCAGCCAATGGAATTCGCAGGAATTACAAATGACAGACAGATGTTCACTCGACTTGGAGTAATCAATGCGTTATCTGAGAGGTATCTATTGCTAAAGATAAATCCATTGTAACCGTTCGAGCAGCACGACTATACTGTGCAGCAACGCAAAGAAAGTCCCTGAAAGCAATGTGTCAGCCCGTGCCACCCTTACACAGTGGGATAAAGACAGCGAATATGTGTGACAGAGAGTGTGCTACACAAGGAGCAGAACCGTTAAAAAACATGTGCCGTGTTCACTCTGTGAACAGATTGTGAAGCCAAAAGATTGATACGAAATTAAGGGATGCAATGAATAAAGAATCGTAATGGATTTCAGAGGAACTTTGTGTATTTGTTAAAACACGTGCAGGTGCAGTGGGCTGAGTCGTTTAAGAAAAGAAAGGGGAGAAAGCGGGTTCTTAGCAGGGATTCTAAGTGAATAACACTTGACTTCGTTTGAAAAGGCATTGTTCGGATCCTTAATAATGGCATGACCGAGACTAATAATCACAATGGACAAAATAGTCACAAAAGGAATTTTGTTTTGAATAAAGACAGGTTTGAGAGGTGAAAGTCGCACACAGCTGCAGTGCCCCAGTGAGGACAGGCACAAATGGGCTGGTGGTCCATTAAGAAACACATCTGGTTGGGTCTTCGGCGAAGGCAGACCAGAACCGAAGAGAAAAGGCACTTATCGGTTCCTACGTAATAACCAATTAAGTGTCATCGCGTAATATGCATTTGACCTACGGTAGATCTGAACAGTGATATATTGGCATACCCTTTGACGGATCTCTTTGTTCTACCCTGAGGATAGGCCACAGTGCTTTAAAATTTACAGCGTAATAATAAGGTGCATCAATATTGACAACCTTTGGTTGGTAACGTGCATCAAGATTCATTCACAAAGGTAGAAGGCGTCAGAATGTTTTTGAATGGTCTGTAACTCAATTGGCATGGGATGTCATAAACCTATCCAGGGAGAGTGTGGGAACCTTCTTGAACTCCCCCTACGTCTCCTGCCCCGGAGACTCACTCCTGTCGAATACTGTACAATAGTTGGAAAATGTTTGAGGGTGAAGAAGATCCATCAAATACTCCTTCACAGAAGAAATTGAAGGCAAAAAATCATCAAACATATCTCAAGAATTAGGAATACATATTTCTGTGGGTAGAGCGGGCATCGGACGATAATCGGGCATTTTGTTCAACGTCCAGAGAAGATTTCAGCATTGCACATGGTGGATAAATTGATTTGAGGCAATGTGAGCGTTTTAAGGGGCATCTAGTCAAGGAAAAATGTACTGCTGGAGTTGGAAATGGACTTTCGAATTATTTTGTTAATTTGAACAATAAACAAAAATATGACAATACCACAGCGTGTGAACTTGGTTCAGTGTATCATGCAGTGAAACACAATTTAAGTTATTCTAATATGGACTGTAGAAACAAACTTCTGTCCCATATTTTCAGTGATTCTACGATTGCTTCCAAAGTTTCATGTGGGCACACTAAAGCGCAAATGATAGTGAAGAATATTCTTGCTCTTAAAACTGTTAATGACTTTGTATCTATTTTAAGCTGTCCACAAAAAACCTCTACCTTTCTTTCATTGACTACCGATGCATCAAACAGAAGCAATCGAAAACTGCTCCCAGTTTGCATCTGGAACTTTGACCCTTCAAACGGGGTGCAAAATAAGCTACTAGATTTTGTGGAAAGTATTGAGGAAACATCTCTAGCAATTACTGGTTTGGTGCAGCAGAGCCTAGAGAAGCACAACTTAGATGTTAATTATGTGTCTTCATACTGTGCAGACAATTCCAATGAGAACTATGGAAACAAACATTCTGTGTTGCAGTTATTAAGAATTAAAAACCCTAATTTAATAAAAGCTAATTGCTCTAATCATTTCATACATAGCACAAATATGGCATTCACAGAATGGATATTGATGTAGAAAATGTAATTTTAAAGATTTATAACCACTTCTCTGTCTCTGCCAAAATAAGGGAAGAGTTAAAGTAATTCTTCGAATTTGTGAATTTGGAGTGGACTGAGATTTTTTTCGCATGTTCCACCTAGGTGACTCTCATTAACACCAGACATTTCACGACTGCTTCAGAATTGGGAATCAATTAAAAGCTATTTCAGCAGCATTCCAGACTGTCCAAAATTATTATCTAAAATTTTCATGACCGATGATCAAGGGGAAGGGTACCGCTTGAAATATACTTTAATTTTTAAGAAATGTTGTCAGTCAGCTGCAAATGATAACTAAATTACTGGAGAAACGAGACTTAACTATACTAGTCATATAAACAAACAGATGAAACTTCTCAGTTGTGAAATTGAGCAGAGAATGAAAGACAACTTTTTTGGTAGCAAGGCTAAAAAAACTCATTAATGGAAGGTTAATAATGTGCACAATTTAATGTTTATGTATTCAGCATAATATGTGTTTGCCAAATTATCTTTGTTGTTTTTTAAAAAATGTTAAAAAAAATGAGTCACTCCTTTTCCCCTTGGAAATCTGGCAACCCTATACGCCCTATCCCCCCCCCCCCCCTTGGCTGGCTCCTTGCGATTCTTTCCGAGTTTCTCGTCCTCGCCAAAACGCAGTGATCTGTTGCGACCAGTTTTCAACAAACGCTTTCCAGCTGCTTTCACAAGATAGAAATTTAATCTGGGTGTGAACAGCGTTCATCAAGAAAAACTTTATTCATTACGGTTAATTTAGAAGATTGGGCAGATGATAGCTGGAATTATGTAACAATACGGGGCGGTCTTGGTTTGAAGGATTTGCTGAATAATCCAGAATTTTGTTTCTTCAACATTTTTTCTACGCCATTATGAAATGTATTGACATTCTGTACAGCACAATTCGCATGCAAAGTGCCCATAGTGTTACAGCATCTATTGCTTTGAAGTATTTTGAATCAGCTCTATCTGAAATTTGTGAGAACACAAAAGATAACAGGTTGTTGATATTGATGCTTCCTTAAGAAATCGATGAATTACGGTTCTGCAGCGAGCCTGTATTCAGATGCTAAAGAGGTGTGTGACACAGTGATCAACTAAATGAAAGGGCGATTCAAACAGTGTCATATATTCAGTACTTTTGGAAATATTGACCCAAAGGCAATTATTACATTCAGAGATAATTTCCTGTTGACTCTGAAAGAAAATTTGCATCAAATTAAAGTCCAATTATCTCGTACCAAGAGTTGAAAAAAGAACTGTCATTTATTTATTATAATTATACATTCAAATAAAATGAAACGTGTGGTGTTTAACGCCCGGTTTTACTACATCAGCAACGCACTGATGATGCATGAGATGAATATGGAGCACCGGAGTTATGAGAAGGCGGGGGAAACCGGGGATTCTGGAGATAACTGGCCCCAGTGCCGTGATGTCCACCACAAATCTCACTTTGCTGTGTCCTGGGATCGAATCCGGACCATAATTTAACCATTCTGCAACGGCATGGCCGTCATATATTAAAAGATATCTCTTCAATCAGTGAAATCTTCAGTACCTTTATACGACACTTCTTTGAGGAAATATTTCCTAAAGTACACAAAACACTGCAAATTGCACTGGCAACATCAGTTTCAACAGTTGAGATAGAGAGAGGTTTCAGTATATTGAAAAGAATTAAGTGTTTCCTTAGAAACACCATGGGTTAGGATGGGTTTAATTTTTTGGCTGTTTGTGCCATTCACAAAGAAGAAATTGGTGAAATTCTTAACTTCGACAGGCTAAGTGACATTTCCTTCCACAAAAATACACTTGCATAGCTCCTGTACATACAAGTGTGTCTAATGCTTAGTGAGTTCTATTTTAAATTTTTATTAGTTAATTGGTATTTAAAAATGTATGGTGTTTTGACACATCTGCTAGTGCAGTATGTTTGGCAATGCAACTAAAGGTTTTATAAGGCACCTTCGTATCTGGCCCCACCAAGAAAAATGCTAACGAGCTGCCACTGACTGTCTTTATAACCCATGCTAATTTAATAATCTTGTACCTCTGAACCACTTCTATCCTACGTTACAATTTGTAACATTAGTCCGTGGAGTAATAACTACAAAGCCTGCTTGTATTCTGAGGGATTCCAGTTTTCTTGGATAGCTTTAACCCACCGATCTAACATATGCAGAAATATGTTCAAATATCAAAATGACACATATAAAGTCCACTTAGTGTTAATGTGTAATGATTCGCATCTTAAATTAAGAACTTATAAACTATATTAATAAATGTAAACTGTATGGCAAAATTTATTTAAAAGATGCAGTCTACAACATTGACACACATGTGAAAACTTACTTTTTTTTTTTTTACTTTTGTCTCCAAAATATCGGGTGCTATTGCATACACATGAATCTAAGTATATTGTCATTATTTAGCCTTACATTGCATTATGCTATTGTATAACCATATATAACAAAGCTATCCACCCATCCAATATGGCGTATTTTAAATATGGTATCGGAGGATTCCCCAATATCTCCACTCAAGCAGCACATATTGTTGCAGACATTGAACCGTTTCTTCTTACTGCTATATTTAAAGCAAATACCAGTAACATTAGAAATGGCCGAGCTTTGCCACCACATATTTCACACCTGAGGTTTGAAAAAAAAGTTAAACTTTACATTCTCCCAACTTGTTTCCAGTCTCCTTGAAGGTTGTACAACAAAATATCACCAGTACTCCATTTATACAGATGGTTCTCAGATACCTAGCTGAAGACCAGATCGAAATGCTAAAGTAGGAGTTCATTCGCAATTTTTTCACATTCCATAGAAAGATAGTCTTCCATGCTCAAGCTTGCTCAGGATTGTTCAGTCTTTCAATCTGAATTATTAGCAATTCGTGAAGCAGTGAAATGGTGCAACAGTTTTCAATGTACTGCTTGTCTTTACAGTGACTACGATGCTACAATTCCGACTTTGAGGATACAAATAATAGTGATCTTATTGCGGTTAATAAGGCATACAATATTAGGTGGTTTTCATATTTGTATTTCATAGATCAGAGGACACTGAGTACTGCCGGAAATTAGTGGTTCGACGAGCTTGCAAAGAAAGCTGCTATTTCAGATCTTCCGGTATTTTACACTTTATGCCCTATTATTTTATGGGAGACAAACACTAAAGAAGATTATCATCAACGATTGGTATGACTTCTGGAATGAAGTGATTGTGGTGCTTTGACTAAGGATTTATATTTCACAGCAGTTTATGATAGACATAAATGTAAATTGTTAATCGTAATTTTATGTTCTCACTCAGTTCTTGACTGGTCATGGCTAATTTTCTGCTTATCTATCTCGATTCAAAATCAAATCCACCTTTGATTGTATTTGTGGGAATCAACTTGAAAATGTCCCTCACATTTTATTTGATTGTCCCATTTTCTGTTTTGAAAGATATTGCGACTTTGTGGGTCCGTGAAATGAAAAGTCCAATTTCACCACTCAAAAATGTTCTTTATTTCTTTCGACTTACAGTTAAACACTTGCCAATTACACAGAATTACGTAATGCACACAATTACGATTCACCAGTTCGTCCGTTACAATTTCACTTGCATTCGTAATTACATACAATACTCCGATGCACGTACACAGTCTTCTCGTCGTAAACTGCACTCTTACACTGCTCGCCAAGAACTCTGACTAACTGACTCACTCACTTACTGCCTGGCGTGTTGCTTATATAGGGTCAGCTGGGGGATCGAGAATGTTCTAGATTAGATGAAATATCCCGTAAGTTCGAGAACACAGGTGGAACAGAAATAGACGGCGCAGTGATGTTTTTTTCTCCCAGCCACCCCTTGTCACCACTATAAGACAAACGAGGGGGGGAGGGGGGCGTGGCTAACGCCGACCTCCCCTGCTCGGTCGCTCTCAGCTGGTTCTATAGGATGTTCCAACGATCGGGTGACAATATGAACTTGAATTATTGCTTCAATATTTATGCTACACCTTTTCAAAACATCTTACTATTGCATTTTGTAATATCTTGTAATTTTATTATATTCATTTCATGAGCTGTAAACTATATTCATAATATACCTTTGGGTTAAATAGGGATAACAGAAGTATATAATGAATGAATGAATGAATGAATATGACGTATGCTGTTCCAGGGATATCTACTATACGTTACATTAACCACAAATTTAATATCAGTTGCTCAATTCAATGTAGAGTGCCTAAGTAGGATTTATTTTTTGGTCCTCTGTTGCTTCCCTGCAGTTAGCGTTAGTATTTATAACAATGCAGTTGGTCATGGAGTGACTGCATTATTAATTGTTTGCCGTTGATAATGTATTTCTGCTTCATCATATTTCTTCACTAACAAACTTTATAACTCAGTTTGTTACCCAGAGAAACAAAGCATTTTAATGTTAAGAATAATCTATTTGAATTTAACGCTTCCTATTTTTTTTCTTTTGAAGTACAGTTTTAGGATTACTAAAACAACAGGTTTTAAAAAATGTGCTAATGAAACGTTAGTAAATTGATTCAGTGCATTGAGAAATGTTTATTTGAAAACCTTTATATAAGGTTGTAAGTCAAGGCAACGCTAAATTTAACCAAGAAAGACGCTAAATTGGTAGCAATATGTGATATCGTGCAATTCCGTGAATGATCGTTTTTCCATTGTTTGTACTTGCACGTTTGTTTGGAAAATGGCTCGGATGACATGGTAGTCGTAGCTGTCAGTGGCTTTGGTTAGGCGAATTCGATATTTAGAAATGTTATCAAAAACGCAATGAATGATTGCTGTATTTACTCTCGGAACAGACAACTCCAATGTTGTGTTTAAATGAAGTCTAAAACAGCTTAGTAGTGATTGTTTATGTAAAGAATAAGATGGCTACAAGGTGGAGTAGCGAATTTGTCGTTGCCGAACATCGAGACTTACAGGTGAGTATTGTTTCTTTGGGGCAATGTCATAGTAAAAGTGCAAGGTAATGCTTGAAGTTATCGTTTAAGAATGACCACTTCAGCATAATGGCTATACTTCCGATTATTTTGCCCCTCTTAGTCAAGTGTCAAAGGCAATGTTATTTCAAATCTCTGCACACTTTGCTATTTGTTGAAGACTATTTGAAAACATGCAAGTTCAAGTTAGTAATTTTGAAAAACTCATAAATTTGATAGTCCTTCTGTAACTGAGCAACTATTCAGATTGTGATGCAATACTAGAATGTGATAAAACACACTCAAAAGCTTATACAAACAAGTTTGACATCCTAAAATTAGTATAAGAAGGTGACAAATAAAAAATGAAGGTTTAGGAAAAGAAAGAAACCATAAGGAAGCACATTTCATAAAAACCAAAAATTAATTATTCACTACTTGCAGAAAAAATAATTTATTTTCCAGTATACATAATTTCAAGTTTTAACATTGCCAATAAATTACAACAAAAATGAAAATAACATGCAATTATCCTGTTCATGATTTCCCAACTCTATATATAGGATACTCGTGTAGCACTTTATTTAAAGCAGGACCTCTCCCTGACATAGTAGTATTTGTCAGTTTATTATATAACACAGGTCTCTGATAAAATGGGCAGTCATAAGTATAATAACTGTCAGAGCCTGGCATAGGCAGCTATTGCCAACTGTACATCTCTAACATCTACGGTAACTGTATACTGTCAAATACTTCACATCAAAATATTGCTAATATTACATGTGCAATAGAACTAATATGGGAACATCTGTCAATAAATATACTGCCTTCTGCATTACCCACGGGCCCAAATGACCTTGTTGTCGATGGGCCCTAAAACACCACACACTCACTCACTGCATTTCTGAAAAAAGTTTAAAAGAAGAAAAGATATGAAAAGCTTTCTATCAGAAGTTATCATTTCTATTCCTATTTACTACTAGCTCTCAGGTACTACTGTTTCACACAATTCATGTGTTGCCATTTTGATTTCATAGTGTTGTTATTTTATCCTGAGAATGTTTCTTTGATTGGCAATGTCTCAACTGCCTCACTCAGTCTCTGTCTGCCAGTATACAAAATAACCAAAATGGACATATTAATTAAGGGTTTGTTCAAACATACTCAATGATAACTAACATTTCTGGTTTTGTACATATGAATGTATATTTTCATTTTGCAGACAATTGGCCTGCTTTACTTTATTCATTAAATTTAGCACTTTAAACATGTAAATTGATGTGATATTGTATTTGTTCTTGTAAGAATATCTTTCTGTAAGATTGCTAAATATTTAATTGAACTACATTCCTGACAGCTTTCACTCTACTTCCAATAATCTCGTACATGTAATACTAGTTAATTTCTGTATCATACTGTATATAAGAATGAATCATCATTTAAGTATTTATACAGCTGCCTGAGTACATAAAGAGCTTATACTTAACTATCTGTTCAACAAGACCGCTAATAGAATTTTACCAGTATATTTTCATTACACTTGTTATTGAAATAAATGATCACCCACCTTAGTATAGTATGCATGGGCATAAGGCTGTATGTCAGGTTGGTTGTTTCAGGCCGCATTCAAGCTGTAGAGCCATATGATTATGATTATCATTTGGAATAATGTTTTATTTTACTGATATTTGATTTAAAAATGTAAACTCGCCACAACTGGAAATATTGCCTCTTCACTACAGATGGCACTTAAAAGGGAACTATCACTATGCTGATATCTGTATTCGCTTGAGAGTTTGGTGACATCATCTCTACTCTATGTGTGGCCTGTGTGCCAAAAATCAGGTGCGGAATATAGTTGGAAGTACCCAAAAATGAGTCCAGAACATATAGGCATAATAACACAGCATTTTATGGGAGGGATTGTTTACCCCTGCAGACAGCATCTACCCACAGGCGTACTTAAGGAATGCCAGCACAGAGCTCATGAGGGCGGTCCAACAGCTACTTGCAATTGTGGCAATTTTCAAGCCTTAATTTTGAGTTTTCTGGTTCTACCCCTCAGTAGATTTTTGGGGCACACTGAAATAGCCAACTTTAAGTGAACTGTGAAATTATACCAAGCAGAAAATGTGTACTTAGGTCACACAAGCAGGTAAATGAAACTTCAGGTTATATTTATATTAAAAAAAGCTAGATCTAGCGTAACCTAATTGAATGACCTATGAATCATAAAAATAAGCTTACAAAAACAAAAAAAAAAAACCTTAACTATCCCTAATCTATCCAAAACTAAGCTTATATATAAGAAAACTAATCCTAATTGATTGAAATTAATCATTCTTCTGCACTAGATGTGTATAGGCTAAGCTTTGGAAGGTAGAGTCAGACTGAAAAATTCAATGCCATGGTTGAGGTTTGAACTACGGATTTGAACCTCAGATCTCCTGGTCTGCTGCTTAGGGTACTGTATCCTTTCCTTATTCCTACAATAAAATGCATAGGAGTCCCGGTTTCGATTACCAGCTGGGGGTGGGGATTTTTCTCCAATCAAGATAATTCCTCATCTTCTCCAGAGTCTGGAAGTATGAATGAGAGTTCGAATGTGTGCGTGATCTAATGATTAAAACCCAACGAATACGAGTTAACATCTTCGATATGTTCCAAAGGAGAACGGCCACCAATATGACCTCTGTAGTTAATGGAACAAAAAAAAAGTGTAATGAAAATTTATCTCAGTTAACAAGAAGTGAAATAGAAGAATAAGCTTTTTTAAGTATAGTTGGCAGAATAGTACAGAATATTGTGAATGCAATAAATTGGTACTTTTGTTTCAGGCCAGTGCCATGGCTGTGGACTGGAGCGGAGTTTATGTCTTACTAGCAGGGTATGTATCTTGATGGATCATTTCATGGTTTGGGTTGGCATCTGTTTGGAAATATACTGTGGGAATAAACTGCAATTGGGAATCTGTAAAATATATTGTTGAAAGTGGTTTGTTATGAACTTTAAGTAATCATATTTCTATTACGTAGAAAATGAAGCTAGCTACAGTGAAGCAATGAATATTATACAAATATAACAATTTGTAACAAAAGCCTCACTTAACTTAAGAAAATGATGTTAATTCTTCTTTCTAATTGATATTGATTTCATGAACTCTTGTCCGCATCTTCAGTCAAGGAAAACCACAGGAGAAAACAAATTCGTTGTTAAGGAAGTTACTATGTTCTTCTGTTTTTTCAGTATTACTATGTTCTTATGTTTTTTCAGTATTACCAAAATCTGAAAACGAAACAAACTTAAGAACAGAATCGACTGCCGGTATTTCAAAATTTACTACACAATGTTTATTTTTTAAAATAAATATCTTTTTCCAAACTATTAAATCTATCAGGACATTTAATTGTTTTAATAATTGAATTTCAGGATTTATATTATGGTTAAATGACCAAAAATTATCCGCTACGGCCGATTTATCCGTTTGTTTATACTTAATGTTACGAAAATGTTATTTCGTTCTGATTTCCAATGTAAACTCTATCACAATCTAAACAATCAAATTGATAAATACTAGATTTTTTTATTATTAGGAATTTAATCTTTTTTAGAGAAATGTAGTACATTTTTAATACTATATTTGTTTTGAGGAACCAAAGTTATACCAAACTCTTTAAAAACTTTTTGAAATTGTTTATTAAACCAAGGATGGTAAGTAAATTTTTTAAAATTACAATTGTCTTTTATTTTTTTAAGGGTAGAAATATCATTAACAGTTTTTTGATATTTAAATTTTTCAATCCGCTTTTGTATAAAATCTTTATTAAAACCCTTAATTAAAGCCGTATTAATAATATGTTTACATTCTTTATTAAATTCATTTTTATTCAGGGGTATATTTATTAATCTATAAATCAAACTATTAAAACAGCAAATTTATTTGGAAAAGGGTTAAAACTTTTATTTTTTATGAATTATCGATGTGAGTAGATTTCCTATGAATACCAAAATCCAATTTATTATTTATTATTATCTTCAAATCCAAAATAGGAAGAAAACCATCAATTTCAGTTTCTAATGTGAATTTTATAGTTTTATCTTGTAAATTTAATAATGTTAAAGCATCATTTATTTGTTTATCAGGAACAATAGCAAAAATATCAGCATATCTATATCAGACTTTAAAAATCAAAGGGAATGCTTTAGTGACTTGCATTTTGACAAAACTCATAAAAAGATCAGCAAGAAAAGGTGAAAGAGGATTACCCATTGCTAAGCCAGAAGTTTGTTGAAAAAATTCACCATTAAAAGTGAAAAAAATTTGATCCAAACAAAAAGTAGTAAGTTTAACAACATCAACTATTAAGTCCTCATGTAAATTTATTGAATTTAATCACCTTTTTAAATAAATTAAAAGTTTTTCTCTAGGAATATTAGGAAATAAGGCAGTTACATCAAAAGAAACAAGTTTATCAGTTTTAGATAATACAACACTGTCAATCTTTTTAACTAGTTCAAAAGAATTTTTAATACTTAAACTCTGAAATTTATCAAAATTACTAAATTTATTATGTAACTATTTAACTAAATTGTAAGTTGGTGAATTTATACAATTTACAATAGGTCTCATTTTATTTTATTTTATCGGCCATAGCTGATCATTTTTGGTTGTTTAACCATAATATAAATCCTGAAGTTAAATTATTAAAACAATTAAATGTCCCGATAGATTTAATAGTTTGGGAAAAGATATTTACTTTAAAAATTAAACATCGCGTAATGAATTTTTAAATACCAGCAGTTGATTCTGTTCTTAAGTTTGTTTCATTTTTAGATTTTGGTAATACTGAAAAAACATAAGAACATAGTAAAACTGGAAAAACATAAGAACATAGTAATACTGAAAAAACAGAAGAACATAGTAACTTTCTTAACAACGAATTTGTTTTCTCCTGTGGTTTTCCTTGACTGAAGATGCGGACAAGAGTTCGTGAAATCGATATCAATTAGAAAGAAGAATTAGCTCCATTTTCTTAAGTTAAGTGAGGCTTTTGTTACAAATTGTTATATTTGTATAATCATATTTCTACTTACTCATATGCTAATCGTTGTTTTCCACACCAAAATTTTATATCAAGTATTTACAAGAGCTACGTATTTTAAATCACCTTAACCCAGAAATACAGATACAAATAATCAAGATCGTTAAGGCTTGGACCTTGAGGTTTTTTCCTGATTTTCCTTAGTCCTTCTAATTGGCAGATGCAGGTGAGTACCCCAAAACTCAAGCTTGGAACCTAGAACCCAACTCCACACATGGAAAATGTTTCATTACTTCTGATTTTCTCAGCCTACAACTTTGATAACGGCTGGAAATGCAATAAATTTTTAATACTAGATATATTTATTTTGAAAAAAAAATTTTTTTTAAAGAGTTTGGTGTAACTTTAGTTCCTCAAAATAAATATAGTATTAAAAATTTATTGCATTTCTCTAAAAAAGATAAAATTCCTAATAATAAAAAATCTGGTATTTATCAGTTTAATTGTTTCTGTTGTGATAAAGTTTACATTGGAAAGACAAAACGTAATTTAGAAACCAGAACGAAAGAACAGTTTCGTAACATTAAGTGTAAACAGACTGATAAATCAGCCGTAGCAGATCATTTTTGGTCATTTAACCATAAAATAAATACAGAAGTTAAATTATTAAAACAATTAAATGGTCCGATAGATTTAATAGTTTAGGAAAAGATATTTATTTTAAAAAACAAACATCGTGTAATGAATTTTGAAATACCAGCAGTCAATTCTGTTTTCAAATTTGTTTTATTTTCAGATTTTGGTAGTACTAACAAGAACATATTAACATCTAGCGTTTGTAACAATGACGACAGCTTTGTTGTTTCCTGCTGAGGATGTGTAAAAGTTTTACATGAAATCGCGATCCCGTATAATTTATAAGGAAAGTGTCATCATTTCTTATAAGATAAGTGAAGTTTTAAGTTACAAGTTATATTTGTATATAGAACCGATAGGTTTAATGGTTTGGTAGAAAATATTTATTTTGAAAAATAAAAATTCCATGATGAATTTTTAAATACTGCCAATAGATTTGGTCAGTAAGTTTGTTTTCCCCCAGCAGATGGCAGCATAATAGTGAACTAGCTGTCCTCTACTGAAAGTAACCAGAAGGTTAATCAGTCTACCGACTGAAGATGTGATGAAAACGTCACAAAACTGCTGCCGGAGTATTCAACAATTTTAAAACAAATAATAATAATAATAATAATAATAATAATAATAATAACAGTGACAACAACACCAACAACATCAATTACAGGAATAAACTGAGTGGACAGTTATATTGGGAGGCAGATGACGAATAGAAATGTTTCCAAGTGTATACAGTATTAGAATAAATAAATATATAAATAAATTGATCAAAGTTTTTATTGCAATTATGTCATATAACGCATTTATAATTTACTTTTGCAATTAAAATAACAAGGTAAAACTAGAAAAGATGAGTTATTTGGTCTTTACCATATGTTTCTAAAATGTTTCCTTTAGCCACAAAATGACAACTTGCCTTGCTGCCAACAATAGTCTGCAGAAGAGGAGGCACAGAGCTTCTTTCAAACTGAATAACAAGTATTGCATGTTTCAGGCGCAGATACCTGGCAGTGAAGAACCTTGATGATTCTTCAGACGCACTACACAAAACACCTCGTCACAGCAAGTATGAAGTTGGTGCAGCTGAATGGAACCCGTGTGCTGCTAACAGAGAACTCTGTGCCATTTCTGTAAGTTATTTATAATGCATGTTGTTCTCTTCATTCAAGCTTTTAATAGAACTTACTCAAACACTAGCAAACACACTCTTAGCATCTTACCAAGCTAAGAACAAGGGCAGGTCCAAGATTTTTGTAAGGGGATTATACCGGATTGCTTGAGGGTCCTCTCCAGGAGATGTTTAAGATGTAGCATTGAAAATGTAGGCTTTGTGGCAAAAGAATTTGAAGGATCATATTGAAAAGGTGAGAAATAAATAATACTGTACCAAATACAAGAACACCAGTTAGTGCCAAAAACAATTTGTCACTTATGTGTTAGGCATAGTGAGAGCGGAGAAACTTTCTTTTGTGCAACGTGAGAATATGTTCTAAGTCCAAAGGTACACATATACGCATGCACAAGCAGACGACAAGCCAGTTGTCACGTTGCAGCCAACATTAGAAAGATATGTAAAACTTGTAGCCAACCTCTGCAAAAATGCCCCAGATATAATCGACGAATGCAAAATAGGACGACACAAGTTTTATCATTGGCGCGTCGTAGAGGGCAACTAGATCTTGAGAATGGTCAACTTGGAAACAAATTTGGTGCAGATGACGATATGCCCCAACAATAGGAGGGATGCAAATACGCTCTACAGTCTAATTGCATCGCCCACGATGAAACTTGCGTCATCCTATTTTGCATTCGTTGATTTGAACGATGTGACTGGGACCACCAAATTCTCTCATTGTAGTATACTTGGTGTCATTTGACATCATGCACACTTCACGGCAGTAGCCAAACCAGTCCGATACATTCCGTGAACTCAAACATGTATCTCCTACAGAGCACTTCATTATCATCGTGTTGTAGGATTGTTTATGTGCAAAGCAATGCATGAGTAACAAAATTTGACCATGCGATAGTCTGCTAAATAGTGTAATTTTGGGAAAAGTAAGACCGTTGGCAGCATTGCATTCAGTGGAGAAACAAGCATAGTTGGGCTGCACTGAATTCTTCAATATGGCTACATTACGCAGTAAATAAATAAACAAAGAATTAATAACATTAAAAGAATGCCCTCCAACACAAAATTGCACTAAAAAGTAAATAAATTATATTAAAAATCATGGTTGTATATAAAAACATCAAAAAGTGTGAAGAAATTAGAAAAAAATTGCTGTGTTGCATATTAGAAAGATGAGCCATGAGACCATTATACTCAGGACAAATCACAACTGTTCCATCAAATGAACTGTCCTAAGCACTGTTCATTAAATTCTCACTTCAACTGGCTACTAAAGATGTCCACTCTTAGCTCAATTTGACTGACATTGATGACTAGATTAGTCTCACCTGCCTTTTCCAGGGAATGGAAGATTCCTTATATAGAGCCCAAATATAAACAAATCTTCTGGAAATTGAAACGGTAGATCAGCATGAGCAAATTTTCAGGAGCAGAGAGATGGCACACAGTTGTTCAGTCAGGGGAGCAGCCATTAGTGACAGATACCTGGCTGTAATTGCTAAGCATCAGATACTGTTATATCTCAAAAGGAGTAAGTAGCTTCTTAGAACATGTAAGTGATTAAGAAGTTCACCAAAGGTTTGATAACTGGTTACTTAATTGCAAGGGTGGTGTGACTAATTCATAATGCATCAATGGGCCCTTATTTCTTCCAAGAAGACAGTGGAATAAGATAGTTACTTTAAATAGTTAGCACTACTATGGCATGCTACAAAACTTGGTCGCCTCTATTCTGAGAAATCATGTGGAGAATATTATCTTCATGCAAGATAGCACTCTGCCTCAAATGTACATCCTGGAAAACAATTACCCTCATCTTTGGTAATCGTGTCAACAGTTAACAATTTCCAAGAAAGTGATTGCTGCAAACTCCAGATTTCCATCCGACTGAGTTTTGCTTGTGGATTACCTTAAAGAACGAGTTTTCCTGAGACATCCAACAGCCCAATAATAACTAAAAGATACCATCTCACAAGAAAGTGCTAATATTTCAAAACATCATCTGCAAAATGCTGCGCATGGAGTTGTTGAAAGAATGGTGGGAGAAATTTTCTTTTGTGTGATGCGAGAATATTTTCTAAGTCCCAAGGTGCAGGTATATGCATGTGCAAGCAGACAACCTACAGGTTCTCGCATTGCAGCCAACACGAGAAAGATGTGTAACACTTGTAGCCAACCTCTGCAAAAATGCCCTGGACATCTGTCCAACACCTGTGCAGAAAGACATGTGGATGCAATTAGTATAGGTCAGTTTTCGAAAATACTGACCATGTTATCGGTCGGTCAAATTTTGTTACTCATGCACTGCTTTGCACATAAACAATCCTATGACACGACGATAATGGAGTGCTCCATAGGAGATATATGTATGAGTTTGTGGATTGTTTTGGTAACTGCCGTAAAATGTGCATGATGTCAAATGACACTAAATATACTTCAAGGGAGAAAATTGGTGGTCACGGCCATGTCGTTCAAATCGACGTGTGCAAGATAGGATGACACAAGTGTCATCATGGGCGCATTGTAGAGGGCAATATGATAGTAAATGAAATGACTGAGAGGTTTGGAGTTTATGAATCCAGTCATGCTGTTTTACACATGAATACAGTTATAACAAACTTGGGACCATTTGCTACTGAAACTAATATTGCATTTGGGGATACTTTAATGGCATTCTCTCATAATTTTAATGTTAAGTCAAGACAATTGAAAATACAATAAATCTTAATTTATTTTATATTATTATTTTGAGTTAAGTAATTTTGCAGTATACAAGTAACTTTTTTAATTTTCCAAATGTTTATATAAAATGTACACGCTTTTAATAAATAATTTATTTGTTTATTACAACTCACCTGGTGTTTTGTATAAATGCATGGCTAAGTACATCCATGCCTCCTGCTTGTCATAATGAAATGGTCCTTTCATTTTCCATTTTGTTGGAATATGAGACATGTTGTTCTAACAGAACAATCTCACGCTGAGAAAACTTTTGAGACCACTGTTTATGTTCCAGTTTTGTTTATCACCAAAAGAGTATGCAAAGAAAACATTTCAGAGCCAAAACAAAAACAATGTGATATAAACAAGAGATTAAAATTGCACTGAAACTTCTTTGGATATATGGTTCATTTATTTTCTTTGTGTAATTTTCATAGAATCACAAGTGTCCAACAATTTAGGACACATTCAGCTAGTGACAGTTTGCTGAACAAAAAGTAACTATGATGCACTCAATCATGATTCAAGTGCAGTCAAAATCTGATCACATTTCAGTGACCCTCAATCATAAAAAGTTTCATTAAGATTGGTGCACATGGCCATGTATCAATCAGCTAACCAATCAACTAACATAAAAAAAACTTAAAGTAATATTTAATTTATAAATGATTTCCAAACGATTTGTGACAGTTGGTAGTGTTTTAAATTTAAAGTCTTTCTATTGGGAGGAAATAATCTGTTTTATTTGATGTATTTGCAGAGTAACCAACGAATTGAAATTTTAACTTGGCAGCCTGGCGACCTGGTTCAGACTCACATGCTGCGTTGTCATACTCGGGTTGTGAGTGATCTCAATTGGCACAGGTTTGACCCCAACTTGCTGGCCAGCTGCTCCATAGACACATTTATACATGTGTGGGACATCAGAGATTTCAGGAGACCTGCTCTCTCACTCTCTGCTGTTGGTAAGCAATCACTGTTGTGTAAATCAAGTAAATTTTTAGTCTGGCTCTACTCATCCAGACTTTAGCCTACACAGCTAGTGTGGAAGAAATTATTATTCTCATCAAGTTAAAACGTTTCTGCAGGATCTAGTAACATTTTGAAATCTCCACTATAATTTGCTTCAACTAGAGTATAACTTTGATTACACAATACAACAAAATGTCCAGATATGAAATATTTATGTTGTGTCTTGAATCTGAAAATGCTTTATACTTTTTGCATCAAATAAGGTTTTTTTTTTTTTTTTTTTCAGTGATGCATTCCCACTTTTTTCTAATACTTGCCAGTTGAGCACTCCAATGCAGTCTGATTGTAAACATAAAATAAAATTGAAGGCGTATATCATTACTCCATTGCTAAATAGATATTAGTGCAGTAGACTCTCGACTATCCGACCTAAACTGGCCCTGGACAAGGTCAGATAACCGAAAATGTTGGATAATAAAAAATAAGTTGGAAAATGGAGTAAAACATGGAAGGTATACTATATTAATAAAACTGTTGTTGGTTTTGTGGTATTTATTGAATAATCAAACCAATTCTACATGCAATATTGAACAAAAATAAGCTCCAAATGTCTTAAGAAAATAAGCTTATCAATGAAATCTGCTTGCCTGCTGAATGACATTAAATGTCATTAAATTTTCCTTGCTGCAAGATTTTGCCAGCGACGAAACATCAGTACCACACAAAGTATAAACTTGAAAGAAGCGTAGGGACAGTGAAGCACAAATTAATACAAAATTGAATTGAGAATATATTGACACATTGCTTCACTCACACTGTTTATTCACAGGACATGTTTCAAGAGCTCTTGCTCCTATCCTCAGCTGATACTCGATTAGTGAAAGTTGTAGTGGTTTCTTCTTTCTCCGTATTGTCAATAGATGGCGTGATGTACTTGTCAAAGATGTCCGGTGGTGGAGTTTCAAAATTCATGACTCTATGACGATTTTTGTTAATGAAGATTTTTTCCCATACGGAAAGGTCTGTGGGGTGACTAACGTATTTTATTAGAGATGTTTCCAAATTGATGTCATGTCTAGTATTCAAAAAATGAAAAGCCACTGCTGATTTTTCTGTTTCACCATTTTTAATGTTTCTCATATGTTCTTTAGTTCTGATGTTAATATTTCTTTTTGTTTTTCCTATATAAATTTTAGGGCAAGTTTCACATTTGATCTCATAGATTCCTGGTTTTTCTTTGGTAGTGATTGAATTTTTGGGAGGGCCTTTTAGCAAATTTCTGATATTAAACCTATTTTGAGGTGCAAGAGTTATGTTGTGTTTTGAGAAGATTTTTTGGAATTTGTTATAGGCTGATGGGTGGAAGGTGAATTTTTTAAAAAGTTTTTTCTCTTTTTCTCCTGTATGTTCTAGGGTGGTGGTTTCTTTTATTTTCTTACTTGGATATAAAGAAATGACGTCAAAGGAAACTAAAGCATCTGTAGAGTTGATCTTTGTGTCCTTCAGGAGATTTAACAATTCAAACGAGTTTTTGATACTTAAATTTTCAAATTTTGTGAAGGATCTGAAGATTTGAACCAGCCATTTTGATAGTTGGTAAGTGGGTGCATCAATGTTATTCATTATTGGTTCTGAGGAGAAAAAGAGAAAAAACTTTTTAAAAAATTCACCTTCCACCCATCAGCCTATAACAAATTCCAAAAAATCTTCTCAAAACACAACATAACTCTTGCACCTCAAAATAGGTTTAATATCAGAAATTTGCTAAAAGGCCCTCCCAAAAATTCAATCACTACCAAAGAAAAACCAGGAATCTATGAGATCAAATGTGAAACTTGCCCTAAAATTTATATAGGAAAAACAAAAAGAAATATTAACATCAGAACTAAAGAACATATGAGAAACATTAAAAATGGTGAAACAGAAAAATCAGCAGTGGCTTTTCATTTTTTGAATACTAGACATGACATCAATTTGGAAACATCTCTAATAAAATACGTTAGTCACCCCATAGACCTTTCCGTATTGGAAAAAATCTTCATTAACAAAAATCGTCATAGAGTCATGAATTTTGAAACTCCACCACTGGACATCTTTGACAAGTACATCACGCCATCTATTGACAATATGGAGAAAGAAGAAACCACTACAACTTTCACTAATCGAGTATCAGCTGAGGATAGGAGCAAGCGCTCTTGAAACATGTCCTGTGAATAAACAGTGTGAGTGAAGCAATGTGTCAATATATTCTCGATTCAATTTTGTATCAGTACCACAGTTGCACTTGCCTCCGGCTGTTGCTCCATGTATCTTAATGCCATCTCTAAAGCACTTAAACCTTCAGCATAACTCATTTTCTTCTCATTTTGTTCTTCAATTTCCCATTCTGCTTCATCCTCATTGTCATTACCATTCACGAAATCAACAATATCCAAGTCTGTGAGTTCAAACAGTTAATCTTCTGTACACCAGCTACTCGCTTCTTGAGTTATAGCATCCGCACAGCCAGGAATGTGATTCAGTAAGGGAACAATGTCACCCATGTCTTCTTGTACTATCTCTTCTTTATTTTCATCATCACCTAACAGTGTATTCCAACACTTTGCTAATGTCGTTTCCATTACTTCCCAATCCTGAGCCACCCAGTATGGAATGTATTTCATATTGATAGACCTTAACTTTTCCATCATGGCCTTGCCATTGTTCATTTCCTCTATCAGGGACATAAGGAGTTGTTGCTGATATTCTCTTTTCAATGTCTCCTCCATGGCAACAACCACTTTCTTCCTTTTCCTTGCCATATTGTACTCACAGGAAATGAAAACTATCGTCTGCACCCAAGCTGTACCAGCACACTCACTGGAGGTTCAAGGATGCACATCCTGCTGACCAAGCACTGGTATGTCAGATAATACAGAATGTCGGTTTACCGAAGGTCGGTTTACCGAAGGTCAGATAACCGGGACTCTACTGTACCAATAACATTTAGATAGTATGATATCTTGAAGGAATACTTTCAAGTTATGGCATAAGAGATGCAAGAAATGTTCTAAGATCAAAGGTTCACCATTACACATGTACAAGCAGACTGAAATGACTAATGACTACCCTTGAATAGCAGTCAACATGCTCATATGTAACAACCATAGTCAACCTCTGGAGAAAAAAAATTCCATAGGTATATCTGCATGCTATAGATGCTTTTCCTGACTATGATTTTTCTCTGGTTTTATTCCTTTATAATTATGGTCATGTGTGGAGTAGAATTTATGGTAGTGCAAGAAGCAAAGTTTTTATGTTCATAGAGTTATTACAGCAGATAATAAAAGTATTAGAAATGGCTTGTCCAGTTAATAAGACAGATCTGTCAATTAACCTCAATATACAGATTCCTGCCATGACAAATGTGCACATGAACAACATTGAATTGTGCGGTTGAGCTCTAAGGCATCATATACTCAAGAGCAGCATTTGATGAAAACCCCTAGAAGTTCACATATGAGTATTTATGGTATGCTGACACTAAGAATTATTGAGGTGCCCCTTTCCAGAAACTAATGCACGACATTAATAAGGCCTAGTCTTTGGTGTAACTATTATATTTAAAATTTAGTCTATGTATAGTTAACAAGTTAGTGTTAAGTGTACATAGCTAGTCAGTTTAGGGATAATGTATGTAATTATACTAGGTGAGTTAGCTCTCTCTACCAGTTTTGGAAAATAGGCCACCCTATAAGCAGCAATTGTGCTTTAACCCTTTTTTTTTCATTACAAACTTACTACCTGAACATTTTAGGTAGACAAGACTCAACAGTCAGCAGAAAAGCATTTTAAGGGACATAAGATACTCCACAAAAGCACAGTTCAAAAACTTACAACTCATTTACTCACAGATTCTGCATTTCCAACAGATTTTACAAACTTTTTAAGTTACAGTGTTCATAACAACTCAACTGAATAAATCCCTGAAAAAATGGACCAGTCATATGTGTTCAGAATAAGAACCATTAAAACAAAATAGCAGAATGGTCTAATTTGAGACAGGATAGGTACAATAAATTAAGAACTTACGTCCTCCAACGTTAAGTCATATTGGACGGTGAATGAAATGAGTGAAATGATACTCAAATGTGTCCAGAGTCTATGGAGCTTAGAGTTACCCGACATTCGTCTTTCAGGATAAGGGAAAACCCCAGGAAAAACATTATCCAGGTAACTTGCCCTGACCGAGATTTGAACTCGGGACCTCTTGAACGTGAGGCAGACATGCTACCATCTGCGCTACCAAGGCGGGCAAAAATTAAGAACATGCTTATATCCAAAATGGACATTGCAGTTAAAATACAGATTCATTATTAATTAAAGATTTATTTCAATTTTGACATAAAATATGACACATACACCTCAAATAACATGTATAAATAGCTTACACAATTTCAATAATCACTGTAGAAATCCAACAAAGATTTGAAATATATTTTAAAGATTATAACATGCAAATTAGTGAGGTGATCAACATGGCAACTGGCTGCTAAGAGCCAAGGTTTTACAGATAAGATTTTCTGAAGCATGCATTCTAGTAGGCGAGTGGAATAACAAGTAATAAACAGAAGCTAGCAACGGTGAAGCAACAGGTACTATATAAAATATAATTATTTGTCACAAACCTCACTTATCTTTTAAGAAATTGATGACAATTTCCACAGAATTTATGAGACTAATTTTGCAAACTTTGTTTGCATCATCAGTCCATATTTCCTTTGTTGTCATTGTTACTGGTGCTGGAAGTGGTATTATTTTTGTATTTATTACCAAACTCTGAAAATGAAACAAACTTAAAGACAGAATCAAATGGCAATATTTCAAAATTCATTATGTGATTTCTATTTTTTTAAATATATTTTCTCCCAAACCTTTAAATCTATTGGACCATATAAGTGCTTTAATAATGTCACGAGGCATTGTTTTGCCGCTCATAAGCAAACGCCGGGTGAAAGAGGCAGATAGCGCCCAAGCCACACCCAGCGAGAAAGAGACAGACAGTTCCATGGTGTTCTCACTACGAAAGATTGTGCTAATTCGGTAGCTTTCGTTGGCTTCATCAGGTTTTGAGAAACAGCTAAATAACACTACCAACAGCTGAGTGAGCAAGTCAGCAGGGAACTGCTAGGAGCTGTAGTTGCATGCCAGTGAGCTGTGTGTAGACATTTGAACTGTACCAAGTCGAGAACTCATAATCGTGTAGTGATTTGAAGGCAAATTCTGTGTTTGTTTACGTGTAGTGAAGCCACAAGAGATTTTGTTGGTGTATGTTACTCATCCTGCTATGAAGAGTTTACAAGTGTCTTTCTACGGAAATAAAAAGCATTTTGAATTTCTGCAAACTAGACTTTTAATTTTATGAACCCATAAAGTCACAATAATTTAACCTCTGGATTTATTTCATGGATAAATGACCAAAAATGATCTACCACAGCATAAACAGAATGATAAATCAGCTGTGGAATGTGCAATGCAGGATCAGGTTTTCTCCATGATCTCCAGTTTTCCCCACCATCATTCTTGTCAATTGCTCCATTATAACCTTTCTTATCATTTATCATTGGCATGTAGTAAGCATTGGAGCATGCCAGTACACAAATAAAAATGTTGTTCACAGACACTGGCACACAGACTGTTTTCAGAAATGTGTGGAGGATCTCAAAATATGCATTTCTAGTGAAATTTCGTTATCAAACTTTTGGGTGTAATCCAGTACTACTCTAGAAATAAAAACTAGTATTTCTGTTAAATCTCATAAACAAATATTTAGAAAGTGATGTGCAAAAAAAATTTTAAGTTTTATTGAAACACAATGAGATGTTTCATTCCAGAACTACATGAAGTGTATGCAAAAATATGTTAATGCAGAGTTTTATTTTCAGCTGGTGCAACACAAGTGCGGTGGAATAGGCTGTCTAACTTCTTGCTAGCTACTGCACATGATGGAGATATTAAACTTTGGGACCAAAGAAAAGGTACAGCTCCTGTACAATACATAGCAGCTCATCTAGCTAAGGTAAAATACAGTATTCATCATCCTTATATATTCAAAGTGGAAATCAAAACATGGCCACACAGATTTAACATGAGAATTAGGTTTTTCATTATTGCTCCTTGTTAATTTTTTTTAATACTAATATTTTATTGTAATAAGGTTTAAAAAATTGAAGTACAGTGTATTACTAAAAGGTGTATTTTAGCTTATATCATTTCTATCAGCAATCAATAATCCTAATATTAATAGCTTTGGTTACTTTCTATGTCATGATCTAAGCTTCCTTAATCTGTTTTTCTATAATGATTTTTTAACTGGTCCTATAATTTACTTAGTAGAGCCATCTTCTGAGTAAGAGATCCCAAGTTTGATTTCCACCTGTTCTTGAGTAACTACTTTTTAGACTAGAATGTGCATGTGAGTGTGTATGTGTATATCATCGGTTATTAATTAACCAGTTTGCCCATTAAATATTTCAGGATTATTGCTGAGCATAACATTGAGCACTGTCCAAGTCACATATACAGTATATGTGATACAAAACTTGCCTGGCAAGTGCACAACCCATCTCCTGCTCATGTACTGTATGACTTGGCTGGCCATCTCCTAATCACATATGCTTGGTCATCAAATCTCAATGACATTTCAGAATAAATATACATATAATGCGAGGGTATCTACCAGGGTAGCCTTCACAAAGTGAGACCGACCTCCCCTCTTAAGACCAGGGAGTTACCGAGCTGTCCCCGAAGGATGTCTGGTGCCTCCGTGGGGCTTTCCATATGGCAAGACCTAGAGACTAACAAGCCCCCCCATCTAATCCAAAAACACAAGATGGGATGGAAGTGGATACATCACTTACGTGTGCCAACCCCAAAGGGGAAGGTTACTGATCAACCTTGGTAGGGCCGCCTGGTGATCTAGCACACCTTCTACTAGCTGTGCTAGCTAGTATGCGGGAATATATGGCTTCCCTCAACCCCGTCCGGAGACGTACCCGATCTTCCATGGGTATCGGGAACCACTGCCCCCTCAAGTCCAACCCAATCCGAACAACTCCCCTACGGGAGGGACTCTTCAGTTCGGCCCAAGGTTCCTCTAATAATGTCAGGGGTACCACGAGTGCTAGGGGTCTGCAGCGCTCACACCACAGCAGCTGAAGGGAATGGATCCCCTCCCCTATGGGGAACAACATCTTAGAATAGACAGAAAACATACCTTATCACAGGAGATGTTGCCTGTCTCGGTAGCGTAGATGGTAGCATGTCTGCCTCACGTTCAAAAGGTTCCGAGTTCGAATCTCGGTCAGGGTGAGTTACCTGGATAAGGTTTTTCCGGGGTTTTCCCTTATCCTACAAGTCGAATATCGGGTAACTCTAAGCTCCATGGACCCTAGGCCCATTTGAGCATCATTTCACCCATTCCATTCATCATCCGATATGACTTAAAAAGTTAAAGGACGTAAATTACAAAAAAAAGAAGCAGATGTTGAAAATGCTGTCCATCTGCATCAATACATCTACAGCATCTTCTGAAGAAAGAGGGGCTCTCTCTCCTTCTTATTAGTGAGAGCACAAACCAGTACATCACATAGCAACTGTTTTGAATAAGAGCAAGTCAACATATCCTTTGCATGTGGTGTAAAACATTACAAAAATTACATTTATTGCATTTATGCAATTTTCTCCACTCACTTCTATAAGTTATTGTTATAGAAGCTTATTATATTTACTTCTTTTTACTCTAGATAAACTTTCAGTTCACATTTGTAGAGAGTGAACAAAACTATATTCAAAGAGAGAACACTATGTGATGGTTTTGAAATTTCATGTTCTTTTCATGACCATGAGAAAAACACGGAATATGACCTCCCATTTGACAAAAGTATAAGTTCCTAAAAATTCAAAACAATATGCTTAATTCAACAACAAAATTTTTACATAAATTGCATGCTTTAACGATATCTCCATTTTTTGTCTGATAAGATTGTATCTCATACACTTTATAATTATACAAGATTCATTGAGAATGAACTTTACAGGCTATTTCTTACAAATACACCATATGCACACACACAGGCCTTTTTCTAAAAATAATTTTTGGATTCAGGAGGCCTCAAAATGTGTATTTCAGCTGATTCAACTTTACAAGCTTACTGTCTACATAAGGGTAGTGTGAAAGAACATTATCAAAGAAGGCATTCATTTTGAAAACATATGAAAAATAATAATTTAGCTTTTATTGCAATATACTAGTAACTTGTTATAAGATAATTTGATGTTATAGATCCATGGCTTGGACTGGAGCCCTAGTCACGAGAACCAACTCGCCACTTCTAGTCAAGACTGTACTGTTAAATTTTTTGATATCACAAACCCTCGTCGAGCAGAAAGTATCCTGAGTACTACATCACCAGTGTGGAGGGCACGTTACACTGTGAGTATCATAAATACTTTTGAAGTTATCAGTAAACCTTATCTACAGAATTTAAAAATCACTCTGTACTTCACTTACCACAAATTTTCTTTCACCGCATTTCGCCTCCACTTGAAGGCTTATCGAGAAATTGACTGTATAGAACTTTTGTGTTCAGGCTCATCATGGTTTTCTGGAGATGAGACAACTGGCGGTGGTCCACTGAGGCTAAGTAAAATATTTTCTTCCGATAGAATGTCAAAATTCATTAAATGTGTTTCGAATTTCTTTATATAAATGTTTTCCCAGATGTTCAATTCAGTCCACATGAATCAAGAGTTAAACACCAGGGAAAACATTTATATAAAGATTTTTGAAACACATTTAATGAATTTTGACATTGCATCGACAGACACAAGGGTGAGTAAAATGAAAACCCTAAATTTGTAAAAAGAAATAGAAATTTTGCGCCGTTATCCTGTAAGTTGGTAAGCGTGCTACAAACAGCATGCAGAATGGCCGTAGGTGGCAACATAGTTCAGATGCACACATACTGTTGCAGTATCAGTATAAAGATGACCGCCTTGCGACTTGCACCAGGGAAGAACAGTGTTCTGTTATTCGATTTTTGCATAGTGAAACCTATTGAAATTCATAGACGAATGAAGGTTCAGTATGGTGATGCATGTTTGTCACAGCAGCAAGTCTACGAATGGAGTAGGAAGTTTGCAAATGGTGTGACTTCAGTGGAAGATGCTCTACATCCAGGTCAGGCACGAATTGTGACTCCACAGAACATTGCAGCAGTTGAAGTCATAGTGAAGGAAAACCACCGAGTGACACTGAATGACCTGGCAGCATGTTTACAGATTAGTCATGGGTCAGCACATCACATTGTGAATGATGTGCTCCAGTTTCACAAAGGGTCTGCAAGATGGGTGTCACGGCAGCTGACTCCTGAAATGAGAGAAGTGTTGATGCTTGTGAAGAATGTCTTCGGCGCTTTGAACGGGAAGGTGATGACTTCCTTGCAAGAATCGTTACTGGGACGAAACCTGGGTTCACTTCTACCAACTGGAAACGAAGAGAGCGATCAAGGAATGGCGCCATTCCTCATCACCAAAACCAAAGAAGTTTCGAACAGAACCATCAGCAGGGAAGGTTATGCTGACTCTCTTTTGGGACGAAAAAGGCATCATTTTGAAGCATTGCATGTCTAGAGGGACCACTGTCACCAGTGCATCATACACAGATCTCCTAAAAAGTCATCTGCGGCCTGCAATCAAATCAAAGCAACGTGGATTGCTGTCAGCAGGTGTCCTTTTGCAACATGACAATGCAGGATCCCACACTGCCCATACAACAGTTGTAACAATCACAGACCTGCATTTTGATTGCCTTCCTCATCCACCATACTCACCAGACCTTCCCCAAGTTATTTCCATATGTTTGGGCCACTTAAAGACGCAATGGGAGGAAAGAAGTTCCGTTCCAATGAAAAAGTACGCCATGCTGTGCATGAGTGGTTGCGCGGACTACCAAAATAAGTTTTTTCTAAAGGCATTTATGCACTTTGTAAGTGCTGGAGGACTTACATTGATCGTGGGGGAGATTATGTTGAAAAGTGGTACAGCTTTGTACTACTTCTGCACAATAAATAATATTAAAAAAAATATTTAAGGTTTTCATTTGACTTACCCTCATATTTTACATAGCCTCATTGGATTGCCGCCAGATGTCTCGTCTCTGGACAATCATGATCACCTGCAACAGCAAGGTTCCAGCCAGTCAACAATTTCTTGATAATACCCTCATTTAGAGGCAAAATGCATTGAAAGAAAATTTGTGCTATGTGAAGTACAGAGTGGCTCAGTCGACACATAGTATAATTTTAATTACTTAACTATACATTTATCTGTTCACTCTTTACAATCATTTTGACCTAATTGGGAGAAAATATTATTTATGTTCCTGGATTTTTGAGAAATTATAACAGTATTAGGCAAAGATTTGTATGTAGATGCTTAACTTAGAGCATAGCAGAACTTCTCAAACGATTGTGAATCTGATGCACGTTTGTTTATTGCTATCAAGGAAATATGTGTTTAATGTCATGAATGAAATCCTAATATCTTTCAGCCAACAGTGATTCTACTTTTTATTTGTATGGTTTTTTCAGCCATTTGGTGAAGGACTGATAACGGTTGTCGTTCCTCAGTTGCGAAGAGGAGAGAACAGTCTCCTGTTATGGAACATTGCCAACACTGCAGCGCCAGTCCATACATTTGTTGGTCACACAGATGTTGTGCTGGAGTTTCAGTGGAGGAGAAAGAAGGAAGGTATGAACTTTAAATGAGAACTTAAGTTCCTAATAGTTGACATGTCACACTGTCAACCACTTTCAACTGATGGTATCTAGTTGGATGAAGCTGTTATTGGCTGAATTCAGGGTTGCTCGTTACTAGGAACTGGATGTTTTTGACCTAAAAATGTTCTAAGATTGACCAATAAAACATCTCTCTTCGAAGAGAGCAGACGACATGGATGTTAGATGGAGAGAGGTTGAGGATGATAGTGGTGGCTTCCAAATCTAGTCCCTCAATGATATAAAAATGCAAGTGACGAAGTGTGTATTATAAATAATTAATTTGGAGTTGCTTAATTTTCCTAACAGAATATTTGCATTAACAAACCATTCACATAATTATTAAAGGAAGATGACTTCTTGCTTGCTGTCAAATCACTTTCTTTCAACAATAATTGAGACTCTTGTCTTTTTTTTTTTTTTTGGTCCATATTTTGAAGAGATCCCAAATGTTTTTCCCTGCTCGACATGTTGTACAGTGAATTGTTTGTCTGTAGCAACCTTAATTTTTCACAGTTTACAAAATAATATAGTTTCATCAGTTGAAACATACCATTTCAAATGGGTTGTAGTAGATTCTTTTTGTTTCGGCATCTCAGTTGCCTAGCACAACAAATTTACATGCCTTACAAATACTCTTTTCCTGCATCACTTTTAGCTACTGATTATACAATCTACTATCACATATATAAATTCCATATCATACAATTCATCAACTTGATATAAATTATGAATTGAATATTGAAGATCAGTCTCTGTAGGTGCTACAAGGGCCAAATCATCTGCAAAGGGGAGTGCATCTACTTGCATATTTCTATTTATTTATCCAAAACTGTTTTTGTTCATATATTTTATAAATAGAAGGGGTGCGATGCCAGATCCTTGTCTTACACAGTTGTAATTTCTTACAATTGAGATAATTACTTGTTTATTTTGACAGCTATCATGTTTTTCTTTTAGATATTATGTATAATTTGCTGTGCAACTTTTGTCATGAATTAAAATTTGAAGTAGCTTATTCTCATTCACTCTATCAAAGGCTTTTTTGATATTAATAAAGGCAATGTGGGTTTCTAAATTGAATTCTTTATTTTTTTCTATTAACATCTTCATTGAGAAATAATAATAATAATAATAATAATAATAATAATAATGATAATGATAATGATAATGATAATGATAATGATAATGATAATGATAATGATAATGATAATGATAATGATAATGATAATGATAATGATAATGATAATGATAATGATAATGATAATGATAATGATAATGATAATGATAATGATAATGATAATGATAATGATAATGATAATGATAATGATAATGATAATGATAATGATAATGATAATGATAATGATAATGATAATGATAATGATAATGATAATGATAATGATAATGATGATGATGACGATGATGATGATAATGAGATACTAAGCTTTTACAATTTTTGGACTGCCCTCTGTTTTGGCCCAGGCCACTGCTATACAGGACAGTCCATTAAGTATATTTACAGATGTTACAATATGTATTATTACAGAATAGTCACCTATTATTCCTTCTCTCTTTTTACAGTCCATATCCACTTGTTTTTTACCTTACTTAAAAACTGCTCTATGTTTTTATAATTTTTGTTTAAAACTTTTTGTATTTTAAGTCCTCCAACATTATATCGGACGATGAATGGAATGGGTGAAATGATCCTCAAATGAGCCCAGGGTCCATAGAGCTTAAGAGTTACCCGAAATTTGTCTTTCAGGATAAGGGAAAACTCCAGAAAAATCCTTATCCAGGTAACTCACCCTGGCTGAGATTTGAACTCGGGACCTCTAGAACGTGAGGCAGACATGCTACCACTACACTACCGAGGCGGGCTTAAAACCTTGATTAAGCTGATTCTTCTATTCATTTTTTATATTTGACATTCTTTCCTCCACATCTCAGTTTCCTTACAATCTAACAGTATATGTTCTATATCCTCCTTGTCCCCACACAATGGGCACTCGTCTTGGGGGTATCCATTTCTTTGACCTCTTTATCTCCATATCCCTGCTTTTAACCATGCTAACTCCTTTCTTTCTTCACTGTTCATGCTATCTATATACCTCTCCCTCCCCCAGCTATCTTTCAATGGAATGTAGAAAACAAGTGATCTCTTCTCTGCTAATCATTGAGAAATAGCCATAACAGGAAATCTTCATTTTCTTAAGCCATTTTGTTCTTCTACAATTAGATTTTCATAATGTTTATGCATTTTATTCTTGATGTTGGGATGGATTTTATTCCCTGAATTTAATAAACGGATGATACCTCTATAGAAAGAGTCAAACTGAAAAATTCAGTGCCATGGCCGGGATTTGAACCATGGTTCTCCTGGTTTCCAAAACCTTAGCCTGTACACGGCTAGTATAAAGAAATGATTAATTTCCATTGATTAACTTAAATAATAAAAGTTTTAATGATGAAACCTTGGACTCAAGTACTTACAATAGTAAGTCGCCACAAATGGTGTATCTTGAATTTTGGGTCTTCTTTTTTATATATAGGAATAACAACAGATTTAGTATAACTTTCTAGAATATCACTTCTCTTCCATATTTAATTAAGAAACTTCAAAAATCTAACTTTAAAAGTGGCCAGAAACCATAATTATCAATAATTGTTGACTTGAGTTTTTTGTTCATCACATGCATGGCTCCAGATTTGGCTCTTAAATTCTATTTTACTCTGCTATAAAATTGCAAATAATTTTGAGTTTTTTTTTTTTTTTTTTTTTTTTTGTATTTCCTTTTTTGTTTCTGAAATAACATCTATGGAGATTTCTTTTTTATATGATATCCAAATGGTCTTCCTTGTAAGCTATACTTTTCACGCTCTGTGTTACAAAATTAATAATGTTTTGTTTCTTCCCTACATTATCCTTATTCTTGCCAGGGTTGTCAGCTTTAAGATCTATCTGGTTTTTCATCTGAGGCTTATTGTGAGTCTTGAAAGCAACATTTTTGCCCAAGGGGTTGTTGACCCAGAGTCTTGCCATTAATACTGTTGCATAATTTTGACACATACTGTACATCCGGTGTGGCATGTAAACAACTGCATGTGTGCACACCTTAACCTTGAACCATTGTTAGCCTCTCTGTGAAAGAGGAAGTATTTAGCTCCAGGTTTCACCATGGAATGGAGTAATGAAAATCATGTAGCCGTCATTGCATTGCATAAAGTTGGAAAATCAGCAAGTGACATTTTCAAGATGCTACAAAAGCTGAAAATCAGTCATATGTTTGTATACCACACCATTGGGTGATTCACTGCAACTGGGACTATAAAGGATCAGCCAAGGGAGGGTCGACCATACAGCGTCAGGACTTCAGCAGCACAAAAAGCTGTGACGGCTCGTGTTCGGAGAAATCCTGTGCGGAAGCAGGCTATTTTGTCCCGTGAAATGAACATTTCAAAAAGGACAATGTCCAGGCTTCTGTCAGAGGACCTTGGACTAAGGGCTTATCGCTGATGTAAAGGACATTATCTTGACACATGCCTAAAGAAGCTGAGAGTGCTTAAATGTTGACGTCTCCTACAGTGTTATGCTCAAAATGGTCATTGGAACATCCGCTTCACCAATGAAAAAGTTTTCATTATTGAGCAGTCTTTCAATGTGCAAAATGACAGGATTTATGCAGCATCATCTCGGGAAGCCAGTAATAAGGTTCCTAAAGTTCCAAGGGTCCATGATGGTGTGGTGGGGGTGAGTTATTCTGGTACCACACAGCTACATTTTTGCATAAAGGGTGTTAAAACCAGCACCAGCATGTATGAAAGCACTGTTTTGGAGCCTATTGTCAAGAACTTAAGTGGCACTGTTTCTAAACCAACCATGGATTTTCCAGCAGGATTCTACCCCAGCTCACAAGGCCAGGTCAATGCAAGCTTGGCTGCAGCGTCATGTCCCTGACTTCATTTTGCCTGAAGATTGGCCCAGTAGCAGTCCGGACCTGAATCCATTGGACTACCGACTGTGGTCACTGCTTGATGGCATCGCCTGAAAGAGAAGACACCCCACCATTGTCAGTTTAAAGCATTGCTTCTTGTCAGCAGTGGTGGATTTCGCCCTGGATGTCATCCGTTCCGCCATAGATGAGTAGCCACAAAAACTCAGAACCTGTATCCGTGCAAAAGTTAGCCATTTCGGAAAGTGATTGGTGCTGTGTGTAATGAATGTCTGTAGGTACAACATACTAAAAGCAAAGTAAAATATTTTACATGGTATTTGCGTTTTTCACTTTTCAAGTTGTAACAGTATTTATGGTTAGACTAAGTATTTTTGGTGTTTCCATGAATGTTATATTTCCTCTACATTGGATGTTATGGTTATGCTACCAATACTCGGTCACCAGAACATGGTAAAAGCAGGTTGCACCACAAGCAGGTTGAGGTTGGAATTTGGATAGGAGAGGTTTTTACATATTAATCTCAATGAGAGCAGCCATAATGTTTTTATATGCATTGTTGGTCCTGTTTATTTATTCTGTAGCAAAATTCTTCGCATTCTTGTTTTCCACTTGATTATTGTTGAGTCACTGGTCTCCCTTAGTATAATCAATTATTAATGTTTTAAAGAAACTCATTATTCATGTATTTTTACAGACTCGCCAGACTATGAGCTCATCACATGGTCCAAAGATCAGAGTCTTAGAATATGGAGGATAGAGCCTTTCCTGCAGAAGGTATGTTGGTTGCTGTTCAGCTGAATGTTGTACAGGGCACCAGGGTACGCAATACTGACAGCAAACTCTTGTTTCTGTTGCAGCTCTGTGGACATATTCAAGATGCAGATCAATCTGTGGATTCGCAGGACTTAAAGGAAGGCTCCTCCAACACAACAATTGGTGAGTGCACTGACAGCTTTATGTGGAAGTCATAAAAGATTTAGTCCAGAAAGAAAACATCAAATTATTGCAATTTCTATAATTCAAATAAACTTGGAGTGTGTTACACTGTACCCACTGTTGATTTTATATAACTTTTACAAATAACTTTGAGAAAGTATTTTTCTGCCTACTTCATACTAGTTGAGGTAACATTTATTATGTAATCTTTGAAGTACAGAGGGTTAAAGGAGGCTGAAGTGATAAACAAATCTTTACTAAAGTTGATTGCTATATGCTAGTTTAGAAATTCCTTACTCTTTGCATGGGGAAACCAAAGTATATTTTAGTGTGTAAGGACTATGATACAATGAAGCACAAAATTAATATAATTTTGAGTCAAACTAATAATCAATGCTCCATATTCTAGGTAAATACTAGCAATAATAGGTGGAGCATTGAGTATTAGTTTGACTCAAAATTATATTAGTACTCAATGATCCATTTATTGCTAGTATTTACCTAGAATGCATTTCGTTAGGATCTTCCTAACATCATCAGCTGTTGTCGACTAATAGATGTTGGTTTGGTGAACTCCTTGGAGGTGATAGGTGCGTCTCTGTCGGTATCTTAATGAACTTGAAGTTTGTGTTTTCTTCAAAGGGAGTGTCGAAATTAAACAATTTTCTTTCATATTTCTTTATGAAGATTTTTTCCCACATGGTTGTCTGAAAAAAATGTGAAAAAATTTACATAGGGAGGACAAAAAGAAACATAGGCACTAGAAAGAAAGAACATTTTAGGCACTTAAGATACAAAAATATTGATAAGTCCGCAATAGCAGCTCATTTCTGCTCTGAAAATCATGGAATTGAAGATAGCACCAAATTACTAAAATATGTACAAAAACATAGTGAACTCGTCATATGGGAGAGAATATATTGTGACTTTGTGGGTTCGTGAAATGAAAAGTCCAATTTCACCACTCAAAAATGTTCTTTATTTCCACCGACTTACAGTTAAACACTTGCCAATTACACAAAATTACGTAATGCACACAATTACGATTCACCAGTTCGTCCGTTACCGTTCTGAAGCACGTACACAATTACGCAAATTCTTTCGTTGCACGGTCTTCTCTTCCACTAACACGGCGCTACTTCACTAGCACGTCAAGCACTGCCTGACTGTCTCTCTGAAACCCTTTTTATAGGAATGTCACTGTTTTTCTAGAAGTCTCTGGTTTCCCGCAAATCACCCGAACGTTCCAGAGGACAGGAGAAGGGGAGAGAAACGTCGAGGGACAAGTGACATTTCCCCAAATCACCCCTCAGTTAGTGACAGATTAATGGATGGGGGGCGTGGCTCGGCCGCCTCGGACCCTTCCAGCTGTCCCCGGTCATATCTTACGCTAGTAGGGTGACACTGCTCCCTCCTCAAAGCTGGTCGTCCCGAACAGCACCATTGTAGCGGGCTAGGCGATCCAGGTGTACCACCAACATCTTCCCTCGGGGAACCTTCTGGATGCGGTAGACTACGTCGTTAATCCTCTTCACCACCCGGTACGGTCCTTGCCATGGCTGCTGGAGCTTCGGGCAGCGTCCCTTGGTCCGGGTAGGACGGTACAACCAGACCAGGTCACCTTGCTGGAACCCTTGGCTGATGGCTTGCCTGTCATACCTGATCTTCATGCGGTCGCTCGCCTTCTGGATGTTCTGGCGAGCCATCTCGTGCATGTCGTGGAGATGGTCCACCAAGTTCTCCACATACTCGGTCGCTGGCTGTTTCGCTTCCGGAGGGCTTCCAAAAGCCATGTCACAAGGGAGGCGTAACTCTCGGCCGAACATTAAGCTGGCTGGCGTCATCCCAGTTGTGTCGTGTGTAGACGAGCGGTAGGCCAGCAAGAACAGTGGCACCCTGACGTCCCAGTCTCGCTGATGGCTGGCCACGACCTTCCTCAGGTGTTCCTCTAAGGTCTTGATGTACCTTTCGACCATGCCATCCGATTGGGGATGTAGAGGCGTAGTGCGAGTCTTGTTCACCCCAAGTCTTTGTAGTGCCTCCTTCATTAGGTTGGACTCAAAGTTGGTACCCTGGTCACTGTGTAGCTCTTACGGCACCCCAAATCGACAGAATGCTTGCTCCACGAGGCAGTCTGTGACTGTCTTTGCCTCTTGGTTTGGGATGGCATACACCTCCGGCCATTTGGTGAAGTAGTCCACGACCACCATTAGGTACTTGTTGCCTCGGTCGGAAACTGGGAACGGTCCAGCAATGTCAACGGCGATCCGTTCGAATGGCGCTCCGACGTTGTACTGGTGCATGCGACCCCGGCTCCTAGTCTGGGGGCCACGACTCGCCGCGCACACGTGACACTGACGGCACCATCTCTCAGCATCTGCTCGGAGTCTCAGCCAGTAGTAGCGCTGCCGAAGTTTGTCGATCGTTCGGTTCGCTCCCAGGTGTCCTCCCGAAGTACCGGCGTGCACTTCCTCCAAGACTTCCGGGACCTTACTCCGGGGAAGTACCAACTGTTCTCTCTGCGTCTTCCCATCGGATGACTCCCATACCCGGAACAGCACGCCCTCTCTGATCTTCAACGAGTCCCATTGGGCCCAGTACGACTTGTAGGTGGCGCTCCTCGGTGCGATGTCCTCCCAGGTTGGTCTCGTCCCTGCCTCCACTTCCCTCAAGAGTGGCCCCAAGTCTGCATCCGCCAGCTGCTCCCTCCTCAGGCCTGCGCAGTCCCAGCCATCCGCAGGCACTGCCGTGAGTACTCGGACTGCTGCGGCACGCTCCTTCTCCTCCACTCTTGTACACTGGCCGCACTCTTCTGGACAGGGTCTTCGGGACATGGCGTCAGCATTACCGTGGCTCTTCCCTCTACGATGTTCCGAGGTGAAGTCATACTCCTGTAGCCTCTGGACCCAACGTGCTGTCTGGCCTTCCAGGTTCTTAAAGCTCAATAGCCAGGTTAGGGCGGAATGGTCAGTCCTCAGGTGGAATGGCTGACCTTACAGGTACTTGTGAAAGTGCTCCAATGTCTTTACTACCGCCAGTAGCTCCCGTCGGGTGACGCAGTAGTTCTTCTCTGCCGTGGATAACGTCTTGCTGTAGTAGGCTATCACCCGCTCATGGCCGTCCTGGATCTGCGATAGGACACCTCCAATGCAATGGTCGCTGGCATCTGTGTCCACAATGAAGGCGCCAGCCGGCTGTGGGAAACCCAAAACTGGAGCACTGCACAGGGTCTCCTTTAGGTGCTGGAAAGCGTTTTCGGCGTCCTCCGTCCACACATAAGGCCGGTGTTCCTCTGTCAGGCGGGTGAGGGGTTTAGCGATGCTGGAGAACCCCTTTATGAAGTGGCGGTAATAGCTGCACAGCCCCAGGAAACTGCGCAACTCTTTCTTATCCCTTGGGCGAGGCCAATCTCTCACAGCCTTTGTCTTCTCCGGGTCTGTGGTCACTCCGGTTGCTGAGACTATGTGGCCCAAGTAGTTAACTTCCTTGCGGAAGAGCTGGTACTTCTTCGCATTCAGCTTCAAGTTGGTCGCTTGCAGTCTCTGTAGCACCTTACTCAGATTCTCGAGGTGATCTTCAAAAGTCTTCCCGACGATGATGATGTCGTCCAGGTATAGCAGGCAGGCATCGTAAGTTAGCCCTCTCATCACTGACTCCATGAGGCGTTGGAAGGTAGCTGGTGCGTTGCAGAGGCCAAAGGGCATAACCGTGAACTGCCAGAGCCCTTGGCCCGTCGAGAATGCGGTCTTCTCCTTGTCTCTTGGGTCTAGAGCTACCTGCCAGTAGCCCGACTTCAGGTCCAGGGTCGAGAACCACTGTGCACCAGCTAGCGTGTCCAGGGTGTCGTCAATCCGGGGTAAGGGAAAGCAGTTCTTCCGGGTGACAGCGTTCAGCTTTCTGTAGTCTACGCAGAAGCGCAATTCGCCGTTCTTCTTCGTCACCAAGACTACAGGGGAACACCAAGGGCTGTCAGACTCTTCAATCACTCCCCTGGATCTCATGTCCTCCAGCATGTCTCGTACCGCCCCTTGCTTCGCCAGCGGAACGCGTCTATGTGGTTGCCGAATAGGCCGGGCGTCTCCGGTGTCGATGCGGTGAAGCACTTTGTCCGTGCGGCCGTAGTCACTATCGCCTTGGCTGAAGACGCGCTCGTATCGCCTCAGTAGTTGTCGAACCTTCTCCAGCTGTTCTGCGGTCAGGTGGTCGGCCGCCCTCTCCAGTAAGCCTTCTAGCCGGGGCCCCAGGTGTTGCTTCGGCGCTGGCTCCTGTGTCTTGTCGATTGCTGTTACGCTCACTACGGGCTCGCACGTTCCCAACTCCGTCCCGGCCTGGACGTCGTGATCGGTGTCCGTTGGATTTAGCAGTCTCACTGGCACCTCCTCTCGGCACGGCAGCAATGCCCTGGCTACACACAGTCCGTGTACAGGCGTCTTCTGGTCCAGTATCATGTTCCTGGTTCTCTGGTCCTCCAGTCGCGCCGTCACCACCACCTCGCTCCTCGCGGGAACAACCACGTCTTCGTCCAAGACGACCCTGCAAATTCCAAGGCGCTCTTCGGGTTGACGGAGTATAACCTCTTCTCCGTTAAGCCGCAGGACCTTCTTGCCGACGTCGACCGTCGCCTCATGGCTCCTGAGGGCATCCAGTCCCAGGATCACCTCCTCAGCCACCTTCGCGACGAACACCCACAGACGCACGGCACTCCGTCCCAAGTTCAGCTCCAGCAGGGCCTCCTCCACAGGCAAGGTGTCGCCCGATGCCGTGACAAGCTGGTATGGCCGGCTTGGCTTCCTTGTCGGCAAACCCTTCGCCACGTCAGGTCTGATGATGGTCACGGCCGCCCCGGTGTCCACCAGCACGCGGCACGTCTTCCCTCTTACCCAACCGTCCGCGATGAGGCTGTCATCCATACGCCGGCCTACGGCGCGCAGTGTCACTCGAGGGGATGGTGGTGATGGCGTCGACGTGCCCCTCTCCACGACGAACCTTACTCGTTTTCCGGCTGCTCTTCCTGTTGTGGGCAGTCTCTCTGCAGGTGTCCGGGCTGTCCACACCGCCAACACAGGCCACTAGGTGTTCGCCGGCGTCCCTCAGCTGGTCTTCTGTCTCCGGCGTAGCGGACACTCCTCGTTCTCGACGTCGGGATGGATGTTATTTTGGCCGCCTCCATCCTTAATGCCGCTGTCAGCGCCTCGTGGATGGTTTTATATTCCCCGAGCATTAGGCGCTGACGAATCTCCGTGTCCCGTACCCCGTCGACAAAATTGTAGGTGGCTTCCCGGGATACGAACTCCAGTGGCAGGTCAACCAAGGCCTTGCTAGCCAGCTGCTCGATCGCAATGGCGAACTCCTGCAGCGTCTCCCCCTGCTGCTGTGACCTTGCCTTTAGCTGGCTGCGGTATGCTGCGGCTAAGCGGTGGTTCCCGAAGCGATTCTCCAGGGCCTCCCAGATGTCCTTGGGCGCCGCCGTCGTCTGCACCGCGTTTAGGACTTCCGCGGCCCGTCCCTGGAGGCTGGTTATTAACTGTGTGGCCTCCTCCTCCAGTGACCATCCGTTGTGCCTGGCCACTGTGTCGAACTGGCGGCGGAAGACCTCAAACGTTGACGCGCCGTCATACTTGGGAGGTTTGACGCGCGCAGATGTTGTGTCGCGTCCCGGCGCGTCGGCCTTCAAATCCTTCACTTCCTGCCGACGACGTCCTCCACCATGGCGTTCAGGGACTTCACGCTGCTGTCGGCTTTCCCTTCCAGGTTGTTGACGCGGCTCGCCAGGTCCTCGACGCGCTCGTCCACTTGGCCCATCCGCTTGCCCAGCTCCGTCACGTCATCCCTCACGCCGGCCAACTGTTTTTCAAATTTGGCGGCGAGAGCCTCGTTCGCCACCTTCATTTCCGTGGTCAGTTCGGCCATCTTTGCGGTCATTGTCGTGGCCAAGTTGTTGTTTGCCGTTTCCGTCTTTGCAGCGAGGTTTTCATTTGCCGTCTTCATTTCCTTCAACTCTGCGGCCAGGTTGTTACTTGCCGCTTCCGTCTTCTCTGTTAATTCGGCCTTCATTTCTTCCATCTTCTCGGTGATGTTGCCGTTGGCCGTCTTCATTTCTGTCAGTTCCGCCTTCATTTCCATCATCTTCTCCAAAATCTTTTCCAATGCCGCGTCCATGGCTGTAATGTTCGGTGCTGTTGTCTTCCCGCTTCCTGACACCAGTGTGACTTTGTGGGTTCGTGAAATGAAAAGTCCAATTTCACCACTCAAAAATGTTCTTTATTTCCACCGACTTACAGTTAAACACTTGCCAATTACACAAAATTACGTAATGCACACAATTACGATTCACCAGTTCGTCCGTTACCGTTCCGAAGCACGTACACAATTACGCAAATTCTTTCGTTGCACGGTCTTCTCTTCCACTAACACGGCGCTACTTCACTAGCACGTCAAGCACTGCCTGACTGTCTCTCTGAAACCCTTTTTATAGGAATGTCACTGTTTTTCTAGAAGTCTCTGGTTTCCCGCAAATCACCCGAACGTTCCAGAGGACAGGAGAAGGGGAGAGAAACGTCGAGGGACAAGTGACATTTCCCCAAATCACCCCTCAGTTAGTGACAGATTAATGGGCGGGGGGCGTGGCTCGGCCGCCTCGGACCCTTCCAGCTGTCCCCGGTCGTATCTTACGCTAGTAGGGTGACAATATATAGAAAAACATAAAACCCAACTTATGAATTTTGAAATCCCGCCAGAAGATAACCCCACATTTAAATTCATCACAAAATCAACAGAGAGCAGCAGCAACTCCAGAACTACCCACACCACTGGATCAAGCTTTAGTCGCATAAGAGCTGATGATGCGAACGATGGTTTGAGAAACATTTCCTCAAATCAGGTACGTAAGTAAAGCTGTTGTGTAATAAATACGACTCATCTATAATTTAATAATATGCTTATAAAGTTTCAAATGAGCTGCACTGTCTGCCTTATCGTCATTGCTTAGTTATACCATATCTATTGAAAATCTTTATTCCCAACTTAAGTTCATTGCAAATGAAGGTTATAAATTACATCCTAACAAAATATAAATAAGCAAAGCCAAATAATGGCTTACTCTTTTTATGCTTTGCTTTGCTGTGAATTTTCCAAAAATTAAATAACTGATTTATAAATGGCTATTCAGCACTTCAAAAAATATATAATAAATTATTGCAAAGTTTAAACTAATATTACAAAAATTAACATCACAACAAAGCTTATTTGTTTGCATAGTTTTTGAATAAGCTAGAAAGTGTGATGTGAATTTCAATTTATGGAAAAGTTGAGTCAGAAATTGGAACACGTATGTCACCTTTTTTTGTCATGATTGTGTTCAAGATCTAATTGCTTCCATTGTCAGAAGTAATCAACTGGTTCCTGGGGGTATTGTTTGTGGTGACATTTAGCTGTGGAGCAATGATCTTCCATAGTGAACTTTGTCTGGCCATTCAGTTTTAGAGCACCTGAACTGAGACTGGGACATTTGTGTTTCAAATCCCGACTACGGCATTGAATTTTTCAGTCTAACTCTACCTTTCTGAACTATCCACTTTGTTGCATGTAAAGGAAAGAGCATATAGCAATCATTATAAATAAACTACAACACTTGGTGAGTAACTCCACTTATCTGTTTAAAATTGTGGAAATTCTCTGGGACCAGTTTCCTGATGTTTTCATCACATCCTTAGCCAGTAGACTGATTTGCTTTTCCATTACTTCCTGTAGATGGATAGTTTGCTGTTGTGCTGCCATCTACTGTGGGCAACACAAACTTATTGGCTGCATCTATTGGCGGTATTTCAAAATTCATCATGCTATTTTTATTTTTCAAAATAAATATTTTCCCCCAAACCATTTCATCTATTGGTCCATTTAATTGTTTTAATAATTTAACTTGTGGCTGTATTTCATGGTTAAATGACCAAAAATTATGTGCCACCACTGACTTACCTGTCTACTTATATTTAATATTTCTGAAATGTTCCTTCACTCTGGTTTCCAAATTACGATAGTCCTAACAATATAATTCTAATAACACTCTAAACCATTAAATTGATAAGTGCCAAATTTTTTAATACTTGAAATGTTATCTTTCTTAGAAAAATGTAGTAGATTTTTTTGTGCTGCATTTATTTTGAGGAACCAATATTAAACCAAATTAAAAAAAAAATTAAATTTTTCACTTTTTTAAGTGTTGAAATATCATTAACATTTTTTTGTTATTTAAATTTTTCTATCTTTTTGTGTATAAAGTCTTTATTAAAACCATTAATTTTGACGTCACTTACTAAATTCCTCCTATCACACATAAATGTTAATATGTGTATATTCCATATTAAATTCCTCTTTATTTAGGCATACATCTATTAACCTGTAAATCAAACAATATAGCAATCATATTAAAACATTTGACTTCAGCTATCCCCTTTGTAACTTAACAATGTCTAATAAAACTATTTATGTAAACCTTTGCCACAGTTAACTTAGAATAGAGGAAAGAATAAGCTTTGTAAGAATAATTTGTAAAAGCTGTATATACATGGGTAGAGAAAGTCATCTGAATATAATAAATGAGGTCAATATATTCACAGTTTTCTGAATTCCTTGTTATTAGTTTAAAAGAAATTTTAGCATTAAGAAAGTGGTGATTGTTTGTACAGTTGTGGAGCCTGCGGTGAGCCATACATTCCATGATATTAACTTGGAGAATGGGATGGAGATGTTGGATATGGCGATTGATGATGTCTCACAAAAGTCAGAAGTGAGTCCGTCCCCAACACAGCCAAAGACACTTCAACAGGAGTTCTCACTCATCAATGTTAACATGCCAAATGTCAAGATGGATGTGGTGTGTTTTGTTTTACTTTCATTACACGTTTACTGCAATAGTAGCTCATGCAAATGAAAAAGAAAAACCATAAAATAAGTATTAAAGTACATCCCCATTAATGCATAGGTATACTGATCATTACACTACCTATATATCTGGCTTATTAGATGTTGCATGGTTAGCTTTTTATATTCAAATAATTTATTGTGTTTACCTCACCCCATTCTTTATGAAATAGCTATATTGATTTAGTTTTTTATGATGAATCCACCTCTGTACCTCTTATAAATATGATTTCATACAATGCCACTATTCCTGATAATGGATGAACAGTCCCCTGATATTCTCACACAGTGATGTGAAACATCTGACTTACTTAACCTCCCCTCAAACAGTCTTCCAAGTTCTAGAAATGCTGCAAGGCATATAAGTGCCCTTTATAGTAAGTGCACTCAAAAGAGCATTAGTATTAGATATTAAGGTTTTTGTTTTATCAAGTCGTTCAGCGACCCTGTCTATCTTCTGCACTGTTTGAAGTGATATCTGTTGCACTTTTGATCTCATAGTTTGCACTCACACAAGTCATTTGATTGGCGGAATTTCACTGTCTTGCACAGCTTATGATGAAATCTGTGCATCGCCAGACCTATAATAGCATGTCTTTGTGGTTGGTTGCTCCCGGTCCACTCCCTGTTCATCATGGCATCTGTTGTGAAGAATTGCATCTCTATGTTGTTCTCTGCAACATTCTTGTATATAATCAAAGAATCGTTGCTGTAAATGGGCAAATAAGTTCCCAGATAAGAAGAATAGGTGCAATGTTAAATCTTTGTACATTCTCTTAGGTTCCATAATTATTTAAGAACATAAAAGCTACATAGTTTTCACATAATACATAATTCCTCAGTATACAGAGTTAAAGTTGCCTATAATTATAATTATCCTTGAACAGTATGACTCTTACTACACAAATATAATTATTTGTAAAAAAAAAAAAAAAAACTTCACTTATCTTTAAACATAAGTGAAGGTGTGTGTTTGGAGGAATTTAGTAACAGTGACGTCAAAATTAATATAAAAATTATTTGTGGTTGGTTTATTGACACTCGTCACTTACTTTTGTGACGAGTGTCAATAAACCAACCACAAATAATTTTTATATAAGTGAAGGTATTGTTACAAATAATTATATTTGTGTAGCATTTGTTTCTTCACTGTTACTAGCTTCATTTTAGCGTAAATATGGCTCTCTGTAATGAATAGAACAAAAAAAAAACTAAACTTAATGCAATTTTGTTGTTTTTAAAGTATCACGATGGCCACTGTCATCAATTCAAAATTTGTTCCAGAATATGCATTGTTAATCGTGAGACTACACAATATGATAACACTTAAGATTGAAAGAAAAGCTGGTTTCTTTTAGAACACCAAGTTGTTACAAAATAGATAACTTTAGTAATGCCAGGTGTTCTGAAATGCCATTTATTTATGGTGAAACATAAAGTGGCAGCTATGGCAAGGATTTATTAGTAAAGGTTTCTAAATGGATGAGCACATCACATCAGATATCCACATCATAGGACATTTGTTTTTATCTACCAAAGAGATCTAGATACAGGAAGCATATCTCCTCATGTTTAAGAGTTGGTCAAAGAAATAACTGCACACAAAAAAGAAATCCTTCAGCTGGTGAAAGATCTAGAAGTGGTAGCTGTGGTATAGCTTCAATATTGCCATATCGCTTTGGACTATTTACAGAACATTAAAAGAATTGCTATGCCCGTATCATACACGGAGCATCCAATTCTCTCTGAAGCAAGGTCAGCATTATCTGAATGGTTTATTCAACTAAGTGGGAACTTTCTCCTTAAAACTCTTGCAGGGTACATTACTGTAATTTATGCATCTGGATTTAGAATAATCACAGAATAAGTTAAGATTGCTTTCAGCATAGATTTTTCTCTAAATATTTGAGCAAGAGTGTAAAATTCAATGCCATAGGCAGGATTTGAACCACAGATTTCCCAATCTCATCCATTTGCTCTTAACCATTGAGCTAACATGGCCAACATGCCAGCATGACATTAAATTCTCCAACTGACTTGTATTTTTCCCGGTAAACCACTAGGGTTTTTCATATACAATGAGATATGCACCATTTGTGGTAACTTATTATTTTGTACATATTTAAATTCCAGGCTTCATCCAAAATATAAAAATTGAAAGAAGCGTAGAAACTGTGAAGCACAAGTTAAAATAAAAGTGATCGAGAAGATATTGTCAAAGATGTCCAGTGGTGGAGTTTCGAAAATCATGATTCTATGATGATTTTTATTAATGAAGATTTTTTTCCCCATACGGAAAAATACTTTGTATTGCTTGTAATGGAATGTCAGTCTCATTTTTCTTATTTTAACATGTTCTCAGTGGAGTAACAACTATTTTCTACTCCATACTAGTTTCACTGAAAAGTCAAATCTTGCTTCGCAGATATTTTCTTTTATAATGAGTTAATTATAGCATATGGCTTTATAGTGTTAAGTAATTTATGAATTGAAATTGGAAGGTATTTTATATCCCATATGCCAGAAAAAATAGGGCTTTTCAGTGGTGAAATATTTAGAAAATCAGTGGTTTTTTTTATTATTATTAAACTATATAAAAAGTTCCCTCACACACATACACACAGATGCATATTTTGTCTTTATAATGTTAACTACACTTTGGGTTGAAACCATTTGTTTTGATGCTTAGCCTGTGAAATCCTCATTCTGAGTGCATTTTATTTAATTGGTAAATAATAAGACCCAGATGAAAACTTACTACACAAACAACATAGGTCTCCCTGTGAGTAAGGACTACAATACAATGAAGCACAAAATTATATTAATATAGGTCTTATCAAAGCATCCAATTTATTAAATTTAAAGGGAGTCGATTAATGACACTAAACAACACTTACTTTTAAATTTTTCCGGAACATGTTTCAGAGACTTTGTCTCCATCCTCAACCGGCTATCGACTGGTTCTCATTGGTGTAGTTGATGATATTTTGTCATAGGTCTCCTCTGATGGTGGTTCAAGGAACTTGCTGAGCAAATCTTTCTGGGGGATGTCGAAATTGAGTACTTTGTTCCTATTTTTTTAAATAAACATTTTTTCCCATGTGGATAGTTCTTGTTTTCCTGATGTATGTTTTAGTAGTTTTGGTTCTGCATCCGATTTATGTTTAATAATTTTATTCCATTTTTATATCATCCACTTCTCCCACCCTCACACCAGGCATCAGGCTGGTCACCGATCCTGGTTCTCTTATCAGATTCAGAGTTTCAGTTCCATAGACCCAACCTTAGAGAATAGAGGAACAAGAATGCCCTACCACTATGATAAGAGGTATACTATGGATAAAGTAAAGAAGAAGATATACACACATGCATCAGAGCCTTTTTCTAAACATTTTCATTTCGGATTCAGGGACTATCAAAATATGTATTCCCAGCAAATTTCCATATCAAAGTTTTTGATGGAATGTAGTACAGCTTGTTACTATACATAAGTAGTACAGAAATGAAAGTTTAAGAATAGTTTGTTGAATGGAGAACAAAATAAAAGTTAATATATGGAGAAAGTATGTGAATGTAAAATCAGATTTTGTTTTGCTGTAAACCAGAAATGCACAATAGAGAATCAGGTATAATGTAATCTGTGTTAAAAATGGAGCACAAATATTTATTGCATTTAATAGTTTAACATTATTTCTTACAGATGGATGCTGTACGTAGGAGTTGTACAATCACAGCAACTTGTAATGCACATGTTGTCATCCTGCAAGTAAGTTTCCCTCCAAACTACCCTTATAATGCTGCGCCAACATTCCAGTTTGCCCAGGGTACCTCTCTGGATGCTAACACAATGGCCAAAGTATTGAAGGTAAGTTGACAATACTTTTATGTTTTTACTATTTACTTGGTTGTAGTAATAACAACTGACACGCACAAATAGTTCAGAAATAACATTAAGTCATTAATATGTAAAAACAGAAGCTAGTAACCATGAAGTAATATAAATATTACAATAAAAATATAATTTGCTACAAATTTTAGTTATCTTTTTAAGAAATTGATAAATTCTTCACAGAACTCAAGAGACTAGTTTCACAAAAATCTATTTATGATACTCTGGAAGAAATTTCTCTCTCTGAACATGAAAGAGCTACAACCTGGATTTCATTTCAAGATTAGATTTGAAAATAGAATATTTGGAAGTGCTACCAATTAAGACAGATAAATTTAGTGATATATTATCTAGTTTTATGTGCATTCAATCATTATTGGTACATGAGTCTCAAATGTATTGCGCATTCCACTTGTAATGTGAGTGATAGAATAGATACGACTCAAGAATAATGGTGTTCCCTCTAGTCCAAAAACTTATTTATATGGAAAAATGTTAGTTATTTGTTCTAAAATGCAAGCAATGATTTTGATGAAGATATTCTACATTTGAGATAGAGGCATGACTAAATGTATATGTTGGCCTTTCTATAGTCTGTAAAGGCTTGTTTATAATTTGATGTTATAGAACTGTGTAATTGTAAAATATAGACAAAAAGTGCAACAAAAATGTAGAGATTATTATAACATCACCACCAGTGGCAAGGCATGACTTTCAAAGTGAGGGAAGCTCCAAGTAATAATTTGCATTAAAATAAGAGAGAATAATAACTCAAAGAACCAAGGCTACTCTTAGTACTCTTATTATTGTATGGTCACGTGTAGGTCCTTCTTGCATTGCAGGACTGGTCACACTCAAGCAATTCCTGCTTCCCCTCTCCACTCAGATGTTCCAACTTTTCCTAGAGCTGACTCACACTGAGTGAACAACAGGAGAAAGTATGCAATGGACATACTTCTGCTAATAACTTTAGATTTCATAAGAATTTCAGTTTGTCACCACTACATACCAATTTACGTAAATTATTATTGCTAATGCTATTGAAATATATTTACAGTAGTATTTAAAAGTTCCACATAAAACAAAAAAGTAAATTTTTCTTCACACACTATAGAGGTTTCAGATGGCAAAATCTGTCTAGCACTTAACTACCAAAGAGTTGTGATTGCTTCCGGAAACCTATGAAGCATGGTATTCAAGGTTATGAATGCTTGAATACACAAATATTCACTATTGAATGAACTCACGGAACCGGTCACTCGAGCTTAAGCAGGTGTCAAATTGTCTGCAGCATGCAGTTGTTCCATGAATAAATTTTGAAAATGTATTAAAAGCAAATAAAATATCATTTGGCATGAATTTTTTGTTTTTCTTCTTTTTCTCCTGAAATTCATGGATAAGCAGTGCTTCCAGCACTTCATTTCACACTTTGCCACTAATCACTATGGATATGGTCCTCCATGCCATGGCACATGGCAATCTGGGATCAGAAAGGGATATTGTTGGTGGATTGGCTCTCTTCCGATACGACCATCAACAGTGAGCATTACTGCAATTCAATGCAACAACTCCGCCGACACATTCAACAACGCCGCCATCAAAAATTGGGTCATGGTGTTCTTTTCCAACAAGACAATGCACAATCACATTTCAGTCGCCAGACCATGACCATTTGTACACTAGAGTTTACTGTGCTGCCACATCCTCCATATTCACCCGATTTGGCTCCTAGTACTATGCCCTGTTCATCTCGATGAAATAGGTCATGCAGGGTAAGAAGTTCATCACTAATGACGAACTTCATGCAGTTGTCCATCAGTAGTGCCGGGATGCCCCCAAAGAATGTTTTGCTATGCAAATACAGAAGCTGCCAGAACGATGGAACAAGTGCAGTGTCATTGGCGGGAAATACCTGTAATGTTACCTGAATGAGTTTGTTCAATAAATGTTGTAATGCCGATCATTTTTGAATGCCCCTAGTAATTGGCTAACCTTACATATCAGACATGCAGCTCGCAAAAGCTCCATTTGTGTTCTGTCCCTTACTGTACGCCAACTTACTAATATTTCACTCTTGTAATCGGTAAGAAACGATCACAGTATTGGTCACTGAAGGTCAATACACCTCAATGCTCTGTTGTGCAGTGAATATAGAATTGCAGAAAGCCTAAACAACTAAAGGTATACTGCAAGCCTCTGATGTGTGTCATCACGTTCTCCTCACTTTACCTCTGAGCATTGGGCCAGAAAGATGTATGTTAACTAAAATCAGGCCAGCATAACCACTGTATGAGGAGACCTAAATAAGAGTATTGAGGCATTAGCTGTTTATGGTGCAACCTGCACCTTGTTGGAATAAAGAGATGAGGAAGCAGCTGGAGGATCAAGATCTGGGTTGATCCTGACAGTTAAACAGTCTGATGGACAAACTGCATGAGTGTAGTCAGGAACAGTTTGGAAGGAAAAACTCATTGTACAAGTAGTATGCAAATTGCTTGAAACAGCTTTAAAAGTAAAAAATTGTTAACAGTGAAGCAAATATACTACAATAAACTGTAACAATAGTTAGTGATTAAATTACGTTTTTAGAAACCAGAACGAAAGAACATTTTTGTAACATTAGGTATAAACTGAATAATAAGTCGGCTGTAGCAGATCATTTTTGGTCATTTAACAATGAAAGAAATCCAGAAGTTAAATTATTAAAACAATTAAATGATCTGATAGATTTAATAGTTTGGGAAAAGTTATTTATTTTAAAAAACAAACATCGCGTAATGAATTTTGAAATACCGGCAGTCGATTCTGTTTTTAAATTTGTTTTATTTTCAGATTTTGGTAGTACTAAGAAGAACATATTAACATTTTTTGGAATTTACTTCCTCCAATGTTAAGTCATATCAGACGATGAATGATATTGGTAAAATGATGCTCAAATGAGTCCGGGGTCCATGGAGCTTAGAGCTATCCGACATTCGTCTTTTAAGGATAAGGGAAAACCCAAGAAAAAACCTTATCCAGGTAACTCACCCTGACCGAGATTCAAACTCTGGGACCTCTTGAATGTGAGGCAGACACGCTACCATCTACGCTACCATCTACGCTACCATCTACGCTACCGAGGCGGGCACATATTAACATCAAGCGTTCGCAACGATGGCAACAGCTTTGTTGTTTCTGGCTGAAGATGTGTAAAAGTTTTACATGAAATCACGATCCCAGACAATTTATAAGAAAAGTATCATCACTTCTTATAAGATAAGTGAAGTGATAAGTTACCAATTGTTATATTTGTATATATGACTTCAAATGTTGGCTTGATTTCCCATATCCTGTACCATTACTTGCAAATCAGACTTTCAGTTATTCATTTGTGGTATGTTGGCAGGCACTGAAGCAGACAGCACAACAACGAGTAAGGAAGAACAAACTGTGTTTGGAGCCATGTTTACGGCAGCTAGTATCCACACTGGAACAAGTAAGTTAAAGACAGATTTGCTGTGGATTGTTTCATTAACCTCACATTTTGTTACTAAGGATGGTTTTGTTATAGATAACCACGACTGATGAAAGTGAGAGCAAGCAGTATCTGCGGTCACATCATTCTCAGCCCCCATCATCATTTCTAGAGCCATCCAACGTGTATGGTAGTTTCCAGGATGCCTACATACCATTCCCTCGCACATCAGGTGCAAAGTTCTGTAGCGTAGGTGAGTAAATCATTGTGTTGGTTTTTCTGGGGCCATCCAAAATTCACCTTACCCACTGCATCATATGCACTAGTCTTTGTATACATTATGTTGGGACTACTTCAGGTGATTGTATAACTTACAATACTTATTCCCAAAATGTTATTTAAATTCTCTTTATTTCCTATGCTATCTATAGCTGTATCATTTCTTATTTTCAAATACAATTTAATTTTTATGATACAGATGTGGTTAGAGTAAACCTGGTAAATTATTACATCTTTCTAATTCGTATATTTAAAATGAAACATATTCATTCTTAAATTTAAAGGGAGTCAATTAATGACACTAAATAACACTTATTTTTAAATTTTTCCGGAACATGTTTCAGAGACTTTGCCTCCATCGTCAACCAGACATCGACTATTGTTGTTGCTATATTTAGGTATTTAGACATTTAATCTTTGACATCTTTGGATTTTGGATAACAGTAGTAAAAGCAGGAACAATAAAAAAGCTTTGTATTGGAGGTCATATTGTAATTTTCCACATTTTTGCATGATTATTTCATCAGAACCTTAATGGCAACCCAACAGTCACCACTCTAACATAATTGAGGTGCATACAAAATAAGAAGGCACATGAGGTGGCTGGACAAAGCTGAGCAAGTGCAAGTAGTGTGTGCTAGAGAGATGGTGTTGCCCAGTTTGGTAACACATTTTCTTATGTAATAGTTGCTTTTAAATTTTCTCTTTGCACTCAACAAATGCAACAATGCCTCATTATTGTAAACTATTCTTCTGAAAAGAGCTGGAAATGTTATATAAACACTGCTGTCAGTGATAGCAAATGCCCCATGTTTTTTGTGTTGCTTGTTTATTCTATCTCAAAATTATTTCATTCTCAAGGATATAAAAATACCTCCAGGGAAAGTTTGCTTTAATCTCATAAAGGCTAATTTCACTAAATGATCTTAAATTTTAACATAATTTTAAAGTGATTTAACAGTGAATTTAGCACAAATCTGTTTCATCAATGTTAACTTTAACATAGTATTAAAACTCGGTGTTAGCATCTCCTTACCCCTATGTTAAGGTGTTTAACAAGTGATAGCATTTTGAAAATGACTGCTGCAAAGCAAGCTATTTCAAAAATAAATCCTTTCATGGAAGTGTTGAAAACAATGTTGTTGTATAAATTAAATTTATTGGGAGTCGATTAATGACACTAAACAACACTTACTTTTAAATTTTCCTGGAACTAGTTTCAGAGGCCTTCCCTCTATCATCAACCGGACATCGACTGGTTCTCCTTGGTGTAGCTGGCAATATTTTGTCATCAGTCTCCTCTGGTGGCAGTTCGAGGAACTTGCTGAACCAATCTTTCTGGGGGATGTCGAAATTGAATACATTGTTCCTATTTTTTGAAATAAAGATTTGTTCCCATGTGGACAGTTCTGGTTTAGCAATGGGCAACCCCTTATCACCTTTCCTGGCCGATCTGTACATGAGTGCACTAGAAATAAGGATCACTAAAGGTTTCCCATGGATGTTCAAACTCTGGCGGAGATATGTAGATGACATATTTGCCATAGTGCCAAAAAAACACATCAGTGATGCACTAAAACTTAAATATTCAAGAAAAAAGCATCAGGTTCACTGTAGAAGTTGAAAAAGACGAATATTTACCATTTTTAGATCTAAAAATAATAAGAAATAAAAACAGAATAAACTTTGGCATTTACAGAAAACCGACCCAAACAGACAACTACATAAAAGCTAATGGCTACAATCCAAGATCCCACAAACAGGCAATCTTTAATAGTTTAGCACACAGACTGGTCAACATCCCTCTCACAGCAGAAGAATACAAAATAGAATACAACAAAATTATTGAAATAGCACAGAAAAATGACTTTCCCAAATCACTAGTAGACAAAAAAGTGAACTTAGCAAAAAGAAGAAACTACTAAAGGAAACCACAACCCTCTCAGCTACAGAAACTAAAATGATCTTAAAAAAATTCACTTACCATCCATGGGCCTCTGATAAATTCAAAAAAGTCTTCAAAAAGCAAAACATTCAACTAGCACCAGTGAACCATTACTCCTTAAAAAACGTAATTTTCTCAAACATCAAAAATGCCATTCCATCTAACAAAAAATCTGGGATATATCAAATTGAATGCTATGACTGTAGTCAAATTTATATTGGAAAAACCAAAAGAAATTTAGAAACAAGAGCAAAGGAACACTTTAGGAACATAAAATATAAACAATTAGAAAAATCAGCAGTTGCCACACATTTTTGGGAAAAAAACCACAACATAAATCCGGAACCAAAATTACTAAAACATACAACAGGAAAACAAGAATTTTCCACATGGGAACAAATCTTTATTTCAAAAAATAGGAACAAAGTATTCAATTTCGACATCCCCCAGAAAGACTTGTTCAGCAAGTTCCTCGAACTGCCACCAGAGGAGACTGATGACAAAATATTGCCAGCTACACCAAGGAGAACCAGTCGATGTCCGGTTGATGATAGAGGGAAGGCCTCTGAAACTAGTTCCAGGAAAATTTAAAAGTAAGTGTTGTTTAGTGTCATTAATCAACTCCCAATAAATTTAAAATTTAAGCTATTTCAAGTTTGCTGCATTTGATATTTCTCAGGCTATTTCTAATAATAAAAGAACTGTAAGCTTAAAGTATTTTCGAGATTTAACTGGGACCATTTAGAAACCAAATCATTTGAACATATCAATTATAAAGTCAAAGAGAAAGTTTATCGTCAAAAGAAGAAACTAAAGTATAACCATAATCATTGGCAACCAAAACAAAACAAAATTTCAGCAAAGAACACATCCCTAGACAATGTAATTAATTTCTCAAAGCAAAATTTTAACACTGAAGAAATAGATCTGCTTAACCGCTTCGCCGATGGCCATTTAAACCCTTCAGGGGCCGGAAATGGATACCCAATAAACAGAACAGGACATTTAAATTGTTAAATGCTGTAAAAACGCATCATAAATACAATTCTGTATCTTCCGTATTTATTAAGTTATTTAAACGAAACAAAAACTGGTTTAAAACTCATTAAAGGCAGTATAAATCTACAGTAACAAAGTAGAGACTACATTAATAAATTAATAAAATTTCACTACTTTGTTTCACTGTAGCAAAAGCCATTCTTTGTGCCGAACGCGCCTAATATGTGAATCATTTTGTTTTGTGTGTATACGAGCCATAGTATGTATGTATAGCTACGCAAGCGACTTCTCAGGTTCAAGTTTAGTTTATTTATGCTGTACCAAGCGATAATCATACGAGAATATATTGCGTTACACACTCACACACTGCAAAGAAAACTCTCTGTCAGCATCTGTTATTACAGTGTTTCTCAACCAAGGTTTCTGGTAGCCTTATGCAGCAGTTTTCGCTCTGTATTTTAGTTATTTATACTCTCTCTGTGTTCAGAGTGATTTCTTGTAGCTATCAAGAGCTAAATGAATGGCACATTTGATATTGTTAAATTTCAATGTTAACCATGGCTTAATTCCGTAATGTAGCAAATAAATTAGCTTGGGTATGATGTGTACAGGCTTCTGATATTACTGTAGAAAATCGGGAAGATTTGTTGTACGATTATGAAGGAGATCTTTAGGACATACGTAGCAGTGACGTGTACTGGTCTACAGATGGCATGTTAGCTACTCCATTGTTTGGGGAAATGGCGGGTCAAATATGGGTGATGGGATCAGCTATTACTAGCTATCCCTCTTTACGGAAAACAGTTAAATGGTAAAAAAAAAAAGTGTTTTTATACCACTGGATGTAACTATGCACAGTTGTTTAGTAATTTTCAGAGCTGTAAAAGACATTTGTCTACCTGTACTTGCGCGTATAAAGAGCTCGTAACCTAATTGAGTGTTATAATACTCAGAGGCCTCTTTATACTAGGGGGTAGGAAATTCACCACGACATCATCCCTCATACTTGAGAGAAAACACTTTCCTAAAAGTATACCACCCACAACCAAAAACCTTGTAACCATTTCGAAAATGTGTAGTGTGTTGCGAAAAAGAATTTTGCAAGGAAACCAATATTATTTGGTGTGAATCTGCAGATGTGCCCTTGGGTGTTTATCCAGGTTTGGAGGTGTACAATTCAAAAAGAAACCTTTAAGGATACGTTTACATTCCTTATAGAACTAATTTAAATTTATTGTAAAATAGCAAGATTAAAATAATTGGCGTTAAATGAGCATTAGACGCATGTATGCGCAGGACGTCTATACACGTCCATATCGGTTTGGGGCATTTTAACTTGGATGTCATATGACGTCCATATCGGTGAAAGGGTTAACCAAGGCCTAAAAACATGTATAACATACTCCAGCAACCCGGATGAATTCATTGCAGATATAGAATTAGCAGTAGAAGGCTTGGAAACCATGGACAAAAATATAATTAGGAAAAAATCATCTCCTATATTGGAAAACTTAATAAATAAAAAACCAGGAAAACATTTGAAACAAATTAAGATAATTAAATCTTTAAGGAAAAATGATGTAATCTTCTCAAGGGCTGATAAAGGGAACAAAATAGTAATCTTAGATACAGCTACATACAAGGAAAAAATGTTAAGAGTTACTACAACAAAAAGAATTCCAAGAAATAGATTCTAATCCACTCAACAGATGCATAAAAGATGTACAAAAAACCATCATTAATAGTAAAATTTTAACAACTGCAGAACAAAAAACTATCAAACCGGACAACCCTACCCTTGCAAGACTATATGGTTTGCCTAAAATACACAAACCCAACATACCCATGAGACCCATTGTAAATAATATAAACACTCCTACTTACCTTCTGGCAAAATGGCTGTCCAAAAAATTTCAGTCCTTTCCACAATTCCATACTCTGAGCATAAAAAACTCTTTAGACCTGATAGAAAAAATTCAAAATCTTAAACTAAAACCTCATGACACTTTAGTATCCTTTGATGTCCGCTCCCTCTTCCCTAGCATTCCATTAGACAAACTTTTGATTCAACTGAAAAAATGGCTAAACTCTATAAACCTAGATGCCAATGCAATAGAAGAATATTTGGCAATGACTGAAATATGTATACATCAAAATTATTTTGTCTTCAATGGAAAATATTAGAAACAAATTTCAGGACTAGCTATGGGAAGCCCGCTATCACCATTTTTGGCCAATCTATACATGAGCTTTTTTGAAACACATATAACTAAAGCCTTCCCTTATATTTTTAAAACATGGTACAGATACGTAGACGACATCTTTGCAATAGTGCCCTACAAACAAATAGATGCTGCTTTGAAACTACTCAACCTGCAAGAACCCAGCATACAATTCACAGTGGAAACTGAAGAGGACTGTACTCTACCTTTTTTGGACCTTAAAATCACAAAAAGCAATGAAAAACTAGAATTTGGTATTCATAGAAAAGCAACACACACGGATAACTACATCAAAGCAAATAGTTTCAACCCAATTCCACACAAACATGCCACCATCAACAGTCTCACACACAGATTAGTAAATCTACCCCTCGGCCAGCAAGAATATCAAAACGAATACCATCAAATCTTAAAAACTGCAATTAAAAATGGATATGGAAAAAACCTTGTAGATAAAAAACTAAAATCATTCAAACTTCAAAAGAGATTAAAACAGATCACAGCTCTCACACCAATAAAACAAGAAATTAGATTTTCTAAATTTACTTACCACCCCTGGGCCACAAAAAAGTTCCAAAAAATATTCAAAAAATACAATATAACATTGGCACCAAAAAACAATTACAACATTAAAAACCGACTTAACAGTAATAATACTGATAAGATAAAACCAGAGGTAAAGTCAGGCATTTACAAGATTAAGGGTAAAGACTGTGAAAAAATTTACATAGGGAGGACAAAAAGAAACATGGGCACTAGAAAGAAAGAACACTTCTGGCACTTAAGATACAAAAATATTGATAAGTCCGCAATAGCAGCCCATTTCTGGTCTGAAAATCATGAAATTGAAGATAGCACAGAATTACTAAAATACGTACAAAAACATAGTGAACTCGTCATATGGGAGAGAATATACATAGAAAAGCATACAAACCAACTAATGAACTTTGAAATCCCACCAGAAGAGAATCCCACATTTAAGTTCATCACTAAATCAACAGATGGCAGCAGCAACTCCAGAATTACCCACACCCACCACACCACTGGATCAAGCTTTAGTCGCATAAGAGGAGAAGATGCAAACGATGATTTGTGAAACATGTCCTCAAAATAGGTACGAAAGTGAAGCAGATGTGTAATAAATACGACTCATTTAGAAATTAATAATTAAAGTATTTTGTTGTGTGTTTTGAATATTTTTACCACATTTTGTGTATGCATAAAGAAATATGGTTCCAAAGTTTGGTGAATATATGTAAATTTTTCTTCAATTATGAGTTTCGGCTTTTGACAAAAATATGTGCCTATGAAACTTAAATGATCTTATATGTTAAATTTAAAGGGAGTCGATTAATGACACTAAACAAGACTTACTTTTAAATTTTTCCGGAACATGTTTCAGAGACTTTGCCTCCATCCTCAACCGGCCATCAACTGGTTCTCATTGGTGTAGTTGACGATATTTTGTCATAGGTCTCCTCTGGTGGCAGTTCAAGGAACTTGCTGAACAATTCTTTCTGGGGCATGTCGAAATTGAATACTTTGTTCCTATTTTTTGAAATGAAGATTTGTTCTCATGTGGATAGTTCTTGTTTTCCTGATGTATGTTTAAGTAGTTTTGGTTCTGGATTTATGTTGTGGTTTTTTCCCCAAAAATGCGTGGCAACTGCTGATTTTTCTAATTGTTTATATTTTATGTTTCTAAAGTTTTCCTTTGCTCTTGTTTCTAAATTTCTTTTGTTTTTTCCAATATAAATTTGACCACAGTCACTGCATTCAATTTGATATATACCAGATTTTTTGTTAGATGGAATGTCATCTTTGATGTTTGAGCAAATTAGGTTTTTTAAGGAGAAATCGTTGACTGGTGCTAGTTTAATGTTTTGTTTTTGAAGACATTTTTGAATTTATCAAAGGCCCATGGATGGTAAGTGAACTTTTTGAAAATCATATTAGTTTATGTAGCTGAGAGAGTTGTGGTTTTCTTTATTAGCTTCTTTTTTGCTAAGTTCACTTTTTTGTCCACTAATGATTTGGGAAAGTTGTTCTTTTTGTGCTGTTTCAATAATTTTGTTGTATTCTGTTTTGTATTCTTCTGCTGTGAGAGGGATGTTGACCATTCTGTGTGCTAAACTATTGAAGATTGCCTGTTTGTGGGATCTTGGGTTGTAGCCATTAGCTTTTATGTAGTTGTCTGTCTGTGTTGGTTTTCTGCAAATGCCAAAGTTTAGTCTGTTTTTATTTCTCATTATTTTTGGATCCATTAATGGTAAATACTAGTCTTTTTCTATTTCTACAGTGAACTTGGTGCTTTTTTCTTGGATATTTAAAAGTTTTAGTGCATCACTGATGTGTTTTTTTGGTACTATTGCAAAGATGTCATCTACATATCGTTACCAGAGTTTGAACATCCAAGGGAAACCTTTGGTGATCCTTATTTCTAATGCACTCATGTAAAGATCGGCCAGGAAGGGTGATAGGGGGCTGCCCATTGCTATACCTGAAGTTTGGTGGAAATATTTTGTTTGAAACTGGAAGAAATTTTGTTCTATGCATAATTTGGTTAGTTCAATGTAATCTGAAATTGCAGGTGATGACATTCAAAAAACAAAACAATAAACTAGCACCAGTCAACCATTTCTCCTTAAAAAACCTAATTTGCTCAAACATCAAAGATGCCATTCCATCTAACAAAAGATCTGGTATATATCAAATTGAATGCAGTGACTGTAGTCAAATTTATATTGGAAAAACCAAAAGAAATTTTTCGACGTCCCCCAGAAAGATTTGTTCAGCAAGTTTCTCGAACCGCCACCAGAGCAGACCTATGACAAAATATTGTCAACTACACCAATGAGAACCAGTCGATGGCCGGTTGAGGATGGAGGCAAAGTCTCTGAAACATTGTCCGGCTGAAGATAGAGGGAAGGCCTCAGAAACCGGTTCCGGGAAAATTTAAAAGTAAGTGTTGTTTTGTGTCATTAATCGACTCCTAATTAATTTAATTTATACAACAACACTGTTTTCAACACTTCCATGAAAGGATCTCTGAAACATGTTCTGGAAAAATTTAAAAGTAAGTGTTGTTTAGTGTCATTAATCGACTCCCTTTAAATTTAATTTATTATAACAACACTGTTTTCAACACTTCCAAGAATGGAGCTTATATGTGTTGGGAGGAATTTATTAATAGTGATGTCAAAATTAATCTCAAAAACTATTTGTAGTTGCTCATCAGTAGATAATTTGACAAAAGCAGATGACAACAGATGCCAGTTGGAAAGAGATTGAAAATGTAGGAGATTGCCTTTGAAACTAGTCTCTCAATAGTATAAAAAAGTAAGTGACGAGTATGAATAAACCAACTACAAATAATTTTTTTGATTAAATGAGCTTGTTGGCCTAATACTTTTGATTTATATTAATAACTGCAAAGCTACTTTTGAGGAAACTATTATATTAAGGAAAGTATTCCCAAAGTTTCATTCTGCTAACTTAAAAATTGCATCACAAGTTTTAAGAGCTATAATTTGAATGTTTCAGTTCTAATTCTACCTTTGAAAGTTTTGTGCACATGGTTTGTGTATGTGAGAACAACTATTATTAATTGTCTTTATAAATGGAAACTATAAAAAAAGGACTTCTGTACTTAGGAGTTGTAAGTTGGCATTGGAGTATGTGATCTTGAATTGAGATTACCTTATGATTTACTGGGAAAATGTGATTCATTTGGTGAATGCAATGTTGTACCGTCATGTTAACATGGTAACTCAGTGGTAGAACAGCCGTGCACAGAGCAGATCCATAATCTTGGCTATGGCATTGAATTTTTTTGTTCTGATTCTACTTTTAAATTTTGCCTACACATGAGTTGTGTGTGTTAGAAAATCAGTTATCATTGATTGTCCTTATAAATTGAATCATTAGTTTACAATAATACATTATATGTTTTGTGGTATTAAAAAGGTCAGCCACAGTTTAAAGCTAGAATTCCTAAGCAGCAACACATTTTTGTATTAATTAAACACCTGCTCAAAGTGTTTGTTTAACCATTAATCTTTCAGCAACTCAACCCTTCCTCCTGGGGAACCCTCTGGCTTCATTAATGGTATTAATGAAACAGACCAGCTTAGTTTTAGTAGCCAAGGTTATGATTTAAGCCATTTCAATAGGTATATAGTTAGGTGATGATGGCTCAATACACTAATGTAACTGAGGTGCATACAAAATAAGAAAGTACATGGAGTGGAGCAAGGGCAAGCAGCCTATCAAATCCAGAAAAAAGATGAGACCAATAGTCAACAATATTGATTAACCCATCTACAAACTAGCGAAGTGGGTAGTTCAAAGATTCTCTTCATTGTTCAGATTCGACAGTTTAAGCATAAAAAACTCTAGAGACCTAATAGAAAAAATCAAATTCTTAGAAATCAAACAAGAGGATAAACTGGTTTCTTTTGAGATTACTGCATTTTTTCAAAGTATACAGACAAATCAACTCCAATGCCAGCTAAAGAAATGGCTCCATCAAACCACCATACCTGAGTACAAAATAAAAGACCTAAAATTAACCAACTTGTGCATCACACAGAACAACTTTAGTTTCAAAAAGAAAATCTACCAACAACCAATAGGCCTAACAATGCGAAATCTGCTCTCACCGTTCCTAGCAAAATTATTTATGAGCTATCTGGAAATACACATAACTAACACACAAACATACAGTACTAAACATCTTAACACACAAACTGGAGTACACTCCCCTGAACAAATATGAATATCATCTAAAATATGAACATAGAGTAAACACAGACAAAAACAACGGTTTCAACAGAATAACAATTAACAAGAAAATTACAAAATTTAAATGACAGAAACATATCAAAGATACCACAAATCTCATCTGAGATTGAAAACAATTGAAATTCAAGAAATTCACATATCATCCAAAAACATTTTACGAATTTAAGAAGATTTTTATGAAACACATCAGCCTAGCCCTACAGAACAAATTTAGCATAGAGAAATTATTTTAGTTAAATGATGGAAATTAATCATTTCTTCACACTAGCCATATATAGGCTAAGGTTTTTGATACAGTCAACATGAAAAATCCAATGCCATGGCTGGGATTTGAACCACGGATCTCCTGGTTTTCGTCTGATCACTCTAACCCATTGAGCCCGCCTCGGTAGCGTGGTGGTAGCATGTCTGCCTCACGTTCAAGAAGTTCCGAGTTCGAATCTCGGTCAGGGTGAGTTCCCTGGATAAGTAAGTGTAAGTGACGAGTATTAATAAACCAACTACAAATAGTTTCTGAGATTACCTGGATAAGGTTTTTTCCGGTTTTTCCCTTATCCTGGAAGAATAATGTCGGGTAATTCTAAGCTCTATGGTCCCCGGGCTCATTTGAGCATCATTCACCCATTCCATTCATTGTCCAATATGATTTAATGTTGGAGGACGTAAATTACAAAAAAAAAAAGAACATTGAGCTACCATGGCCAACTTGCCGTGGTTCAAATCCCAGCCATGGCATTGAATTTTTCATGTTGGCTCTATCTATCAAAAACCTTAGCCTATATACGGCTAGTATGAAGAAATAATTTCAATCAATTAACTAAAATAATAAGAGTTAAATGATAAAGCCTGGGACTCAAGTGCTTACTATAGTAAGTCGCCACAAACGGTGTATCTCGAATGCGAGAGCTCCTAGTGGTTTACCGGGAAAATATGAGTCAGTTAGTGTCATGACGGCAAGTTGGCCATGGTAGCTCAATGGGTTAGAGCGACTGGATGGAAACCAGGAACCAGAAGATCCATGGTTCAAATCCTGGCCATGGCAATTTTTCATGTTGACTCTATCAATTTTCTGTATGAAGTTTCATTGCTGATTGGGGAAAGAGTAGTTACTTGTTTGCATCTTTGTTGTCTTTTGAATTTATCAATTTTCTTTTTGACCAATTCAGTACTGAATCCATTGTATTCTGCAATGTGAATTATATTATTGTACTCTTTGATATATTCCATCTTGTTTAAAGGTACATTAACCAGCCTGTAAGTTAAACTGTTGATAACAGCATGCTTGTGTTGTCTTGGGTTATATCCATCTGATTTTATGAAATTTTCTGTGTGTGTTTCCTTCCTATGTATACCATGTATATAAATTCAAATTTTGTATGTTTTCTGGTAAGTTTCAAATCTAAGAAAGGGATTTCATTGTTTGTGTCTTTTTCTATGGAAAATTTTATTGCAGGATTTTGTAAATTAAGTAGTTTTAACACATCATCCACTTGTTTCTCATTTACTATTGCCCAAATGTCATCCACATATCTATACCAATGTTTGAAAATTAGTGGGAATGTCTTTGTGATATGGGTTTCCAAAAAGCTCATGAAGAAGTCTGGCAGAAATGGGGACAATGGGTTGCCCATTGATATTCCTGATTTTTGTTTGCAAAATTTTTATTGAATGTAAAAAAGGACTGTTCAGTGCAAATATTTGTGAAGTGAAGGTATTCCTCTATGATGTTTTAGTCTAATTGTAGGGACTGAAGCCATATTTGCATGTACTCCATGAGTTTGTCTCTTGGCACACTTGGGAACAAAGAGATTATATCAAAAGATACCCGGGGCCCAAATGACCTTGTTGTCGACGGGCCCTTAAACACCACACACTCACTCAAAAGATACCATTTGGTCGGTGGGAGAAAATTGTAGATTTTTAGTTTAGCTAGTAGCTCCTTAAATTTTTGTTTTTTTGTTTAGCCATTTGGATAGTTTGTAGCAGGGTGTGTTTATGTTTATGATTTGGCGCATCTTATTTCCTGTTTTATGAATTTTGAGTAATCCATACATATTAGCTACTGTAGGGTCGTCTGGTTTTAAACTTTGTTTGATTTCTTTTGGTATGATCATTTTATCCTTGATTGTTTCATTTAACTGTTTTACACACATATTTAAAGGGTCAAACTTTATTTCATGGAATTCACCACTTATCAATAAATCTGTCATTCTTGAAATGTAGTCTTGTTTGTCCATGATGACCATCTTATTTCCTTTGCTTTCGTATAAACAACATTTTTTATTCAGAGATTTAAGTATTTTCAAGTTCATCAAGATACCGACAGAGATGTACCTATCACCTCCAAGGAGTTCACCAAACCAACATCTATTAGTCGACAACAGCTGATGATGTTAGGAAGATCCTAACGAAACTCGTTCTGGGTGAATACTAGCAATAAGTGGAGCACTGAGTACTAGTTTGACTCAAAATTATATTGACATTTATATATTTCACTGCCCCTTAATTAGTTACAAATTTTTCTTTTACCTGTCCTATAAGATAACTGGTTTGATGCTTGTCCTCTGCCTTTATGTACTCACATTATTTTTATATTTGTTCAAGATTTGGGTGAATCAGCTTTTAGCTTATGCTGAACTTCTACCAATGAGTAAGCTTTTTTCCTTCTGGCAGCTGAAATTTGTTTAAGTCCACAATACTAAACTGAGTCCGTTCTTTAGACATGTATCTATAACTGGCACAATAATTATTATGCTCAATTCATCTGCATACATAGGTTTTAACTGTCTTAAAACAATTATAACGATGAGTAAACATGAGATAGTAACTAGAAGTCAGGGTTATGCCTCTCTTCTGCATGGAGCAAAAGTGTTTATTAATACTGAAATTCTGACTTGCAACTTCATGCTACTACCCTTTCATGCTTACAGTGAATTATGACTCACTAGTAAAGGTTGGTTTTATTAATAGAAAATCACATCCATAATCATTGTCATTGCTGCTGTTGCTGTCATCATTATGTATAAAGCTGGTAAAGATTTAGTAAACCAATGAAAAACAACTGCAAAATTGTCAGCATAGGTTCTGGAAAGTGAAGTTGTCTTGTATTTGAGATTGTGTTGTTTTCAGCTAAATATTATAGCTCTTTTACTCTGTGTAATACACGAGAAACACAAACACATTCAGTCCCTTGATTACTTGTTCTGTATATATGCCCACATTAGGCTTGTATCATTTTGAGTGCTGTTGCAGGTATATTGACGTGTTTTGGACGTCCACCATTTGCAAGAAGGCTGTCCACACGACTGGAAAGTCCCACTCCACGCTCACTTTCTGCTCTTGGAGGACAGTTGGGGAGCTTTGGTTCATCTGGTGCTACATCGTCACAGTATTCACTTATGTATCCCTCCGTAGCTCAGAGTCCAACATCTGACCCTAATGTGTCCATCACAACATTCTACTTCCAGGACAGGGTAAGATTCTTAATACTGCTGCAATCTGCAAAAGTTATTCAGTTACAATAGCCAACCAAATCAAACTACCTGAAAGGGGAGAAAAAAGGAGCAGCTCAGAACTAAGCAACCAACTGCTGTCTGTTGTGCATTTGATTGCCATTCACTTGATGTTGAAACTAAATAATATTGCAATTCATTTCAGAAGCAACTCTCCAGAACATCTCGGACGAGAAACATGCATGTCAGCTTGCGAACAGGAGGCTCGAAGGTGGCCTTGAAGAAGTCTCAAGCTATAGTTACCATATATGATGCTTCTTCCCTCTTCTACATTCACAGAGAACTCGGTGAAAAATATGTGTAAGTTAATGTTATGTTAATTAATGGAAGTTAATTATTCTTCCATACTAGTCATGTGTACAGCAAGGTTTGGATATATAGAGTCACACTGAAAAATTCAATGCCATGGCCAGCATTTGAACCACAGATCTATCCAGTCTTCGTCCAGTTGGTCTTAACCGTTGAGCTACCATTGACAACATGCTGGCATGATATTAAATTCTCCAACTAACTCATATTTTCTGTTGAACCACTAGGAGATGTCATATACAATGAATATATTGAGAACAAAATGAGTAGTTATAGAAACATTTTGTTTATCCCAATTTTTCTATATTAATGTCATCTTTAGTTTATAGGCAATGTAAACAAAGAAGAAAATGTATTACTCCGCCAGCGACTGTAATTGGAAAGAATATTTGTGCTATTTTATTCCCACATGCCCAGTTTCAAACTGCGTTTTATTTTTAAATGAAACAATCAAGGGTAAAATGAGCATAAAAAAATAAATAAATAAAACAGATGCTCACTTTCTTCTTCTTAACATTTTATAAATATTCTGATGATGGGAGCGATGCACACTCCCGAAACGTTGATATCTAATCGTCTTTTCACCTGGCTTGTTTCCCGAGAAGAAAGTGAGCATATTCGTCGCCAAGAAAGCTTCATGTCTTATTTTTAAATAAAACAAAGTTTGAAACCAGACAACCCTACAGTAGCTAACATATATGGATTACCCAAAATTCATAAAACAAGAAATAAGATGCGCACAATCATTAAAACATAAATATACACTGCTACAAATTATCCAAATAGCTAAACAAAAAATTTAAGGAGCTACCAAATTTTGAAAGTCACAGTATTAAATATTTGTTGGAATTCTTCAACAACACTAAATATGTAGAATTTTCTCTCACAGACCGAATGGTATCTTTTGATGTAATCTCTTTGTTCCCAAGTGTACCAACAGACAAACTCATGGAGTACATGCAAATATGGCTTCAGTCCCTACAGTTAGACCAAAACATCATAGAAGAATACCTTCAGTTAACAAATATTTACATTGAACAGTCCTTTTTTACGTTAAATACAAATTTTTCAAACAAAAATCCGGACTATCTATTGGCAACCCATTGTCCCCATTTTTGGTAGACCTCTTTATGATCTTTTTGGAAACCCATATCACAAAGGCATTCCCACTAATTTTCAAACATTGGTATAGATATGTGGATGACATTTGGGCAATAGTAAATGAGAAACAAGTGGATTGTGTTAAAATTACTGAATTTACAAAATCCTGCAATAAAATGTCCCATAGAAAAGGAGATAAACAATGAAATCCCTTTCTTAGATTTGAAAATAATAAGGAAACACACACAGAAAATTTCATAAAATCAGATGGATATAACCCAAGACAACACAAGCATGCTGTTATCAACAGTTTAACTTACAGGCTGGTTAATGTACCTTTAAACAAGATGGAATATATCAAAGAGTACAATAATATAATTCACATTGCAGAATACAATGGATTCAGTACTGAATTGGTCAAAAAGAAAATTGATAAATTCAAAAGACAGCAAAGATGCAAACAAGTAACTTCTCTTTCCCCAATCAGCAATAAAACTTCATATAGAAAAATCATATATCATCCCAGAACTTCACATCTTTTCCAAAAAGTCTTCAACATTACTTTGGCCCCACAGAACAAATTTAGTGTACAACACCTTTTGAAATCACATAATACAAAGGAGATACCTACAGACAAAATATCAAGTGTGTACCGGATAAACTGCAAAGGCTGTGATAACCTTTACATTGGAAAAACTAAAAGGAATTTGAACAGTAAGCTTAAAGAGCATTTTAGGAACATCAGGAACAAAGAAATAGATAAATCGGCGGTAGTGTACCATTTTTGGAAGGAGAATCACAATATAGAACAAGACCTTCACTTATTAAAAAGTGTGCAAGGTCCAGCTGCATTAACCACGTGGGAAAAAAATCTTCATAAAGAAATATGAAAGAAAATTGTTTAATTTCGACACTACCTTTGAAGAGAACCCAAACTTCAAGATCATCAAGCTACAGAGACGCCTCTATCACCTCCAAGGAGTTCACCAAACCAACATCCATTAGTCGTCAACAGCCGATGATATTAGGAAGATTCTAACAAAACACGTTCTAGGTAAATACTAGCAATAAGTGAAGCATTGAGTATTATATACAAATATAACACTTTGTAACTTAAAACTTCACTTATCTTATAAGAAATGATGACACTTTTCTTATACATTGTCCAGGATCGCTATTTCATGGAGATTTCTTCCACATTCTCAGCCAGAAACAACAAAGCTGTCGTCATTGTTACAAATGCTAGGTTCTTCTTAGTAGTACCAAAATATGAAAATAATACAAATTTAAAAACAGAAATGCCTGCCGGTATTTCAAAATTCATTATGCAATGTTTTGTTTTGTTTTTACCACATTCTCTGTATGCATCTGTTCACTGGTGTATGTTTCAATATGTTGTTGCAATTTATACAAAACGTTTGGGTGATACAATATTTAGAGTATCATTTTCAAATTCAGGAGGTTGAAATATATAAAGAAAACTTACATTTTTGGAAAAAAGTCTTTTCACTGTTGCATTATGATTGGTAAATCATAAAATCACTATACAAAATAATCTAGGTATCATTAAAACACACAGTTTATGCAATATAAAATCTTTGTTACAGTCACTATTTCCAACATTCTTTGTCATCAGGTTGAATTTTAAAAAAATTATATTTTTTTCAAATAGAAAGTTACTTTTTGTTGTGATCATTGCAAAAAGCATGGTTTTTCTAAGCCATCTGATAGCAATTAAAAACTATTACTTAGCATACTGTTTTCTTATACTTACAACAAAATTTATAAATGTGTGATGAAAGGCTTATCTTGATTAACAAATAGTCTTAATAATACAATTATTTCCGGGCTGTTTTGCCGTGGTCTGTTGGTCTGTAATATGGACTCCTTCCATGAAAGCTTACGTTCTCTCACAAATAGTCCATTATGCTACATCACTGTTTGTTTTGAGAGGGCATTTATGGCAAGTGAGAAGGGAATGTCAGCAGGTACAACATCCATATGATGCGCTGTGACGATGATATGGTTGGCTCATGAGCCAGTATTTGCATATGGCTGGTCTAAAGACTGTGTATTTGCTTTTTTCATAGCAATCATCTTGTGAAATACAATCAAAAAGTGTAATGTGCACAAGTGTAGCAAATAGAAAGATATGTTCTTTAGCTGAAAGTTGCATTATAGAAAACAAAGCCACTATCTAATGTTAGAAATAACCGCTTTCATTTCCTTCTGGTACTAAAAACTCATTTTTGTTTCTTTAATCTCAGCTTGCTTGATGCTGCAGCATCAGGAATTTTATGTTTCATCAATTGAAAATAAATATTTTTATATCCTTTCATTTCATATAACCTATTTATTGCAGATCTTGATTTATACTTGCCACATATCACTTTTTTGTGATATATCAAGTAATACACCCTCCTTATTTGCTGTCATGTTACCAACCCATTAGTTTTTTTTTTTTTCATTAATCTTGTAAATATCTAACAAAATTCTTTAACTGTAACCTGTTAGCTAAAAATGCAAATATGTAGTTTTCCTATGAGTAAGGACTATGGGCTCTTCTTTCTAATATGCAAGAACTGGCTTGGTCGTCTGCTTGCGCATGCGTATAGGTGCACCTTTGGACTAAGAAAATATTCTCGCGTCACACAAAAGAAAGTTTTCTCCGGACTATGATACTGAAGCACAAATTTAATATAATTTTGAGTCGAATTAGTACTCAGTGCTCCATTTGTTACTAGTGTTTACATTGAACGTGTTTCGTTAGGATCTTCCTAACATCCTCAGCTAATGTCAGTGTTGGTGTGGTGAACTCCTTGGAGGCGATAAGGGGCGTCTCTGTCAGTATCTTGATGAACTTGTAGTTGGTTGTCTTCAAAGGTGGTGTTGAAATTGAACAATTTTTTCATTTTTTGCAAATATTTTTTTTCCCATGTGGTTTAATGCAGTTGGACCCTGGACACTAGCAATAAATGGAGCATTGAGTACTAGTTAGACTCAAAATTATATTAATATGTATTTTTATTGGCCAGCACACTTGCGAACTGTCTTGAACATGCAATTAAATGCCATTACTGCGAATAGCTCTTCATACGATCAAATTAGTTAACTCCTAACATTATTTAATATTGTTTCTACTGTAATATTGTTCCAGGTTTGATGCAAGGGATGTTCCTGGAATGTGTCACCGTAACTCTGCAATAGCAGCAACAGTTGGTCGACGTGATCTCGTTCAGGCCTGGACACTTGCGGCACTGTCAGCTTCTTTGCCAGGCTCTGACACAGAAGATGAAGTTGCATGGTCATGTCACCCCTTTGGGAGGGTTCTGATTGAATCATTGTAAGTGCAACCGTCGTTAGTGATAGAGCAGACGTTAATTACATAGTCACTTTAGGACTGAATGCCACAGTGTATTGATTTCAGAATTGCTCACTATGCCAAAAATATGGACATTCAAATGGCTGCTATGCTTTGCTGCATATCTGGGTGTCGACCAGAGAGTCAGGAATCTCTTCGAAGTAAACATCTCAGCAAGTCTGTGAATGTCAGTGTGAGTATTAACCATATATTTTTCATAGCATTTAAAAGCACAATCCAAACTGGTGCATGAAATATGTGGGCTTGTTTGTAAGGTCAGGTATAAGCTAATCTATGATGCTACAGAGAATCCAGTATTCAGAAAAAACTAGGAGCTATAGTAAGCTTATTGTAAACACAACCCATGGTGTCATAGTCTAAAGTGGGTCTGAGCCTGCCAACCCAACTGCCGGCCTCGCACCCACATATGCAAGGCAGAGGTGGGCAATCATCCAACTAGTACAGGGAGATGTGGTCAGCTTCTAGGCAGTTCCAGCCGGAAAGTTGGTTTTCTAGACCAGGATTTGCTACCTAGCATAGCTCCTCAATTCCATCATGATGCTGAGTGGGCACAGACCTATACCCGGGACTTAAAATCTGCACCCCACAGGGGTGGGATCAATTCCGGGCGCATTCGGAACACAGGGAGCCAAAGCACATGCTCTAACCACTATGCCATGGCACAGGACGGAAGCTTATTGTAACATAGCAAAATTGTTTACTGTTTATGTCCATTTTTCATATAAATTAGGATAAATGCCCAACTTGAAAATCAGATTCAAAACATAGCTCTTTTTTTCCTTTCTTTTTTTTTCTTTTCTTTTTTAAAGCTTTCAGCTTTCCAAAACTCCTATGCAAACAACATTTTTCTGTGGTATGGCTCTTCTTAGAAAAAGTCCCTCGACAAAATTTTGTCTAAGTCCAACATCGGAGGCATGCACGAGTGCTGATGGAACCTGCCGAAGTGACATGTGCCGACATCAAAAGCAGAAAATTTTCAACACTGCCAACATTGATCTAACAACTACACTACTTTTAAAAAGTTAACTTTCAATATTACTTAAATTACTTTTTCTTATCTATATTTAAAAAAGAATCGTCCGATATGACTTAACTTTCCATATGACTTAACTTTGGAGGACGTAAATCACAAAAACAATAATAAAAAAGTCTACATCTACATTTAAAAAAGAATAAATAAATAATAAAGCTGTAGTCAATGAACATACACTGCACAACCGTTTGCTCATAATACAGCTTGCTGACAAAACTGTATGTAATCAGGAGCACTTGCGCAGGTGGCAATTTCGTTTTTTCAAACCTCGTACCTTTAGCGACGGACTCCGAAAACTGCTCATTATGTCCTCTCCTGCAGGAAAATATTTGGAATTTCCGCCCCTGTTTTGTTACGGGATGTAGGACGGCATCGCACTCCCAGCACAACATTCTAGTTCTTAATAAACTTTCGTCATACAAAAACTGTATGCACTTTTCCTCATTTTCGCATAAAGGTGCAAGATCGATAAAATTTATAAATCGAGCCATTGGTTTCAGATAGAACTTCCACCTAATAACTATCTTTACTGAATGCCAGGACCCCGGTGGAAAATTCATTTTCAGATTTTACAATTAAGCTGCTACCTTACTGACAGTGAAGTTTCGAACATCCGCAAAACAGATGCTTGGGTGATGGTGCAAAGGTTATTAACAGAAGCTTGCACGAATAACCATGTCAGGAGCACTACAACAGGGTGGCCACTTCGGCAGGTTCCACCAGCTCTCGTGCATGCATCCAATGATGGACTTACAAAATTTCTTACGGGACATGTTCTAAAGAATATCACTGTGGCATTAGTTACTTTTGAAGCATTTGTTGTTATATCTTTTAAGTTCCCCAGTTTGAACTGTCTTACGGAAACTATAAATTATCCTTATGATGCTCATTTTTTACCATTATGTTCTTAGTAACAATAATATAGCAGACAATACCATCTAGTTTCAGTAACTTTAATGGCATATCAGCAATTTTTAATCAAAGAGGAGGTGGCTTAGGATGTAATTGTGGATTGAAAAAATGTCCTGTTTTAATTCACTTATAAAAGATAAGCAAAGTATTTGTCACTTATGTATGAAAAATTTACCCAATCATACATTTACTTCACTTTTGCTAGCTTCAATTTCTGTTTATTGGCTTTTTGTAATTCATTGGTGGCAACTTATACAAAATTGCTACTTTCAGTATGACTCTCATGCATATGTTTGTCACAGATGTTTTGTGTAGAAACCAGAAGCACTAACAGTAAAGGAACTGGGTGGCTTTTGATTGTAATTGCACTAACCTTATATTAGATACATGAAAAATATCCCAGAATCAATCAGTGAGTAAAGTTTTATTTAGTTTGTTTTTTATTCCATTTTTCTTTAAGTGCAATGGTCATATCAATGGAACATATTGAAGGTGTTGACTCAAATTCGTTGGGTTTTAATCATTAGATCACACACACATTTGCACTCTCATTTATACTTCCAGACTCTGGGGAAGATGAGGAATTATCTTGGTCAGAGAAAATCCCCATCCCCATTGCCAGGAATCGAAACCGGTACCCCTAGCACGGCAGGCAGGTGCTCTACTGACTGAGCTACGGGGCCAGCTTTGAGTAAAGTTATCTTTGAATTTTGAAAACAAGTTTAAGAAAATTCATTAGATTAAATGCTTTGTTTTACCTTGGATAACTAAATAAATTGACCCAAAAATGTTATAACCAATAAAAAGTAAATTTCGAGGGGAGCAAGGCATCCACACACAGTTATCAGGGAGTCATGGTTGCAAACCAAATTAGCTAAAGTTCCGCAAGAGATTGCAATTTCACAACCAGGATAAGCATATAATTATGCATGTTTGGAGGAATTTAATAACAGTAACGACCAAATTAATTGAAGAAACTATTTGTAGTCTATTTTTAACACTTTGTCACTTGAATTTTTATTTTTTGAAGTATTATTTTCTGAAGATATAGCTTCCATCTTCAACCTTGAAGGTCTGACTTGTTGTTTGCTGTCTTCTCTCTGGTGGTGGAACTATGAACTTCTTTATCAAATTATTGACCAGTGGTATTTCAATGTTCTTTACTCGGTCCTTATTTTTCCATATTAACATGTTCTCCTGTGTCAGTTTGTTTTAACACCTCTTTTATAATTTTGAATTAGGTCAAAGTCATGTATTTCTTTTCAGAAGTGAAATGCTATTGCTGATTTATCTTCCTGTTTCAATTTAATATTTCTAAAATGTTCTTTGATTCTGGTTTTTAGGTTTCTTTTAGTTTGTCCTATGTAGCATTTTTCACAATCCTTACAACTTATTTGGTATATTCTGGTTACATTGATTCGTGAAATTACATCTTTTGTTTTTGAATTTAACATTTGCAATACTGGATTCCTATGAGTATGGACTATGATACAGTAAAGCACAAAATAAACATAATTTTGAGTTGAACCAGTACTCAATGCTCCATATATTGCTAGTATTTACCGAGAACACATTTTGTTAGGACCTTCCTAACATCCTCAGCTAATATCTGCTCTTAATACTGAATATTTATTTATAGATTAACTTTAACAAACCTATACATTGAATAAAACTTCTTCAGCTTTAATAGTATAGTAGTAAAGAAATAACATTTTCTATCCAAGCGATAAATATTCAGTAATAAACTTGTATGCCATAAATATGTTTGTAAGTTACACAATTTATAGTTTCATTTAATGACATCTGAGAATCCGTTACTAGTTAGCATAATGTCTACTGTCAGAAATACCATTTATTACTTGATTACTAGGATTTTGTAGTTACAGACTTCTTCCACAGCTTAAAGTAGTAACATTTCAAATTGATCTGCCAACTTGCACACATCTTTAGTGAATGCCATTTTACAGCATTGGGCATGAATAGCTAGCTTGTCTCATTCAATTTAAAAACAAACCTTTTCCAAAAGGAATGCAATAAAATGAATAATGAAAATATCCTACTACTAACCTTCATAATAAATGTTTGAAATGCATTTCAGGAGCACTCAATCTCTTCTGTGCATATCTTAGCAGGATTGTAGTATGTATACACATCTATTCTTCACTGATAGTAAATATGTTATTATTTCTGTTTTTTTCTTGTCCCAAATATTATAACTTTTATAATGTTTTGAAGTGACTTAAAAGACCCTGTACTCTTTGTTAATTTGGAGTCAAAGAATATAAGGCCCATAATGCTTATATGTCACAGTCATAGTGTCAGTCCTGGTGGCTCAGTTGGTTAGGCACTGACCTACTGCTTCATTGGTTCAAACCCAAACCAGATAAATATGTGAAAGTGACATCCCTGTATCAGTAGATTTGCTGACATGTATAAATACTCATGCAGAACAAAATTCTGGTAACCAATGGCACTGATATGATCCTGACAATTGACAACGTCGTTAACAAACAAATAATTTAATTTAACAGTCATAGTGCTTCCATTGCAATCACTGACATAGGTAGATGAGTAGGAATAGACTCTTTAACAGGAGACTTGCATTTTCAGATCCCACCAGAATTGTATTCCCTAACTTAGGTTTTGTCCAGAATGTCCTCAGGCGTTACATTGATAAATGCTACGGAGATACCCTAACTTAGGCTGGGACTGTTTCCCTCCTATATTTCCTTTCCCAGTTATTTCATTATCAATGGAAATGAACAACAATAATGATTACATTGTAGTGATTACCGTAAAACAGTTACTAAAGTAATGCAGACCAGTTTAATGATTACAAAAATAATTATTATAAAGTAATAGTTATCCAATAACAGTGACCAAAATTATGAAGAGAGTAACTACTTATCCTATTAAGTTACAGAGCCTAGGTGACATTCACATACCGTTATCAGGAACTAGTTACCTCAACTCTTTATACAGTATTAATTTCCTCCACAAGAGATTGTGAGTGGCATTGTGGATCCAGTAGAATATAATCTTTATTGCATAACGTGTATATTGTGAGCCTAAGCTGATAAACTGGTGACTCGTCAAGTTATATATAAAATAAGAGTTGAAATAAAAGAGAAAACTAATTCTAATATATAGTTAGTATACAAGTTATTCCACTGAGCTACCAAGGCAATCTGTCAACACGACACTAAATTCTCCAACTGACTCATATTTTTCCTGATAAACCACTAGCCATTCGCATCTACCTTAATGGTGACTTACATGTAAATACTTTAAGTCCCAGGCTTTATAGTTCAGACCACTATTAGGTCAATCAAAGGAAACTGATTGTTCCTTTGCACTACCCATATGCATGGCAAGGTTTGGAAAGGTAGAGTCAGACTGAAAAATTCAATGCCATAGCCGGGATTTGAATCACAGATCTTCTGGTTCAGATCCCAGCTATGACATTGAATTTTTCAGTCCTACTCCACCTATCCAAATCTTACCTTATATATGGGTAGGGTGAAAGAACAATTAATATCCAATGAGAATATTTAAATTACTATATGCTTAATGTCAGTTATATTTACATTGGCAATAGGATGTGTTTTCTTCATATTTGTAACATATGTTTATGATCCCATAGAGCTCCGTTATCGTACTATATGCATATGTTTTCTGAGCACTGGATTTACGGTGTGGTGCGGGCAGAGGGGAAAAAGAAAGAGCTAACATCCTCTTGTTTGTACAGTGTGGTCAACCTAGAAAAACACAATTCAGCCAAATTGCGGTAAGATAAGCGAAGATACGTGCCGAAGTTATGAGATGTGTCAACAATCAGTTGAACTCCATCCGATAAGCTGTATGCTTATATATTTACTGTTATGAAACACATAAAAGTAGAAAACAAATATTATGACACCTATAAACACTCACTCGCTTTGTGATTCTTCGATTTCCAAGTCTACTGCGTCACTTTCATCGCTGGTATCCTCTGATGTGTTAATAATTTATTCAATTGCATTTTCTATTACACCATCATTTCTCCAATATTGCATTTCCAGCTCTTGGACCTTCTTAGCGTATCCTTCCCAATCCATCACTTCTATAGCAAGTTTCTGCAAATTTGTGGCTCTCGTTAACATTGCGTACTTTATAAACATTCTTTAATTTTGCCCACGCCAGCTCAATTGCATTCAGATTACAGTTATACAGAGGTAGACGAATAATAGTGTGTCCCCTTTTGAGAGCCATAACATCGACAACATACGTGGGGCATTTAGATTTGTTGTAAACTGGTTAGCTAATAATTAACCTCAAAATTGCTCAAAATGAAATGGTGTACGTGTGAAAGCTTAGCATATTAGCCACTAGATGTTGCAGTGTGTGGCACATTTCGTGTTTCAAAGTTGTCATCTGTGCTTACGGAAATAGGCTTAACCTACCGAATGAGGACTTGGGACCCGAACGCTCAAGAAATCTAGCGCATATAGTACAAACTGTGTGTATGTGCAGGAATGTAAAAGCAAGTGCAAGTGGATTTTGGGATTATAAACCATGTAGTAATCAAAGTGTTGACATACTAGAGAAACTTTTAAAATTGCATCAAATAAGAAAGTAGTCTGTAATGATGATGATAAGATTGAAACTTAGTTACAACTAAGGATTACTGGAAACCATTAATGTGATGTATTTAGGTACATGATGAACATGAAAACAAATAACCTAAATCATTATTGGTAACTCTTACATCCCTAATCATAGTATTCACATATGCAGTAAGAATGGGCATTTAATACAGCTAAGAAGATTGTGATCTATGATGGTATTGCTAATTTAGTATTTTCTGCTGCCCAGTACCTGCTGCTTTGGGAGTTAACCTTTTCCAGCCTAGCTTTGTCACTAGAATAAGAATTAGAGTTCCAAATGACCAGTATATCCATATTCAATCTCTGCAGCACAAGTTAAGATGAGACAGGCTGGTTACCATGTCCAACCGTGAATAACATTTTGCAATAAAACAGTGCTTGCTTTTGACTGAGTTTTCTTTAAGTACAAGCCCACATTTGTTTAGTAAGTAAAAGTACTATTTTAAGTGAACGAATAGAGATTAATGTAATCTTATTTTAGGTTAAGGAATTTTTGTATTTTTCAACAGCTGTGAAACATTATTTAATCTTAAATAATTTATAAAAAACTTGATTCACTTGCTCTGTCATCATGATCCTCTCTTTATAAGCCTTACAGCATTGGTGGAAAATTAGTGTTAACAAAACAAAACAGAAACAAGTTTTAAACTTTGATATAGGAATACTTTGGATAAAACTGATATACACTCAAATATTGTAAATGTCTGAGCTATATAGACTGTCCCATACATTAAACATTTTCCTTGGAGTTGCTTACTTGTCCAAAAAGAACATATTTCAGAGAAAATCTCCATCCTCAGCTGATTGTTGGACTGGTATTTGTGTGGCTGACCACTTCCCATTTGTCTGCATTGTACGAGGGCCTTTTTTTTTTTTCAACCCCCGATAGGCTATAAATAAATGACAAGTTCGTAGAAAACAATTATTTATTACCAAAAGTTTTGCACACTTATGGTTACTTTTCAGCATAATCATCAAAAAGATTGAGATATTTATCGTACATATGGACAAGCTTTGCAATACGCTCTGCTAAAAATGTTGCTGCCCATGATTTCAAATAAGCATTGACATTGTATTGAAGAATGCATCCATTGTTGTGATTGTCGTTTTGTTTCTGGTGTGTCCGGTGTCATATTGGATCCAAGTTTCATCTCCAGTAACAACTGATTTCAAAAAGTTCTCTCCATCGTGATAATGGTCAGCTTTGAACTTCCTTGACCGTTAATCATGATTGAGAAAATTTTTGAAATCAATTGTTACTGGAGATGAAACTTGGATCCAATAGGACACACCAGAAACAAACAATGCTTACATCTTCAAAACAATGTCAATGCTTATTTGAAATAAATGTGTCAACATATTTTGCAGAGGGTATTGAAAAGCTTGTCCACAGGTATGGGAGGTTGAAAAACAAAAAAAAGGCCCTCGTATAAACATCCATATGCACGAAACAACATTTCAGTTGTAGCACATGTAGAGTTATGTTTTTATATATCAGAGTTTGAATACAATTTGTTAAATTATGCATGATTTGAGAAATTCATTAAAAAAACTATTTGTAGACTGTTTCTGACACCTCGTCACTTACATTTTTATATTATTGAGAGATTTGTTTCGGAGCTGTTGCATCCATTTTCATCCTAGAAGGTCCAACTATCTGTGTTATTATCATCTGCTCTCTTCTCTCTGGTGGTGGAACTATGAACTTCTTTATCAAATTATCTACTGGTGGTATTTTAGAGTTCATTACTCTTTCCTTATTTTTCGTGTTCTCTCTCGTTATTTGTTTTGGATTATCACCCCTTTTAGTAATTTTGGATATGGGTCAATGCCATGGTTTTTGTTCCAGAAATGAAATGCTACTGTTGACTTATCTTCCTGTTTCATTTTGATGTTTCTAAAATGCTCTTTGACTCTGGTTTTTAAGGTTTTTTTTTTTTCCTCCACAATCCTTACAACTTATTTGGTATATTCCAGATCTATTAATTGGTGGGTCTTAATCTTTTGTTGTTTAATGTAACCATTTTAATACCAAGTATCTAGTTGTACGTGCCAGGATTGTATTTTGTTCCTTAGAGATCTTTTTGAACTTACGTTTTTGGGTGGTATGTGAAGCCCTGAATATGCTGTTGCATTCTTTTTTCTTTAGTGAATGTGGTTGCTTCCTTAATGGTTTTCTTTAGTTAAGCCTTTTTAATTTTCTTAAATATCCGACTTTTGTTGTATCCATTTTCTTCTGCTATTGGAGTATGGCTTTTTGATCCTTTTTCCATGGTTATATTGACTAATCTGTGTATAAGACAGTTTGACACTGGGACTGAGTAATGAACTTTGAAATCCCACCAGTCGATAATTTGATAAAGAAGTTTATAGTTCCACCACCAGAGAGAAGAGAGCAGATGACAGCAACAGACAATAGTCAGACCTTCAAGGTTGAAAATGTATGCAACAGCTTCCAAAACTAGTTCCTCAATAATATAAAAACAGAAGTGATGAAGTGTCAAAAAGCAACTACAAATAGTTTTTTCAAACAATTTGTTCAGTTTCAAATTTAATTCAAGTTAATACAAATTTAAGGTTAATACAATTTTGAGTCGAACTAATACTCAATGCTCCGTTTATTGCTAGTATTTACCTAGAACGTGTTTCGTTAGGATCTTCCTAACATCATCAGCTGTTGTCGACTCAACAACAGGAAATTTAAGGTGTTGAGATAAAAAGCCTTCAAGTCAAGGTTGCAGCAGAATATTTTGCAACCAAGACTGAATGTTTTGAAACTAGAAATATATGCTTGACTGCAAAACAGTAGGAGGAAACAAATGCACAGTTTTTTAAGTTTATATAACTTTTATTAACACATAGCAGGAATAGGGGCATAATGCAAACTAAGGCAGTGGGAGAACTGTTGATATGTTTACAGTTCGGCCGTTCTATCTCCGGCTCTGACATTTCTCGAGAGGGGGAAGCAGGCTGTTGCCAGTTCTTTAGCGGGAATTTCAAGCAGAGGAACAATGCGTATTTTAAATATTTCATGTATTTGCATATTTCACGAACCAGTAGCCATATTATTATAATAGCGATAATAATAGGACTTACGAACACTAAACATCGGAATTCACGCACGAAAAATATACCAAAGAAAGTTCACCAGGGCAAGCCGCTATTAGGCCACGTGGCTCAAACAAATTTAAGCTGGCAACACAGTGTTGGGTTCGGGAGCCACGCCTACCAGCGACAATGCTGATTGGCGCTAGCAGACAGTTTTAACTTCCTGACCACGACACCGGATGTAGAGACTCCCAGTACTACCAACAGATGCAGTTAGTGTGTGTGTGAAAGGTGTGAATGAAATATTCGAATAGAGTGGTGTTGTAATAAATATCTTGCATTATGATGAAATTGTAAATTGTATTTCAGTGTTTTAAAGTTAATATAGTCGTATATTTTCATTCTAAAGATAATTTTGAGGATATGTTTTCAATTGCTCATTACTGTATGTTGGTACTATTAGGTTTCCCCTTCCACCTTTTACAGTCGCAAAACGTCAGAGCCGGAGATACAACGGCCGGACAGTAGAGACTTATTGTAAACATTGTGATGTAATGGTTTATGGATCTTGCAGGTCATGCAAAAGACTGACTTTATTTCCACACTTCATATTAAAGTTTTAATCAGTCCATGTTGTCTACCACAGATCTCACTTTGCGGTCACCTGGAATCGAACCCAGGCCGCCTTGGTGAGAGTCACTGGTCTAACCACTCAACCGTGGCGCGGCCTGTGATATCATTTCTAATGAAAATAATTTCAATGTTTATTTTAAAATAAATTTATGATGTATTAGCATAAAAATCATTAGAAAGAAATTTGAAATTTTAATCCTAAAATGAAGATTGAATATATCTGATATAAAAGTGAAAATGATCAAGGTCTGATTTACTGATCAAAATGACTGATGTGTCTTATTACGTCCTCCTATCATTGAAACATACAATTCATTTTTCATATAACTTTTTCTGGCATGAGCCATTGCTGAGAAATCTATTATTGTTGTACATTTTCCAATATTTATGTCATTAAGGTTCTGTTACCAGAGTTGTTTCTTGCAATGTCTTGGAATTTCAAGGCCGACAAGTAGACACTCTCTTTTAAGATTGATTCAGTTTTCTCTATCCCTCTTACACCTTTAACCGAGTATGTAATGAAGCTATTTCTACAGAGATTAGTAGATAGGAGAATAGTTTTCATAAAAATAATTTGCAGTAGTTATATAAAAAGAAACCATAGTAGGTAGAGAAAGTCATGAATGTAACACAGAGTTTATTTCAACGTATTTTCTATGAAGTGATAGTTATATTCTATTCTCTGACTGAAAAATTCAGTGCCATAGCCAGGATTTGAGGTCCGGTTGCTCTTAACCATTAAGCTAGCATGGCCAACGAGCCAGCATGCTCAATGGTTAAGAGCAACCAGACGGAGACTGGGAGATCTGTGGTTCAAATCCTGCTATGGCATTGAATTTTTCAGTCTCACTCTACCTGTCCAAACCTTAGTCTGCAGACAGCTAGTGTGGAAGAACAGTTAACTACCATCAGTTAATCATTTAGGCATATTATAGCATGTTCAAAGAATAGTGCTTTTTAGTGGTGAAAGAATTGAACAATTTTTATTGTTTGGTTGCAAATATTATTTTCTATACGTACACACAAATATTATCTATTTAGCATAAATGAATATCTTATATTTGGTCTGTAATCATAACACTAATTGTACAGTAAAATTTCTGAACCCTATAACAAAGTCGAAATATCCTAACAAATGGGGAAACATTTTATTTTAAAGAATGAAAACAAATAGATGGATTTGAGAATACAGCAATATTTGACATCATTGATATAGTGTAGGACAGAGTGGATAAAGGAAGTGATCAGTCACCTGAGGAAGGGGAACACATTGTCCAAGATATGTTGGGCAGAATGTGTTAGCAGTCAATGGTATATATATATATTTTTTTATAATTTTTCCAACATTTTTTACTTTATATAGTATGTTAATGTTTGAAGTTAAAACTCCTTTGGGATAGTCAACATGGTTGTGTACAAGAGATATACCAACAAGGCATCTTATCAAAATTAAAGTCTATGTGATTTTATTCTTAAAAGTGTAATAAAATTAATATAATTAGAACACTTGTTTCCAAAACAGGACATGTCCGTCTCTATGTACTGAGGAAATACTAAAAGGTTCTTATGTATAAAGAGCTATACTTTGCACTTCTGGTGCATAATGAATTCTTCAACACTGGCTTGAATGAAATTTGCTTTCCAAGGAGCATTGGCTCTCTATTTCTGTAAAAAGTGGATTTGTCCAGTTTTGAAAATAGATGCCATATTTATATTTCACAAGTGGAGAAAGAAACATTTTTCAGAAATCTTCCTAGATTCAATATTAAATGTATTTAAAACATCTTTTTTAAATGTATAATTGGTGTACATTTGCAACTTAAATGCTTCACTTGTCTTTTTGATTTAGCACATGTTTCAAGATATCTAAGTCATGTTATTAGCTGTTTACTTCTAATTTTTAGCTGGCAATATGATTTATTAAATAATTGAAAATATATTCTGAGATTAAATATAATCAAAAGAACCCATACAACTGTCAGAAGAGGAAGTTGGGTGTTCGTTTAGATTTAGAGTTTTTCTAGCTCTCTAACTCTATAAAAATACACATTGGTAAAAAAGTGTAGTAAAATGCCTTAGATTATAGAAAACATGAAATGGAAATAGAATGTTGGTATACAGAATGCATAAGCTTTCCAGAGGAGGCAACTAGAAATAAAAATGAATGATACTGGAAGGGCAAACATATAGCAACATAGTCACTATATGGTTGGTATGACTAGACTGTGAAGCAGAGGAATTTGACAGAAGACATTTACAATAGAAATCAGTAGTGTTTGGGCTGGAGTATTGGGCTTACGGTAAGAGTTCTGCATTGAGTAAGTATAATATAAGTGAAGCATTAAAGTTGATAAGTTGTACAGATTATATGTTTACATTATTTGTTTCAGTGTCACGAACTTCATTTGATATTGTTGACAGCATTCTGTTTGACTAGTCTGATACAGGTTGATTCTCTGAAACCAAATTTTTACAATTGTATACTGAATATAAATTATTTATGTCTGTTAACAAATATATGAGATTGATACCAATAACATAATATTGTATGCCACACAAATAAACCTTTAATTTTATTTGAAGCAAAAGGTTAGAAACAGTGATGTATTTAACATTTGAAAGGAATGAGTTGGTAATTCAAATACAAACATCACTCAAAATATCCTTACTTGGACATGTTTCAGAGAACGGTTTGTGCCCATCATCAACAGTTATCTGACTGGTTGGATCTGTGGTTTCCTGAAGGGAGTTGGTTGTCTGTGGTGGCATCTGCAGACTGAGAGATGAACTTCCAAAGAGAACCTTCAGGTGGCGATTCAATATTTAAAGAAGTATACTGTTTTTTTTTTTTTTTTGTGCTAATTATAAAAAACAAACAGTATACTTTAATATATCGATATTTAACTGTATTGGAACACCACAGTGAAGCAAAAAATTATTAAATTTTAGATGAGTCGTATTTCTTACACATCTGCTTCACTTTCGTGAAGCAGATGTGTAAGAAATACGACTCATCTAAAATTTAATAGTATACTTTAAATTTCGAATTGCCGCCTGAAAACTCTCTTTGGAAGTTCATCTCACAGTTAACAGATGCCACCACAGACAACCAGCTCACTTCAGGGAACCACGGATCCAACCAGTTGGATAACTGCTGACAATGGGGACAAACCATTCTCCGAAATATGTCCAAGTAAGGATATTTTGAGTGATGTTTGTGTTTGAATTACCGACTCATTACTTTCAAACCTTTAATTTCTTGAAAATTCTATTCCACAAATGGCTTTTTTTTCTTCAACAGTGTTCAAGCATTTAATGCATATTGATGAACATTTTTGTAACATTTCAAGTCAGTTATTTCCCTTAATGGTCTACAAGGTAGCAGAAGATTGAACAACACCACACGCTGCTAGAATATTATGGTAGCTGCACATTGGCTCTTTGGGAATCAAGTCATATGTTCCCTGATTTATTGATTCATAAAACTATTTGTAGTTGGTTTTTCAAACTAAGTCACTTACATTTTGATGTTTTGAGAGGCTAGTTTCAGGAGCTGTTTCCATTTTCAACAGTTAGGCCTTCGGGGTTGGATATGGAAAGAACAGCTCCCAAAACTGTCCTCTGAAAAAATCAAAATGTAAGTGACATAATGTGGAAAACCAACTACAGATAATCAAAACTTCCTTCAGTTCTTAAGGAAGGCCATGGACCTTGAAGTGGCCGAAAGCTCTACATTCTTTACTTTGACTTGGCTGATCACCCATAAAGCTTTGATTAACCTCACATTATAAGTCTTACATTATAACTACAGATAGTCTTATCAATTACGATTGTTGTTTATGCAACAAGTATATAAAATGAGCCAAGCAAGTTCTGAAAATTTGCACAAAAAAAGAGCTTTCTATAAAGTTCCACACATTTTTTTTACTGCTACCTGGCTCAAAAGTATGTCATTGTGTTTCTTAGTTTTGGACTGACTAAACAAATTTCAAAAAGAAAAGACTTGGACACTTGTAGTGTGTAGTGTAGTGTTTAACGCCCGCTTTTACTACATACGGCACCGCAGGCGGTGACACTGATGATACATGAGATGAAGATGGAGCACCGGTGGAATGAGGTGATGGGGGAAACCGGAGGTCCCAGAGAAAACCCGCCCCAATGCCATGTTGTCCACCACAAATCTCACTTTGCAGTCGCCTGGGATCGCACCCGGGCCGCCTTGGTGAGCCACGGCGTGGCCTTTGGACACTTGTGCTTACACATAACTTCATTATTATATCAGTATTTGTGATATTTTGAAACTGTAATAAACTTTTGATGATGCAAGGAACATAATATCACAACACTAATGGAATCATTTTCATTGCTTTGTAATTCGATGGAATTCATTTTAAAAACATATTTTGCTTTTTGTAATTCATTTGCTATTATTGTAAGAGCATTAGGAGGCAGACACATTAAAAATTGCTTCACTTTTAATTCTAACCAATAATATCCAGCCTTGTTGAAAAGTTTATGAATCAAGGAAAAAGTACAACCATTTAATAAACTATGACAGATTACATAACATACAAACATACCTTCTTCAGCAACCAGTTTTAATTTGGGCATTCCAAGTGTTAATTTTAAGAAAGAAATTTGTCTTCTTGCTACTTTTAGTGGCCAAGGACATTTCGTGCCCGCCTCGGTAGCGTAGAGATAGCATGTCTGCCTCACGTTCAAGAGGTCCCGAGTTCGAATCTCAGTCAGGGTGAGTTACCTGGATAAGGAGGTTTTTCCGGGGTTTTCCCTTATCCTGAGAGACGAATGTCGGGTAACTCTAAGCTCCATGGACCCCGGACACATCGAGCGTCATTTCACCCATTTTATTCATCGTCCTATATGATTAAATGTAGGAGAACGTAAATTACTCCCCCCTCCCAAAAAAGGATGCTTCGTTGTGCTTCTTTTTTTGGGAGATCTTTTATGTTGCTTCTCTCACTATAACTTATTGAAAACACCAATCTATGTACTATCACTCAACTTTATCATTTAGGTCACTTCATTAAGAAATGGAAATTCTCTCCTTAAATGAATACTTCCACTTAGGCATTTTCACCATAAACTTTTTGAATTTAATATCCACTTACTAATAAGTAACTTTTTTTGGACTGTTCACCATTCACTGACTTTCACTTTTAAGTGAAAAACTGTTAGAAAAATTGGTAGACTTGAAGCTTTGCCAGCCACGCTGTGGCTGAGTGGCTAGAGTGCTCAGCTGTCACCAAGGTGGCCTGGGTTCAATCCTAGGCACCCGCAAAGTGAGATTTGTGGTTGACAACCTGGCACTGGGGTGGGTTTTCTCCAGGATCTCCGATCTCCCCTGCCAACTCATTCCACCGGTGCTCCATCTACATCTCATGTATCATCAGTGTCACAGGTCACATTGCTCACATTCATCACAAAATTAACTTCCACCTGGATATAGTGCAAAAATGACGGCCACGCCGTGGCTCAGTGGTTAGACGGCTTGGCTCTCACCAAGGCACCCCTGGTTCGATCCCAGGCGACCACAAAGTGAGATTTGTGGTGGACAACACGGCGTTGGGGCGGGTTTTCTCCGGGACCTCCAGTTTCCCCCGCCATCTCATTCCACCGGTGCTCCATCTTCATCTCATGTATCATCAGTGTCATCGCCTGCGGTGCCGTATGTAGTATAAGCGGGCGTTAAACACTACACATTTAGGAGAAATGATCTAAGTCAAAGTATAAACTTGAAAGAAGCGTAGGGACAGTGAAGCACAAATTAGTACAAAAGTGAATCGAGAATATATTGACACATTGCTTCACTGAAGCAATGTGTCAATATATTCTCGATTCACTTTTGTACTAATGATCTAAGTGTTGCTCTTTTATATTGTAAAAATATATATTCTTATGACATCTATGAAATTTGATTTTTTACAAATATTAAATTATTTGAGAAATATTATTGCATGCATTTTGTTTTTCAATTAAAAACTGGTACAATTATGTGTCCCAAATTATATTCTCAGGGCATTGGAACATTATGTGAAAACCAGGACTTCTATCAGCCTACATAGTTTGTCAATTTTAATATTTAGAGATTCAATACATATTAATGATCAATCTCTTCTGAATGGAGTTAGTAAAATCTGCATTAGTCAATTTTTTTCCCATGGAAATACTTGCAAATAAGGTCTTTGGTCACTATTTTACACTTTTTGTAACACAGAAATTTCTTAAATTAAAAGTTAAATAACTAGAACTCAGAAAGCACCAAAAATTTTTATTCCATAATACATACAAGAATTAGCAGATAATTTGATGTTGGAGCTTCTGTCTGAAAAGTCTGTAGTTAAGTACAAAAAAATAATATAATGAACTAGTAGTTTGGGGACAAGAGAAGAAAATGAAAAAGATATCTAAATAGTTCTTTTTGCTGAAAATTGAAAGTTTACAATATTTTGAACAAAATCTTTTTAATTTAGATTACTTTCTGTTGTTAATAGTTTGCATATCAGTTCAAGAATGAGTTGTCTTTGAGGTAGGCAGCAGAAAAATATATTTAATGATATTCGTTGCAGGCTGACAGAATTAGATGTCATTTGTGGAACAGTTCTCAGTAAATTATATGTTTCTTCATGTTGCATAAAATTACATACTATGGACATTAATATATTTGTTAATATACATAAATATGACAATGTTTATTGTACTGTTATAAACTTTTGTTTTCATTGAATCACCTGTATATTCTATGTGGAGAAAATACACCTTTTCTTTTATCAAAATGATTATCACAAGATTCTATACAACATCTTTTTCCCTCTCCTTTATTTTTTATTATTTATTTTTATTTTTCCCCCTTTCTATTCCTTAAAAAATAGGAGGGTTGTTCAATGAATTTTGCCTGAACTGGAATTTGAAACTGGATCATGCTGAATTAAAAACATTATGTGAATTTGCTGCTTTCAAAATACATTTCGAATTTTTCAGGTATCTGACTGACATCAAAGCAGATAAATGCAAAATATCAGGTTACATGGATACAGTTAAAACAGTGTGCTGTAATTAAACTATTGACAAATAAGTTCCACATATCATTTCTCTCTTGTTAGGAAGCATTTGTGGAAGACCTGGGTCCACATGCACACCAAGAGCCTACGTACACTATGGTCCATCCCAAACAAGAGTCCTATTGCTGTAAATAAACTGTGTCATCTGCAAAAATGTTGGTTTCAAACCCCGTCCCTAACAGCTTATCCTTCCTGTCACACCATGTGCTGGCTACATAAGTATCACCTACAGCTGAACATTGTTTCATCTACAAAAAAGCACCCTGCATGAAAGTCATAGTTCAAAATGCAACCTGAGGTAACAATCAATGTTATATTAGCATGCAGAAATGAAAATTTTGCTTTGTAATTGCAATTCTCAGCTAAAGGTGCAACATCCAAATTTGAATCCACTGAAGATGACTGATCTGCCATATTGAAATCAGTCTGTTTTATTCTCTGTGCATTTTGGTTACACGTTTCACTGAAATGTCTGTAAACTCAAATAATAGTTTCATGATATGCAGTATTGCAAGTGACATATTTCTAATTAATTAGTTGAACAAGTTAAGTAGAATTTTGTTTTCTACCACTTTTTAATGATTTCCCACTTTTGTGTTTCAACAGTTGGTATTCATACTATACACACTTTCCTCTGCCATTAGAACTCTGATACTAAAGATTTGACCTGGGCGTAGCATATGTGTGCTAGTGTATTATGAATGACTGTTTGCTTATACAGGGTATTCGTAAAGTTCCCACACACCGATTTTATTAAAGTAAGGGTGGGGATTGTCGGATACCATTTTCATTTTTGAGAATTGTGACTGATATGAGCACGCATTAAGGACATATTTTACTTCAATGTGGTGTTTATACAGTGCTCTTGTTATGGCGAAAAATTGAAGTTGAAGGGAAAATGAGCAAAACGTTTATATCTTGCTAAAGGTAGGTAATGTCGGACACTATCCAAGATTACTCGCCAGGTTTAAATTTAGGCTTCATAAATAAAACAAATCACAATTTGACAAGAAAATCTTAATCACAGAGAACTTTCAACACATGACTAACTAGTTAACGTAGTTTTAAACATTGTTCAAACTTCGATACAGTATTGGAAATTGGAATATGGTCTTTTGAAACCCTTAGAAGATAAAAGTCTTAAAATACATGGATATTAAGATATCTGAAACGGTTTTTCTGTGTTCATGAACAATAATCACAAACAAAAATCTTTTTCTGCACCTGAACATTCCTCATGACACCATTCTTCACATATGATGCACTGAATCCATTCTTCCCCTTGACGATCATCAGAGAACTTTCCTTTGCAATACATACATTCTTCATCTTGGGTAGTGATATCTGTTCGTTTATCTGCATTCTTACTGGATTTGTTTCCTGTCTAGGGACGTTTCTGCTGTTTCTGTGAGGCTTTTGAAGGTGGTTTCTTCGTATTTTGTCCTTTCTGGGAATTTACAAGTGTCTTTTTGTAGAGAGATCCTGTTATAAGCTGTGCTGAGCTTTTAGGCCTGCCTCGGTTTGATTTTGTAATTTTCAGTAATGGAATGGGAGATATTTGCTCAGGAAGTACTGTATCTGTTGATTGACTGCTGGATGGGAAGGTACTGGTGCTGAGTTGTGGACTGGATGAAGTTTGAGCTCTGGAAGGAGATGGAGTATTATCCGTGAGTGAAACCCGGGCTGGCACAGTTGCTGTTTCATTTTCCTGTCCGACTTCTTGAAACTCTGAATCATAAAATATGTTTCTGTTCACAGGATATAAACCTGTTGCCCGAAATCTGCCAGTTGCTATTTTGCCTGATTGTACCTGAAGATAAGCATTCCCTAAAAGTTCGCAAACTTCGTAGTGAGTTACCCCTCTTCTGTTTTGAAACTGCCAACGTCTAATCTCCTCACCATAATAGCGTTTCAGTGGCCCCATGAAGGTCTTATCTAACGGTTGGAGCTTATGGGTGTTGTGAGGGGTTAAGCAAACGATTTACACATGGTGATTTCTTGCTTCTTCAATAAGCACAATGTTTCTGGTGTGGCTGAAGTGCCCATCTAGTATTAACATCACTGGATCTGTTTCTGATGGGTTTGTGCATTTGATGAAATGCCTGAACCAGTCCATAAAAGCTTCAGCATTTATCCAACCTGACTGTTGACATATGAAGATGGATCCTGTCGGAGCTCCTTGCGCCAAAAGATGGCTAAAATTCTTCCTCGGAAAGATTATTAATGGTGGAACAAATATTCCACTGGCACTCATGCAAAATATTGCAGTTATTAAAGAGCCCCTTTCTGCTGCAGTTAGACTGCCTATTTGACGTTTGCCTTTTAGGGCGATAATTTTCGGCTGCTTGTTCTGAACTACAGAGAGTCCAGTTTCATCTACATTAAAAATGCCTGATGGTGGAAAACTATAACTGGCCATTTGTTCTTCATAAATGTCGAAAAATTTGCTGACTTCTTCTTTGTTGAACTCTCTCACTCTAGCAACAAAAGTTTCAGTTGCCTGATGTAGGGATAGCCTGGATGCATGTCTTTTCATAAAGCATTTAAACCAGTCCTTGCCAGCTGCTGCTTTGATCACAGAGAAGTTATTTGGAATATTATTCCGGACAGCAAGCTGATAAGCTAGGCATGTTACTTTACTTCTGGTGAAACCAAAGTACCTTTTCTCCATAATTAAAAGAGTCAACTAACTTTTCTTCGATTTCAGGAGGGAAAATTTGTTTCTTGCCTAATTTTGACCCTATAGCAATTGCAGGTTCAGAACCTGTACAAACATAATTGCAGAATGTCGAACAGGGAACATAGAATTTCTTGGAAGCTACCAAGTACCCCATTTCTTATCTGTGCACTGCGTTTAATACTGCAGTCATGTTGCTAGGATCCCACGATTTCAACCCTTTCCTAGTTCGGTCAGTCATCTAGAAGGGAAATAAATATGTTGTAATAAACATTCAATTATGTACTCAAATTTAAATTAATAAGTATTTAATAAAATGCATGTAAATGATTAATTATACTTTAATTTGTTGTATTACTTGCATTTTAAAGTTAACTATTTGGGTGCTAAAAGTGTTTTGAAAGGGCAGTTCTACTGTGGGAGATAATGTCGGATACTATCCGTCATTACCCGCATTCACGGCATTCATTCATTTTCCATTTTCTCCCTCACAATTCAATGCAACCTCTTCGTCACATATAGTGATAGTGCAAAATACACACTTTCCAATATACTGTGACTAAGTTACTTTGCTATGATTATATCACTGGAATCAAGCAATATTAGCTTACCATTAAAAATTCTGCTATCGACGGATTCAGTTTTCTCGATGTAGCATCCACAAAACAACATAACTCAATATGGCTACCGCTGTAAAGACTTCCTTTAGCTCCGTGAAGATGCTTTGGCTGCTTAACTCTAGATGCCAGCACTCATCAAGAAGAAACCTCGGTATCCTACATTATCAGCCTATTCGACATTCCTTGCCCTTACTCTACTTTTCTTATACCTTTTATTTCAAATACAAACTGAATTTGTATGCATATTTGTGGAATATATCTTTACATACCTTAAACCAATTTTGAGTGCCATTTTTTAGAATTTTGAGCCTCTCAGAACAATAAGTGCACTGACATGTCAGCAAACTATTTTGTGCGCATTACTTTCGTGATGTCCAAGTTCACAGCAGCTGCTGAAAACATTCATGATTTTTCTTCCAAACACATGATATGTGATGCACAATACTTTCCATATTAATTTTTCACAGGAAGTGCGGAAAATGACCACCATTTTCTTGCAAATACAGTTCCACTCGACGCATGTTCCGTGACACTTTTTTAAATGTTGCTGGTGTTATTTCGGCAATACAGATAGAAATTGCATCTTTGAAGTCTTCTAGTAAGTGTGGGTTGCCACTGTACACTTTTCCGCTTAAATAATGCCACAGAAAGAAATCTGATGAGGTAACATCAGTGGAACATCCATAAATTTTTGGAGATGAGTTTCCCTAGATCGGGCAGCCGCAGCATCCGAACGACTTTAACATGATTTGGGTGCAGTTTGGCCACCTTAAGAGATTTAGGTGTGGAACCAATTGATCCAATTTGCTGTACCAAACGTCTTTTTTGGCAAAGTAACAAAGTCGCTGCTCGATATCATGAACAAAATCTTCTGTGACTACCTTGGGTCTACCACTTCATCATGTATCATCCATGGAGCCTGTATCACGAAATCAGCACACAAGTTCATAAACAATGCTTTTACCTGGTACTAGATCATTTGGAAACAGCCTTCTCCGTCTCTCTAAACATATATCATAGGACTGAACACAAAGTATGCTTCTAGCATAGCAAAACGTTGTATGCACATAAAAGTCATGGTCCCCAACTGAAATTCATATGCCACTCTGAGCAACCCAAGAATTACACTGACCTAAAAATAGTGCAGAGACATTCTTCAAGATTACAGCTATCTGTAATGCAAAGCAGCTGATCCAGCCAAATAACCTAGACACAATTCTTCAAAGTGTGAGTCCAGTGACTTTTCGAACGCTCTGTATTTCCTGTGTTATGCAAAGTGTTTATTCAGTGCTCAGAAAGCATCTCAGGGAATTCATTGCTGCATTTTTTGTAAATCCAAGACAATTGCATACAATTGACAATTTGCAAGAAAATAACTTTCAGTGTTAGTACAATAGTAGATGGCATTAACAAAATTATATTATGTAATATCTTAATTATATACATTAACTCCAGCAATGAGTTCTTTTAACTACAGTAAAATGTGCACCTTTTCTACCCCAATATTTCATGCTACAGTAGTAGACATGGTACAGTTAAGAAGTATTTACATTTGCACAAGAGTGTGTGTTTAAGTTTGACAAGTAGAAACACATGCTTTTGTTTACATCAGTAGGAATTCTGATTTGGAATGGATAGTAGTTGACAAACTGTACTAAAGATCATTGCACTTATAAAGGATGTTTTTGCCATATTTTTCAGAACATGTATTACAGCATAAGGACTATGATACAATGAGACACAAAATTAATATAATTTTGAGTCGAACTAATACTCAATGCTCCATTTATTGCTAGTATTTACCTAGAATGCGTTTCGTTAGGATCTTCCTAATATCATCAGCTGTTGTCGACTAGGTAAATACTAGCAATAAATGGAGTATTGAGTATTAGTTCGACTCAAAATTATATTAAGAAGTCTGTAGTTCAACTCTGGCAGGGTTGTCCCCCTAACTGAGGTTCCCTTCTCCTCAGGTATTCCTCAGTTTTCATAACTCATTCCAAAAGTTTTCCAGACCTTAAACTTAGGCCTGGAATGTTTATTTCTAAAATTTCATTTCATTTCATTTTGTGTATCATCATGGTGCCATATTATTAGGGCCCAGAAGTTTAGCCAAAAATTTCTGAAGTTGTGCACGAGGTATTGATCATCAACTTAAGTTAGTCATCAATTTGTACTGTTGGTGAAGGTTGTGCATATTGCCTTTGCCTAGCAGAGACAGAATACTTCTACAGGTGCATGCAGAAACTAAAACGTGTTCTCCAGAAAAAATATAGGATATTCCTATAAAAATTATTTGTGGTTGGTTTATTGACACTCGTCACTTACTTTTTCATATATTTATGAGAGACTAGTTTCAAAGGCCCTGGCCTCCATTTTCAATCTCTTCCCAACTGGCAACTGTTGTTATCTGCTCTCTCTGGTGGTGGAACTATGAACTTTTTTGTCAAATTATCTGCTGGCGGGATTTCAAAGTTCATTACGCGATCCTTATTTTTCCAGATGAATATGTTCTCCCATGTTGTCAATCTATTTTGGTTTATCACTCCTTTTAATAATTTTGGATTTGGATCAATGTCATGGTTTTCATTCCAAAAATGAAATGCTACTGCTGACTTGTCTTCTTGTTTCAATCTGATGTTTCTAAAGTGTTCTTTGACTCTGGTTTTTAAATTTCTTTTTGTTTGACCTATGTAGCATTTTTCACAATTCTTGCAATATATTTGGTATATTCCAGATTTGTTACCTGAAGGAATTTCATCTTTTGTTTTTGAATTTAGTAATTTTAAAATTGAGTATCTATTAGTAGGTGCCAAGATGATATTTTGTTCCTTGAATATCTTTTTAAATTTATTAAATGTTTTTGGATGATATGTGAATGAACTGAATATGCTGTTGCTTTCTTTTTCTTTAATAAATGTGGTTGTTTCCTTAATGGTTTTCTTTAGTTTAGATTTTCTAATTTTCTTCAACACCAAACTTTTGTTGTATCCGTTTTCTTCTGCTATGTGTATTATTGCTTTTTGTTCCTTGAAATATTCTTCTTTTTCCATGGGTATGTTGACTAGTCTGTGTGTAAGGCTGTTTATTATTGCATGTTTATGCGTAATTGGGTTGTGGCTATTATTTTTTATATAATTTTCTGAATGTGTTGGCTTCCTGTAAATTCCAAATTTTATTTTTGTATCATTCCTGATGATATTTAGATCCAAGAAAGGTAGTTGTCCATTGATTTCCTTTTCTATTGTGAATTTGATAGTCCTTTCTTGCAGATTGAGTAATTTTAATGCATCATCTAAATGTTTACTTGGTACAATTGCAAAGATGTCGTCAACATATCTATACCAAACCTTGAAGATCAATGGGAAGGACTTTTTAATTTGTGTTTCAAATGCACTCATAAATAAGTTAGCCAAAAAAGGTGAAAGTGGATTGCCCATTGATAGTCCTGATTTCTGCTTGTAGTGTTTTCCATTAAAGCTAAAGAAGTTTTGTTCAATGCATATTTTTGTTAGAGAAATATATTCTTCTGCTTCTATTGCTTCCATATCAATTGTAGCTAGCCATTTTTTTAACACAGTCTGCAATTTTTCTGTTGGTATGCTTGGAAATAAAGATGTGACATCAAATGAAACCAGTCTGTCATTTTTGTCCAAATTTATATCTTTGATTTTTTCTACTAAATCTAAAGAGTTTCTTAAATTTGCACTTTCAAATTTTGGAAAACTATTAAATTTACTCATGCCTTTCCCTGTTTGAGACCTATTACTAGTAGCATAAATGCCCCCACATATAATTTGGCCAAATGGTTACTAAGTAAATTTAATAGTTTTCCAAAATTTGAAAGTGCAAATTTAAGAAACTCTTTAGATTTAGTAGAAAAAATCAAAGATATAAATTTGGACAAAAATGACAGACTGGTTTCATTTGATGTCACATCTTTATTTCCAAGCATACCAACAGAAAAATTGCAGACTGTGTTAAAAAAATGGCTAGCTACAATTGATATGGAAGCAATAGAAGCAGAAGAATATATTTCTCTAACAAAAATATGCATTGAACAAAACTTCTTTAGCTTTAATGGAAAACACTACAAGCAGAAATCAGGACTATCAATGGGCAATCCACTTTCACCTTTTTTGGCTAACTTATTTATGAGTGCATTTGAAACACAAATTAAAAAGTCCTTCCCATTGATCTTCAAGGTTTGGTATAGATATGTTGACGACATCTTTGCAATTGTACCAAGTAAACATTTAGATGATGCATTAAAATTACTCAATCTGCAAGAAAGGACTATCAAATTCACAATAGAAAAGGAAATCAATGGACAACTACCTTTCTTGGATCTAAATATCATCAGGAATGATACAAAAATAAAATTTGGAATTTACAGGAAGCCAACACATTCAGAAAATTATATAAAAAATAATAGCCACAACCCAATTACGCATAAACATGCAATAATAAACAGCCTTACACACAGACTAGTCAACATACCCATGGAAAAAGAAGAATATTTCAAGGAACAAAAAGCAATAATACACATAGCAGAAGAAAACGGATACAACAAAAGTTTGGTGTTGAAGAAAATTAGAAAATCTAAACTAAAGAAAACCATTAAGGAAACAACCACATTTATTAAAGAAAAAGAAAGCAACAGCATATTCAGTTCATTCACATATCATCCAAAAACATTTAATAAATTTAAAAAGATATTCAAGGAACAAAATATCATCTTGGCACCTACTAATAGATACTCAATTTTAAAATTACTAAATTCAAAAACAAAAGATGAAATTCCTTCAGGTAACAAATCTGGAATATACCAAATAAATTGCAAGAATTGTGAAAAATGCTACATAGGTCAAACAAAAAGAAATTTAAAAACCAGAGTCAAAGAACACTTTAGAAACATCAGATTGAAACAAGAAGACAAGTCAGCAGTAGCATTTCATTTTTGGAATGAAAACCATGACATTGATCCAAATCCAAAATTATTAAAAGGAGTGATAAACCAAAATAGATTGACAACATGGGAGAACATATTCATCTGGAAAAATAAGGATCGCGTAATGAACTTTGAAATCCCGCCAGCAGATAATTTGACAAAAAAGTTCATAGTTCCACCACCAGAGAGAGCAGATAACAACAGTTGCCAGTTGGGAAGAGATTGAAAATGGAGGCCAGGGCCTTTGAAACTAGTCTCTCATAAATATATGAAAAAGTAAGTGACGAGTGTCAATAAACCAACCACAAATAGTTTTTATATTAATTTTGACGTCACTGTTACTAAATTCCTCCAAACACACATAGGATATTCCACTATGTGTAAAATTCGGGATGAACTACAAGGTTCCAGAGAAAATTGTAATTCACAAAAAGGAAACAGTAGCATCTCCATTTGGTTTAAATCTGCCCCAGTCAAGCTGTTCCCAATACAGAGCATGTCTGGAGAACAGAAGATCGTCTTCATTTGAAACCTTCAAAATTTATATTGTTCACTGTAACAAGGCATATGTACAGACATAATGTAGTTTTATCACAACCAATTAGCTTTTCATTTACTATGGAGATTGTAAATATTAATGATTCTTTTGTTTATATTCATACATCTGGAAAATATAAGTTTATTTTTGTACAGTTTATGAATAAATGAGCAATACATTCTATGATGTGTTCATCCTGTGACTATATTTGATAGATTAACATTGCCCATAACCTTGATTGTATGAGCACGTACACAATGGCATGGCACCGATACCTCTCCCCTCTGTCTACAAGATGCAGGTAGCAAATAACCCTGTCACTACTAACCTGTTGTATTGTTTTTTTGCTAAACTTCCGGGCCCTACATATTATGCAGTAAGAACACTGCTAAAAAATAAAGAAAACAAATCTGGGAACAAGAAATTGCATTTCATGATAATTGACATGACTACACAAGTGTGAGCAAAATTTAGTGCATTATAAAAGAAGAGAGAAACCTTTCACTGGGGATTGGCCACATCATTTATGACCTAGGCACTAAACACAAGCCAATGAAGCATAGACACACAATCTTCTCTTCTCTTACAGAAGTTATAGCCCTCATGCACACTATTCACATATATGGAAGGAGTATGGAATTTTAAACCAACATATAGCAATCTAGAGTTTTAAGTGTTTCTCTATCCTTGAATTTGACTACTTAATGTAGAGCAAATTCCAGCCTGTGAGAAAACATTCATTGAACAATCCTCATAGAAAAAGAGTACTTTGTTTCTCCACCTATAAATTAAGATATACACAATTATGGCACACATCTTCAAGTTCCTTCAACTAATAATGCAGGATTCAGTTTTAGAATCTTCTGCTTGCTCGTAATTTAGAAGAACCTGATTCTGTAATAAACACTGAATTATGTTTTAATGCAGAAAATGAAAACACAATTGCATGAAGCAGATTTCCAGAATGTTGGATGTACTTGTTTATTAGTTTAATTTTTCTTGAATTTTTGTCATATAGTATAGACATTTAGCACAAAGCTTTAAGAATTTATCAACAAGTAATGGAATGTTGAGAGTAAAATGGGAAAGTTTAGTCGTTGAGGGGGGCACACCTCACAAAACAGGTTTCTAAGCTTATTTTCATTTTTAGCAACATTTTTTATTTGTTTACACAACAGTAGCTGCAACAGGAGGAGGACTGATGTGTTTTTGTTTTGTTGTGATTATAGCGACTTGCGAGTGGGAAGTGGTGGTTCAAGGTAAAGTATTCGGTGCTACTTTATCACTAACACATTGTTGTTTAACGTCCCCCCCTCCCTCAGCATGAGATTGCCACTTGGCATCAGCTGTATTGCTCACATAATTGTCTTTACTAATACTGTCAGGTGAGAGACAAATGTGTTGTATTTATTTGATGTTGTAAACACATAATAAAAGAAGAGGAATCAAAGAAGAAGCTGTAGCTGTTTGTAGATCATGTTGCTTTTGAATATTATTTATGGTGCACTAATTTGTTATTATTTAGATATGACTTATCTTACAGAGTTGTTATAGCTTTTTACACCTTCACAGGCATTAATAATTTTTCGTGGTAACAAAATAAATTATTTTGAATTTATTTTATTTTGCAATTTTACATAAACTAATTACTAACATAATTATGTGAAGTTAATAATTATGTTTAATTAGTCTCAAATATTAATATCATTGCTCTCATTATAAACTTATTCACTATGTTCTTGATACATTATTAGCTATAATTAATTTAGAGCTGAGAGAAATTACGAAGATTAAATGAATCTCTGATGTTGATGCATTAAATTTTGGAAGTGCCATGCTATCTTCTGAATATTCAACAGATGTTTTCATTTATTCTTTTACATATAACTATCATACTTGCTCTTATCTGCAGCTTCTTTAATTATGGTTTTACCAAAGTGTTCTAGTTTGATGTGAAGTTTTCACAAAATTATTTATTCAATAGCAAACTAGTGTACCATTATTGAACACACAATAGGAATATTAATGGTATTATATCAGATAACTTATAAACACTGTCATCCTCAGGACATAATCATTAATACAAGGGCCAATCAAATATTAACAGGCCTTTGTTTACTGCGCACGCATAGAGTGCCGTATGGGTTCGAGGCTTTTACAGCACATGCAGTGAGGTCCCTGGAAGGGGACAGTGGCCTTGGGAATTCCTGTGGCTCTGTCCCTCAGTTACTGCCAAGATGTCTGAGAGAGAGGTGCATCCAGCTGTTATGCAACAAGTAATAATCAAGTTTCTTGTCAATGAAAATGTCGGTGCAGCTGAAATTCGCTGTCAGTTACTCCCACAGTTTGGGGAAAAAACCCTTTCATGGTTCAGAGTTAAACATTGGTACCATGAGTTTAATGGAGGACGTGAACATGTTGAAAACTTGGCCCACCCTCGCCACCCATGCACCAGCATCAATCCAGAAAACATCCAAGCTGTTCAAGACATCATTGAAGGAGATCGCCACATCACAGTGTTTGAGATTTGTCAACAATTTCTCATAAGCTATGGGAGTGTCCAATCAATCATTCGAAGGGAGCTGAAATTGAGAAAAGTGTCAGCTCGTTGGATTCCACGGTATCTCACTGCAGAACAGAAAGCAGTGTAAGTTCAAATGTGTTGCATTCTTCTCACGCACTACAAAGAGGAAGGTGATGCTTTTCTGGACAGAATCATCACTTGTGATGAGACATGGGTGCATCTTTACACATCCATATCAAAGAGGGCCAGTCTGGAGTGGAGGAGTGGAGAGCAACCGCAAGGAGAAAGCCAAGTCACGACTGTCAGCCGGGAAAGTTTTGGCCACAGTATTCTGGGACTTAAAAGGTGTCCTCATTGATTTCCTCAAACAACAAGGACGACGACGGCGGGCCATTAATGCTGCCTACTACTGTGACCTTCTCAGTCAAGTTCGAGTTGCTTTCCGGTCAAAACGTTGCAGTAGTCCAATCAGAAATGTGTTGATTCTGCAGGATAATGCCAGACCACACACCGCAACAGCAACACAGCAAAAACTGGTTGAAATGCACTGGACTGCCCTTCCACATCCACCCTACTGCCCAGACCCCTAACCATGTGACTTCTTTATGTTTGGTCCACTCAAAGAAGCTTTTGGAGGACATCGTTTCACAACCAATGAGGAGGTGAAAGACTTTGTGTGCGGCTCCACAAACGTCCTCATACTTTCTTTGAAACTAGCATTAAAAAACTGCCTATTTGTTGGAACAAATGTATAGAAAAGATGGTTAGAAAAGTAAGAAAAATGTTAATTTCAATTATTCTTCATGAATAAATTTTCTGGAACGAAGGGCCTGTTTATATTTGATTGCCCCTCGTATATTATCATTGTTACCTAAATGACTTAATGCTCTGTTCTAAAGTCGATATTGATCGCTTGATATTTTGACATGCAACAATATTGTTGCCATACATACAGAGCTACTAGAAATGTTATGCACAATTTTTATTTAATACCAGATTTGATTGAAGTGATTGGCAACTGCTGGATTTGACTTTTAGCAAGTATCAGGTTAAACAATCATATTCTGCAGCAGCCGCTAGCCTAGCTTACACATCTTCACAGGTTAACAGCATTTGTTGTTTGTTTCTTTTTATTCATCTGATCTTGCGCTTTTGTCGAATGATAAAAGTCAAAATATAATATTACAGAAGTCAAACATAATTATTTAAAATTATACTATACACATACATTAAACCTATAAATAGTTTATTTACAATTAATTTAGTAATGCAAAAGCTCAATAGCGTTTCCCAGTTAAAATTTTTTTTAAGATGTTTCTTGAAGCAGTTCATAGATTTTATATTTTAAATTTTGGCAAGTAATTCATTGTATAGTTAAATGTAAATTTCTTTTACTCTTGTAATATGATGATAAATCTCAGAATGTATGGTAAAATCTTTTATGTGTGTTTGCATTAGTACAATTTTTTTGTATAAACACATGGTAATGGCAAAAGGTGTAATTCTTTAAAATATGATTCGCAGCTAACAACAGAAGATAAACTGAGCAAGGTTCTTATCACTTTTTTGTTAGTGTTTGTTTGTTGTAACTGTTACTTCCCCCACAATGATATTGGATATGAAATTAGCTAATGAAATTCTGAGAAGTACATGATTGTAAATGTATATTTACTTGTGTGTTTTAATTTAGATACTGTCTCATAAGTAATGTCGTTTTTTAAGAAAAACAATAATTTGAAATGTATTCTGACAAGCAATTAATTAATTAATTTTCAAAGTTTAGACCATTACATTTCATGGTCTTGAGCCATCGTTCAGCAAGGTTTATTATCCCTCAATGGTACCAGTCTCTGGTTTTTAATGCAAAGAATGCGGTGACACCCACTTGCAGTGCTTCAGTGTTGTCAGAATTTCTTCCACATAGTAAATGGGCCATGGATTGAAAAAGATGATAATCTGATGGTGTGAGATTAGGGCTATATGCTGGGTGTGGTAGTAGTTTGATTCCTCCCAGTTCCTGAATTTTTTTCCATGGTTGTCTGTGTAGTATGGAGTGTTGCATTGTCCTGTTGCAATAGAAATATATTTCGGTTAACTAATGCTGTATATCTCTGTCTCAAAATTTCATGAATTCATTAGCCTATGGGTACTTTTTTGTGGATTTTCTTCCAAAACTTGGTGTGTATCCTCAATATCCCATACTTAGGTCTTCCAGAACATGGTAAATCTTTAATGTTTTCATCTCTATTGTTGAAACGTTGGAACTGTCACTCTGCTACATGCTCTGTAATGACACCTTCACCATCTACTTTATATATTCTTGTAGCTGCAGCAGCGGCTTTATAATCTTGTTTTCAGTAGTGTTTTAGAAGGACTCTTAAATTCAAATTTTATCTCCATTTTACGAGGGTAAGTCAAATGAAAACCTTAAATTTGTAATAACAAATCGAAATTTCACGCTGTTATCCCGTAAGTTGGTAAGCATGCTACACACAGCGTGCAGAATGGCCTGTAGGTGGCAGCATAGTGCAGATGCACACATACCGTCGCAGTATCAGTATAAAGATGGCCACCCTACTTGTGACTTGCACCAGGGAAGAACAGCATTGTTATTAGGTTTTTGCATAGTGAAGGTGTAAAACCTATTGAAATTCATTGACGAATGAAGGTTCAGTACGGTGATGCATGTTTGTCACAGCAGTAAGTCTACAAATGGAGTAGAAAGTTTGCAAATGGTGCGACTTCAGTGGAAGATGCTCTACATCCAGGTCAGGTACGAGTTGTGACAGTTGAAGCCATAGTGAAGGAAAATCGCCGAGTGACACTGAATGATATTGCAGCATGTTTACAGATAGTCATGGGTTAGAGGTATGCCACGCAGTGCATGAGTGATTGCATGGACTACCAAAAGAATTTTTTTCTAAAGACATTTATGCACTTTGTATGCGCTGGAGGACTTGCATTGAGCGTGAGGGAGGTTATGTTGAAAAGTGATACACCTTTGTACCACTTCAGCACAATAAATAATATTTAAAAAAGTACTTAAGGTTTTCATTTGACTCACCCTCGATTGTTTGCTAACAACTGAAGACTGATACATGCAGGGCATCCTGTAAATAGCATTGTCAAACTAAAGAAACCCAATAAATTTTCCAAAACACCAAAATCAAAAAATGAGTTATGAGACCACCTAATATATTAATTTGGAAGTTGATTTGATCTAGTCTTTTTATTAGTTCGTTTATATGTGGCTAACAGCTCAAATTTTCATCATTACATATTCCTAGAAATTTTGATGTATTTAGTAATTTAGTTTGTTCCTTCTAGTAGAATGTTGGGAACATTTAAGTTGAGCTTAATGTTGTTTGACATGGTGGAATAATATTTCATGGAGTTATGTATAGTTATTGTGGTGTGTATTACAGAACAAGTGTGTTTATGTGTGAAGGTTTGCAAATGGACTCACTTCAGGAGTGTTAGCTTGAATCTTTAAGGAAATTACCTCAAGTCCATTCCTCACAAATCCACAATTTATACCTTGTAAGACTGGAAGGAACATACACAGCCAGAAATTCTGAGAAAATATTGGAAGTGTTTTGAAAGGAATTCAAAAAATTACAACCTGATTTTAGTGACAATAAATGACTTGCTCTCCAGATTTAAATCCATATGATCATCATTTGTAAGAAGTGCAAAATATGATTCATATTATTAGCATTTCTAGTAGAGAAACAGTGAATCTACAGAATACACAAATGGATTTATATGGAAATTTCTTGGGAGTGGTATTACTGCATTACCCAGCATTATTGACAAACTGTTCAGCTTAGAGGGTTGAATCCAACAATCATTGGGGAGGAGGGATATAATTTGCCAAGTTTACTTCCTATAACAGGACTAGTGCAGCATACGAATTAAGAAATAGTATAATAGGAGAACAGTAACCATATTGTCTCCTGGAATTTCACGCTACTCTGTCTCAAACAATATTTATTATATGAAACAAAGGAGTGTGACAATATGTTCCCCATGCTGGGAGTAAATTTAAAACAGAACAAAGTAATGTAATGTGCTTCTGCTAATATTGCTATCCTGTTAACTACAGGATGTTTCCTGTTGTTCCACGAGCCTGTCCCCTCCATTGTTAACACTCATTATTGGAAAGGCATCACTGCAAGGATAATCCCTATCAAAAATTAAATAAAACAAGATGGAAAACAGATTTAATTTTTTTTATTATTATTTCATATAATTTATACAACAAGACTACAACAATATTTACCAGCAAGGAATGCAAAATGCATAATGGTAGCTTCTTAAAGAAATTGCAGTGTAACATCGTCTGTGTGAACCTGGGCGGTTCCGAAGTTGTGATAATATTTGCATCACTCATCCCGGAGACAGTTTGTAGCTAATGATTATCTCTCTATCCTCGTCTACATCCCAATGTCATGGCTGGGGATCTGAATGCCAAACACTGTTCTACAGATTAGTGGTTGGATATCAGTGACATGTGTGCAAATGAATTTGGAGTTTCCAAGTGATGAGAGATAAGATGATATACGAGGGCTGTTAAATAAAGAATGATCATAATTTTTTTTACGGTCATAATTTTTCGCACTAAAATTCAATTTTATTATATTCTGTTAGCTTAATGTGAAACAAACACGCCGTATTAGTTTCATTGTTGGTACTCCTGGTCTGTGAGAACCAGGCAAGTAGATGTGTTCACTATGGAGGAGATAACACGCGAGGAACAGTGTTTTCATCTCAACTATACAATGTTACAGGAGGCCTATGGAGAGTCTGTTCTTCCCTACAGCATAGCTTGAAGGTGGTTTAAAATGTTTAAAGAGGGGAGACAATCAATTTCAAAGAAGGTGTACCCGGTGCTCCAGTTACTGCTCTTACGGAAGAAAACATCAACACTGCTGCTGCCATTGTGAGAGAGGATCAACGAATTACCTTAAGATCACTTTCTGAGATAACACGTTGGTGACAGAAACATTACACATGAGACGTGTTTGTGCGCAATAGGTTCCAAGACTGTTGATTCCCGAGCAAAAGGACATTCGCATGCAGGTCTGCATGCAGTTAAAGTTGATAGAGGAAGATTGGGAGATTCTTTCAAACGTAATCACTGCTGATGAAACTTGGCTACATCATTTTGATCCTGAGAGCAAACATCAAAGCTCAGTGTGGAAATCTCCATCACCAATCCCCCAAAAAGCAAAAGTGGTTGCTTCTGCTGGGAAAGTTATGGTCATCTCATTCTTTGATATTCATGGAATGGTTTATCAGCATGTTGTACCTGCACACACATCAGTAACTGGACAATACTGCAGGGATATCCTGAAAACATTGCAAGTCCATATCAGGCGCAAAGGATCACATTTCTGTGAAGCAGGCTGGATGCTGCACTACGATAATGCGTGGCAGCATATTGCCAATGTTGCTGAATATCTTGCAAAAATCAACGTGAAGTGTATCCTTCACCCTCCCTCTAGTCTGATTTAACCCCATGTGACTTTTTTCTATTCCCTAACTTGAAGAAACACCTACATGGGAAGCATTATCCATCATCAGAAGCAGTGACAAAAGCTGTGGAGGCAATTTTGAAGGGTCTCTCAAAAAATTGTTTTCAGCATGTCTTTGAAGACTGGCAGAAACGCTGAGACAAGTGCATCGCATTCAGGAGAGGCTATTTTGTGAAGGACAATCAAAATGATGAGTATGAGTAAAGGTACTTTGTCAAAAAAAAAAAAAAATTGTGTTCCTTCTTTATTGAACGGCCCTCGTATATCCCATGCCAATTAATACCTGACACCGTTCTGTATGGCAGCACTTGCAAGTTATAAGTGTCACCATTCAAGAGTTAGTGCTGTGCATATTAAGGCATTCACTGCCATTGTATATTCATAAAAGTTGGCAGAGAATCGTATTTTATTTCACATTTTGACATGTGCCCCTCTCTCTTTAATCATATTTAAAATTAAAGACCAAAGTCATTCCAGTTATGTTGCCTGCAAAGCTTTCCAAAAATGGAAATAATGACAGAACATAAGTATTTAAGTACTTGGTTCTCACACTTTCTGCAGGCATTCAGAAAATTATGTAATTAAGTTAAGAAAAGTAATATGTATGCTAAATGTATGCATTTAACTGGAAACCTAGAGGTTGCGTTATGGAAATAAATGACTGATGAATGTCTTAATTTCCAATAGGTAAATCATTGTTGGCACTGCTGGTGCATTCATGCTTTGGTTGCCACTGTTATTGGTTGAAAACAACCCAAAAAGTATCAGCAGCCTTGTCTCAGAGAATTATGCCAGCACCCTGCCTGCAGCAGCTGTGGAATTTGTGAAACTAGAGGCTCATCTGAACATTTTGTGCTAAAATTAGCATCTATATAAAGGGGGTAAGAAGCAATAAAATGTTCTTAGCAAGTTAAGTACCTGCAAACAGAATGCAAATAGAAGTGAAAAGTTGTTTCCAGATCCAATAACAATAACCAGATATGTGATCTGCTGTGGTAGAGTAACTGCAAAATAGGAATGAACATAAGGCGTGGCTGGTCTATCGCTAATTAGCCAATGAGGTGAGTGCCTGCCTCATTGCACAGTTAAACACACATACCGGCTTGCCTAGATGAACCCTATGGCTAATTTCTTTTCATGCTCAAAAGATACTAATTACAGAATTATTTTGCTTTTTCCATGTCACAGAACTATTTTTCTGAGGATGACTGTCCAAACTCCATGTATGTAGGACATCTGGTTTCGGAGATAGAGAAAGACAAGACGTCTGACCATAAAGAAGAGAATCAGTCATGGTCTGTGAAGAAAAATAGACATGTGCTAATGCATTCTATAACTTCCATTCAGTAAACTGATGATATTTTAAGAGAGCAGACATGCTTTTCAAAGTTAGTAAATATGTCACTTAGCAAACCTAGTAACTGCGCCATGGCTCAGTGGTTAGATCACTTGGCTCTCACCTAGGCAGCCCAGGTTTGATTCCAGGCTACCATAGAGTGGAATTTGTGATGGGCAACACGGAGCTGGGGTGGGTTTCCTCTGGGTCCTCTGGTTTCCCTCACCATTCCACCAATTGCTCCATGATTCATCTCTTCATCCCAGGCGTTGGGCTGAACCCTCAACCATGGTATCTCAGGTGAAATGCTTCGGCTCCCTCACTCTGAGGAAACCCAAATGACTCCTAGCACCAGTATTGGTGAGGAAGGGAGAGGGGGGGAAAAGAAAGCGTAGTACTAGTGTACCTAGTAGTGACTGTTAGACAACTCATAAGAGTTTAAATAGCATGACTTTGTGGGTTCGTAGAATTAAAAGTCCAATTTGCAGAAATTCAAAATGTTCTTTATTTTCTTAGAGATATACTCTGTTCAATCCTTACGTAACAGAAGTACGTCATGTACACAATCTACCAAGGTCGATGATCACAACAACAGCATTCTGATTACATCAGCTCTCGTTACAACAACATCTTACAGGTGTTTACTGCTTACGACTCACTTTCTTGTTTGCAAATCGTTGCTCCCTTAAATACCTCATCTGATAATCCCAGATTGTTCCAGAACACTCTAGAAACTGAATAATCTCTATCATTCAAGGTGTCACCAGAAATTTCCATTCATCTTAGTTTGTTTTGGCAGACCTTTATCTGCGTGCTATCTTTATCTGCCGGCTCTTTGTGTACACAAGCCACACTGTCGTAGATAGCAGGTTCGCGACAATAGGCAGGATAGACATATTATCTTTCATGTTTATTCGTTTTTCAAACAGTTGTCAAAGTAGTTTACAAACTAATGTTTTTCTCATTGTAAAAAATTAATGGCACAAACTTGTTGTGTGAATGCTCATTCTCTGACAAACATGGTTCAAGAAAGCAAGCAGTTCACTAAATTAGGAGAAGTTTCCGTATTTAGGTCTTCTGGAAAACATCATGTTTTTCTCATTGTCACAAATTAATGGCACAAACTTGTTGCGTGAATGCTCATTCTCTGACAAACATGGTTAAAGAAAGCAAGTAGTTCACTAAATTAGGAGAAGTTTCCTTATTTAGGTCTTCTGGAAAACATCAAGCAGTGAAAAAATGTGCCACCAACTTAAAAACTGTTCAAAAGTGTGTTCTATGTAGAACAATGTATGATTTACATGGCTAGTGAATATCCAACTGCCAAAAGGCTGACCAATTTAATGAGGGAGAAAATTGAAATCTCTTGGGTACAAATGTAGAACCAATGTGGGTTGCAAATTTCTGCTTGAAAGACCCAATATTGTTGCTGCAAGACTAAAATTTCTTCACAGAATGTACAACATTAATAGCAGGTGATTTCAGAAACCTGAGTTAATCAAAATTCACTGCAGAAAGAATTATGTTTGAATAGTTTGTTCTCTGGCTTTTGTACAGTTCTTTATATAGAATTTAAGAATATGTTTGTATTGCAACACATAGGAGCAATAACGCAGAGCAGATTACCATAGGGAGATTCAGTGAGACAAAGATATATCTTTCAACTCTGTCGCCTGCACGCTGTGAAACTGGCAACGGCAAGAGAGCACCATCACCATTGGCTAAGCCCATGTTCATTCTTGTTTTGTAGCTACTCTGGTAGTGTATTTTAAACCTAATCCTTCACTTGTGTTCCTGCAGACTTTCTTCTCCTCATTGACATAGAGAATGCAACAAAAACCATACGAGCATGCAGTAAAGCTTCTGAAGGATTAAATAATATAATATTGAAAATGAATATTTATCTACATTTATAGAACAATTTGTCTCATTTCAATGTTTCAGAAGTAAGGTATGTGTTGTAGGTTATATCATTATGAGCAAACTGCAGTGCTTCTTATAACTGACAAGCAGCAGTGGTATGTTAAGAAAATATGGGGATTTGCTACTCCTGCATGTCTTCCATTAAGACTTCTTATACTACACATTTACCCATCATAAGTACTTGAGTTTTATAGCTTTAGATAGCTCCAGAACATTTTTAGGTGTGTTCATTCTTGTAGAGGTCATATAAGCATTACCCTGTCCATAGATAAAACCTTAGGGAATCTCACTGTTTAAGAAACATCCTCTATCATAATGCAACAGTAAAACCCCACACATGTAAGTAGGCTTGCACTAGACATTGTTTTATGTAATGAAATCACATCAGGTGTATTTTTTTTAACCCTGGTGCGACAGCCCTATTAGAGGGCCAAGGCCTATCAACCCGACTGCTGGCCTCATGCCCACTTATGCAAGGTAGAGGTGGGCGATCATCCAACCGATATGGGGAGGAGAAGTGGTCAGCATCTAGGCATTTCCCATTCAGAACATTGGTTTTTGTGACCAGGGCCGATTACCTAGTGTAAGCTCCTCACTTTCCTCATGATGCTGAGTGGACACCGGTCCTATACCCGGGCCTTAAAATCCGCACCCCATGGGTGGGATCAAACCCGGGCCACTTTCCGTGGGCAGGAGCCAAGACATGCTGCCTTAGCCCGCTATGCCACAGCGCAGGACCATCAGGTGTATTGGTACTATTTAAATAATGACAGGGCAGTTAGTGAAGATGTTTAATGTTAGCAAATATTTGTGGATGTGATTTGTTGTGAGATCAATAGGACTAAATAGTATTATATATGGAATTAAAATTATTATTTTCAGGGTATTTTCATTCTTCAATGCAATCTCCTTCAGGAACAATGCACGTAACCAGTAATACTTCAGGATCATTATCCCATTCCTATAGAAGTCACCTGGAAGCATTGTGAAATAGGCTTCTACAGCTTCAGTAATCTTTTGGTTCAAAGAAGTATGTTGTTCTGCAAGAAAACCTTTAACCTACAGGAAGAGATAGAAGTTGAAGGGAGCAGAACTGGGAAGTTAAAATTAAATGATTTTGCTTATCAGCACTGTCAGTAGACAGGATGTATCAAGCCAATGGTTCAGGAGTTCTTTTACATGCCATTAAATGTACCGTTATGGGGCTGTCTCTTTTAAGCACACTTAAAAACTATTGGTGTGGGCCAGATTTGAACTAGCAACCTTGTGATCAGTAGACAATCAACTCAACCACCCAGTTAATCAGATTTAGGGAGTACAGCAGATGTTCCAATAAGTCTAGAGCAAATCCAGTTTTGAAATTGTCAGAGCAGTTGTGGACAAGTGCATTGTCCTGCTGAACAATGACCTTTTTCCTCTGCAACCAGACTTTTCTCTTGAATATTGGCATCCAGCTTTGTTAGAAGGTCAAAGTAACACTCTCTGCTTATTGTTTCAACCTTTCTCAGATAGTCATTCTGCAAAATACCCCTAGCATCCCAAAAGCTGAGGCCATGATCTTTCCTGCTGATGGAAATTACTTGTCTGCTTTCTAAGGGGCTTCTATCCATTTTTGACTTCTGTTTGAATTCTGGTTTTTTTAATCCAAGTTTCATTTAAAGTAATGAATTTGGGAATTAAATCAGCTTTGTTCCTGCTGAGTCTCTTTAAACTCTGCTCACAGCTTTTCAGTTGCATTATCTTGATCCTGTGGACAAAGGCATCAACCATCTTGCACAAAGCTTTCTCGTCCCCAAATCTTGATGCAAGATATAATAACAATATCCTTAGAATGCCTATACTCTTCGCAGTATTATATACCTGACTTGTTGACTGTCCAGCATCATATCATACACTTTTTGTTAACCATTTCAAGGTTGAGGTACATTTTGGGTGTCTTTTGCATAATGGTTTTCTAGACTGATGCATCCACATTTAAGCTTCGCAGCTCACTTTTTCACCATCAGAAATAAAAGTGAAGTTTCTCTGTACACTTTAATAAACATCACATGAATTTTATTGTATCAAACCTTCTTTCACAAAGAATTTGGTAACTGCAAGATATTTGATTTCATCAATATCAGCAAGTATAAACAAAATTCTTGTTTCAGATATTTGTATGCAGCAAGCACCCGTATAGAAAGGTTCAAAATCTTTTAAATGCTTATAACAAACTACCAGCTTAGTAAAAAAACATCATTCTGCCATTTCTGTTCCAATTTCAGGTACCCCTGGTATGTGTACATTTACAAGCTTTGAATGCTGAATATTATCTTGTGTGGAGATTCCAAAGATATATTTCTTAATGTTTTGTACTTAACAATGACTGTTCGCATACTTTACAGATAAATTTCCTGGAAATATTCCTGTGGTCTGTAAGTGTTTTCTGAAATGAACATATCCAACTGTTTGATAAAGCTATTTATAGTCAACTTTTTATGCTCCATCACTTACATTTTTATTTCTCAGGGGATTAGTTTTGGAAGTTGTTGCTTCCATTTTCAACCTTGAAGATCTGAATAGACCTTCAAAAAACAAAAAAGTAAGTGACGGAGTGTTAAAAATCAACTACAAATAGTTATTTTAATTTGGACGTCACTGTTACTAAATTTCTCCAAACATGCATAATATCCAACTGTTTTTCTGAATATTCCTCTACATGTTTTGGAAGTAATCTCATAAAGACATGGTAGGCTTCTTTCGTAGTTAATTTGCCAAGAGATCACTGGGATACATAGAACATTGTTATTTGAACCTCTAGTATGTGATTTGCAAATTTCATAAACTGGTTCAAGACCTACGAATGGTAACTTTGCTCCTTTCTTGGGCAGTTGATCAGCTTTTTCCTTTTCATTAATTTGCTGATAGCCAGTATTGATTTAAAGCACATAAAAAACCTAATCTAATTAAAAAATTTCTTTATATTCTCTTTAAAAGTCTCTTTAACTTCAGTGTTATCCATCCTACCCTAAAACCTGATCTATACATAATCATTAGCTGCGAAGATTGTTATGATAGATGCTAATTGTTTTAATGTATTTTAATATTTTGTTGTGTCAATCTTTTAATTTGTATCATAACTTTAGATTTTTCTCTAATACAGTCAGATGTTTTCGAAAATTTAATTTTTCATCTATCATAACTCCTAAAATTTGAGACTTGAAGCTTTCCTGGCATTTCCTGGCTGATTTCTCAAGAAGAAATTATTTCTAAAATTTGGTTTCTTCCTTCTAATATTTTTTTATTTTTAAAACACCTTTTAACATAAAACAGGATTTATGCATCAAGACATAATTCAGTATGTTCATTGATTGCTTACTTAGTTTAAATTTCTCATCTACCTCGTCTTTTTATCAAAAATATAAACCCTCATTCATGATGTGGTCTGGTCCAAAAGGAAGAAGAATATTCGTGTTGTTATAGGCAATTTTTATTCTATTCTTCTTATATTTTCATTATCTCCATCATCAGGTAATAGATGTGTCAGGGAATAAGACATTGATTCTTGTCTGTTGCTCAGAATTGATAATAAAGTCATTCTTCTTCCTTCCTTCCTGATATTGAAAGAACTATGATCCTTATTGATTTTTGAAAATTTCATAAATGATTGGTCATCTTGTTTGTCCCTTGGATCCACAGTGAATGCCAATGTTTTTCTTTCCTTTTACTTTGAATTGAAGTGTTATGTTTATCTTGAGCTTCTCAGTATTTTTTAAGGTTAGTTTCCCCTTTTGGTAAATATAATTGATTTCTGGTATATTTTGTTTAAGTTTCTGGTTATTGATATGGCTTTTAGTAGTTTATTTGTCCAAATTTTTTTCCAAAACATGTTTTGGTTACATTTTAGAAACTATTTTATTCATGACATTTTTAATTGCTGTTGTTAAAACTTGTTCCCTTATTTATTGAATATCTTTTGGTAATTTAAATTTTAAATTCCTCTCTCATTTTTTCCAGTTTGCTTGCTTGACACTAAATAACCAATCACCTCTGCTTTCATAATTCATATTTCTTTTAATGTTGTAATTAAGGCATATAATATACTTTTCAAACTTTGAGCCACTTTCTAGTTAAATTATATTTTATCATTACTGAATATAGAGTAATATTTATATTTTCAGTGGTTCCCATTTTTTTGAAAAATAATTAACCTTATTTTAGTTATTTTAGCAAGTCACAACTTAGCTATAACTAGACTGCGAACAAAATGCTGTTGGAGGCATGGCTTACCAACACTGGATTCTTCTAGCTTTCCCCCTCTACTGTCATTTTAGATTGCCTCTCCTCCATCGCACGGGCTGCACTGGTCATGTTTCATTCACTGTTACATTCACTTTTTACATTTTCTGCCAAATCACTCAGGGTTTAAAGAAACTGATTCTATCTATTTGTTGATCGATTGTGAAGTCATGTCTGAGGTAATTATTTTCTGTTAACTTTGAAAATCAAAACAGTATTAAAATACACTCGTTTCGTGTGGTTTGCGCTCTGTCGCATGGAGGAAGGGAGGGGTGGGAGTCACATGATGCTTGGATGGCGAGAAGGGGAGAAGGCTCTTCTCACGCATGTGCACACCGACCACATTTTGTTCGCGGTCTACCTGTAGCAATTCTTCCAGTATTGCACATTTGTCATCCATATTCCTACTAAACCAAAATTTGAATTTTGCATTGCAATCAGCAAAATGTATTATATTCATAATGGTATATTTCATGTGAATTTCTATTCATTTTAGCAGCAACAGCCTGCCTCAGTAGCATAGATACTAGCATGTCTTCCTCACGTTCAAGAGCTCCCGAGTTCAAATCTCGTCAGGGTGGGTTACCTGGATAAAGTTTTTGGCAAGGTTTTCTCTTATTCTGAAAGACAAATCTTGGGTAACTCTTAGCTCTATGGACTTGGACTCATTTGAACATCATTTCACTCATTTTATTCATCGTCCAATATGATTTAACGTTGGAGGACGTAACATTAAAAAAAAATAGCTACAGTTCTATTAATCTTCAAGTCACTTTCACTGTGTATGATAAATTTACATATGTCAGTTAAATATTACAATATTTGTATAAAAAGTTAAATAATTACTTATATTAAAGCATGTAGAAAGAGCATTTAAATATGTATTCATGATAAGCAGTAGGCTGCTGCAGTAAAAAGAAAAAGAAGAAATCCAACATTTCAAGCATGTTCACTAGATGAGATGCTTGGAAAAGTGTAAACGTCGAGTATTTCAGAAATAACACTATGAGTAAATTTATCATGAATTGTTTATTTTAATGAGCCCAACATTTCTCATGCAGTAAGTTTTTCTGTGTATCTATTATAATTTCCTGACTATCAAAATTATACATAGTTCATTTGAACTAAAGAGAATATGTATTTTAATTAAAATTATTAGGCCATTTTTGAGTAAATAAATGTAAGTAAAAAGTTTTCCAAGAATTGTTTGGGATAGGGAGATTTTCTTTAAAATCTTTGTTGTATCCTTGGAAAGAACTGAAATTAAGTAACATATTTGAGTAGATAGAATGATATTTCATTTCTGAGTTGTCTTACACACACATACACACACCTGATCCATTTTCGGGGGTTCAGAAGAGCTCAAAACATGAATGTATGTTAAAATATCAGTATTACATGTTTTGTGGAATACAGTATACACCTACTATGGGTAAGTAATAGAGAAAATAAAAATGTCACAGTTGTATTGGCAGCTAATAAATGAAATTACACTTTGGTGAAAACCAGAAAGTGTATAAAAATTATGTAATATTTTTATTCCTATTATTCAGGTGTTGTAATGTTTTATTTTTAAGTAAATGAAATTTGTATTTCAAAATGTGTTTGGGTGATATTGGACTTCTAATTACACCATGTGGAATGAGGAAACCTATTAGTACTTTGGTTCACTTTATCTGGCCTTGCTGCTGGAATTTGCAGAAAGACCTTATGAGTAGAGAGCATATAAAGTATTAATAGAGTAAAGGTAATTATGTGAGCAAGTACATTTCCACAAGATTGAGTTGCCCTGCTTTTCCTTAAATCTCTCACCGTTGCTTGTATTGTTGCTTTTTAATGTACCTGCTACATTTAGATGATATGCTTTACATTTCACAGCGCAGACTCCTGCATGGACACGACGGCTGTGCTGCATGATGATATCCCATAGCACTTTCCATTCAAAAATTTTCTTCTCTTTGAATGTAATGAGAGCAGATATTTAGGTAAAGTCAGTGCTTGGGGTTAGTGCCTTGCACAGAACTGCCTGAGAGCTAGAGCTTGTAGTAAGTTCGAAGACTGATCACATCAAACCAGGAACAATAACCAAAATGAGAATGGAGAGCATAAAAACATGAGTGAGTTTAATTCACAATACACCACAGATGGAAATGCTTATGGATGACATTCTGATAACAGTATAAAATGTTGATTTTGCTCTAAGGATATCATTTGTTTAAAAATGATCAATAATATAGAACTTTCATGTAAAAACTATCTTGTTTGCGCTGTGTTCTGATTCTCAACAACTGAACATATCAAGCTGCAACTTTGTTTGTAATAGAAAATGTTGGAAATGTCTTCCCCTTCAGCTAAACAGGCATTATATCAGGAAAGCACATTTAGATTAAGATATTTAAGTTTGGCTACTGCAGTGTTTCTGATTTAATTTGTACTATTTTCTTTTAGTTTTCTCACTGTGTGAGGGTTTGTTTTATTAACTCTGTTTCAGACAACTACATAGGTAAAAAACCAATACTGTTAAATCTAATGAGCAGTAGGAACATATGCCATCCTATCTTCAAGTCCTTTTTTTTATTTTAATTCAAGGATTCTACTGCTGGATGGCCAGTTGCAAAATCGTGCAGAAAACGTCCTGTGGTTTCCTATTCTCTAAGATGCTCTGAGATGCTTTCCATCTATTGCCTCATACGAAAATCAAACTGATAATGCAGCTTATGCAACATGTAGGGGAAAGAGTGGGAAATGGTCCTTAACAGCTGCCAAGAATCAAAACACTGCATGTGCAGGGTAGTTTTTACATGAAAGTTGTGTAAATTTTAACATGCTTGCAATTCAGTGATCATAAGGCAGGTGCAAAAGGTCTTACAATAAAAATTTTGTTAAAGGTAGAACAATTTCTCATACCTGAAATATGAGCTAAATTTTTACTGGCGGCATATATATTCTAGATGTTCTTCGGCTTTGAGCCAGGTAAGATGTTATGACATTGACATTTCGGGAGTGTGCATCTCTCCCATCTTCAGGATGCATCATTCAGCATCATGAAGATGGGAGAGATGTACACTCCCGAAATGTCGATATCGCAACATCGTCTTACCTGGCTTGAAGCCCGAGAATGTCTAGAACAATTTCTCATATGTGTTTCAAAAGCATTATAACAACACACATTAAAGTGTTGTTTTCAGTTGTTTGTTTATCTTAGCTTGTGTCTAAATTCCTATAGTGTCAGTTATAATTTAAGCCCACCTTGCATAATTTCTACCATGCAGATAGCTATACGATATATGTCTACAATACCAGGAACAGAAACCAAATCTCCTTTTCCTGTGCTCCAGTAAGTTTTTTCATTAATTTTGAATATGCAAGGATGGAACAAAACCCTTAAAAGTATAACCATAAGTATTCACTTAACAGTTTGAAAATGATAGTCCTTCAACTTTCCACTAACAAATCGTTCAGGTATTTTTACAGCAATTCCAAAAGTGACCTTCTAATCGTATAGAGTACATTGTGTTGGAGTACATCAACTTCAAGCACAGTCTACCACAATACAGTCATAAAGCTTGAGGGCTTTTGCTTTTCTTTTCTTTTCTTTTTCAGCTAGTGCAATTCATAGTGGTCCTTATAGGCCAATACTAGTTGAATGGTTTTAATTAACCAAACAGCCTCCCCCCCCCCCCCTTAGGGACAGAAGGAAAGTGTGAAAGATAATATGTAATGTGAAATCTTTATTGAGAATAATAACATGAGACAAGGAGAAGACATTTGTAGTACTATAAATTATGCTAACAGTAACAAAAATAGGTAAGATTTATCTATCTTCAAATTTTCAAATGATCTGGTAAGATGAGTTCATGAGACGTTCTAACTATATTAAAATGCAAAAATATGAATAATTCTAAATCTAAGCACAAAAACCTCTGACCTCAGTTTTTCAAACTTAATTGCAAGTTTTTGTATGCCTTTATAGTTCTGTTTTTTGTTTCAGCTAAAACAAAAGTATTTAGAATTTTACAGCATCAGAATTGTGTAGGGAGATTGTGCGGTACTATATACAAATACTTAGTTTTTACAGCATATTTTTCCTATGAATTGACAAACTTTATTTTAAACCTTCTGTTCAACACATTAAAATTATTAAATAAACAGTGGTTTTTGTGTAGTTCGTACTATTTTAATTATAGCTTTGAAATACCATCCTGATCTCCATTTAATCTTCTTTATGGGTGTAGAATTTCAGTTTGAGACAGTAATGAATGATAGAAAAGTTTATAAATAAATGTGTGCATAGCAATCTCACAACTTAAGCTTAACTGGGTACTGTATACAGCAGGGGTGGCCACTAACCTTAATTTTGGGAGCTGCAAATTCATGAAGCTAATTCGAAGTGAGCCACATTATAAGAGATGTTTTTAAAATGGTTTATTAAATGAAGACACTTTCTCATTTTATAATAAATGAAAGGAACATTTATTTTTTTACGCTACACAAAACATTATTGTTCAGATAGACATGAAGGAATGAGATTTTACGAGGGCTGAACAACAAAGGCTGAGACTGACTTTTTTTCACAGATGTTTATTACTGCAATTCAATGTTTACATGATCTTTTTCAAAGTAGTGCTGTCCTACTTCAGTGCACTTTATATAGCATCTCTGCTAGTCCTTGAACACGTGCTGCAGACCATTCTTTGTCAGATCCTTGAGAATCGCCTCACTTTTCTTGAGCACTGCTTCAGAGTTCTCAAATCGAATACCCCTAAGCTTTGCCTTTAGTGATGGAAATAAAAAAGAAGTCACAGGGTGCAAGATCAGAGCTATAAGGTGGATGTGGTACACAGGTAATGTTGAATTGAGTCAGAAACTGCATGACTTGATTTGCGACTTGAAGCCAAGCATTGTCTTGAAGAAGTCACCACCCAGTCCAAGAAAGCTCTGGTAGTTTCTTTGCAATGTGCTTCCTCAGTGTAGCCAATACTGACGTGTAGTATGCTGCTGTAACAGTAGTGTGAGGGGGAACAGTATGCTGGTAAATCATTCCATTACAGTCAAAAAATGTGATCACCATCACTTTCCCTGCAGATAGAACAACTTTTGGCTTTTTTGGTGTTGGAGAACCTGGCAATTTCCACACTGTGCTGGCTTGTTTTCCTTCAGGATTATAATGATGCAGCCATGACTCATCACCAGTGGTAATAGATTTAAAAAATGCATCCTCTCCACCAGCAAAGAGACGCAGCACCTCACGGCTTGTCTCCATTCACACAGCCTTTTGTTCGGGAGTCAACAGACGTGGCACCCAATGAGCACAAACTCGGGTCATATGGAGATGGTCGTACATAATTGTAAACACACTGCCATATGAAATTCTCAACACTTCACTGAGGTTATGTAATGTTATATGCTGATCCTCTCGGACAATCACAGCAGCTGTGTTGAAGTTGACTTCAGGCACAGCAGAAGCCGAAACACCAGGCCCACCTTGCTTAACACTGACAAGTTGGCCTTCTTTGAAGTCCTTGAACCACCTAAACACTGTTGCACGAGGTAGTGCATCTTAGTGTATGCTGGCTTCAGCTTTTCATAAGTTTCGGTGGCTGTATGGTTTAAACGAAAACAGAGTTTGATTTTGCTGTACTGCTCCTCACGCGTCATCTCCATTGTCTGGTATGCGAAATGCACATAGGGTCTACAAAATAGAGCATTACTACTAACCTACCAATATGAAAGTGCTGCCACCTACCGACATTATACATAAAAACCCGCTCTTTTCAAATATTTATGTTACAGATACGAAACTATCACGGAAGCTTTAGGAAAAAGTCAGTCTGAGTCTTTGTTAATCAGCCCTTATAATTTTGAGAAATGCTTTTTTGAGTGTTCATTTTTGCTGTTTTTAGAAATGTAGCTGATAATTGGTAAGCCCAGTTTGCACAAGTTCACTTACATGTTCATCAGCTAGTTGAGCTCAATATTTAGATTTGATGAGTTTAAGTGTTAAGTACAGTGATTCACACATATAAGTAGTCCCAAAGATTGAAATAAATCTCTTAGCACACTCTTTTGTTAGTGGATATTTTTCTTCTGGAACAGTGTTCCAAAATGTTATGGTAGAAATGCCACTTTGTTTGAGTCCTTTTAGTCCTTTGTCCTCTTGCAGTTCTAGCAGCTCCAACTGTACAGCTGCTGTATCCTTTGTTATTGGTGATGAAATAGGACACCCACAACATCAACAGCAAAATGCCCACCTCGTTTGCGTAGATGGTAGCGTGTTTATCTCACGTGCAAGAGGTCCCGAGTTCGAATCTCGGTCAGGGTGAGTTACCTGGATAAGGTTTTTTCCCAGGGTTTTCCCTTATCCTTCAAGATGAATGTCAGGTAACTCTAAGCTCCATTGATCCTGGACTCATTTGAGCATCATTTCACCAATTTCATTCATCGTCCGTTATGACTTAACATTGGAGGACGTAAATTACAAAAACAAAAAAACAAAAAAATACAGCAAAATGAATTTTCCAGAAATGAAAATGAAAGTTTAAGTGATCTCAAATCATTAAATCCGCCTTTTTTTTTTATTTTATTATTATTTTTTTTTTATTTACGTTCTCCAACATTAAGTCATATTGGAAGGTGAATGAAATGGGTGAAATGATGCTCAAATGTGTCCAGAGTCCATAGAGCTTAGAGCTATCTGACATTCGTCTGTAAGGATAAGGGAAAACCCTAGAAAAAACCTTATCCAGGTAACTCACCACGACCGAGATTCGAACTTGGGACCTCTTGAACGTGAGGCAGACATGCTACCATCTGCGCTACCGAGGCAGGCGAAATCTGCCATTGATTACTTCAGCAATGCCTGACATGTTACTCAAGTAATCTTCAGTGTCTACCTGAACATCAGGAAGACTTTCAGTAATTTTCTTCAAGTCTAGGCCATATCAGAAATAAGTTTTTCTCTTCCTTATAAACATATGTTTAACGTTTATAAATGCTGTACTACCTCTGGAGGAAAAAGAAAAAACAAAACAACTATAACAATCACTTGGGATTTCTGTTGGGCTTGAAATGTTGTTAGTTTCCATTAATTATATTAATTAATCTTACTCTAAACTTGGTACCAAAATCCCCACGAGACTGACTCAAGAGCTGCTTATGGCTTGCAAGCCTCATTGTGGCCACTGCTGGTATGCAGTTTGCTTCTGTTTAGAAGTATTAATCTAGAGCAGCTTAACATCTCCATGACATCAATATCTCCCTGGAAGACACATATGCCATCCTCTTGTTCTATCATGTATACAACTACTTGTCATGCTTTTTTTATTACACCCAAGGAAGTATGGATAATATTTATTATTTTCAGTTTGCTATCATTTTGTTAATTAATCAGATGATAGCAAAAGACTTCATACTAGTAGCAAATAACACATTGCCATGAGAAATATTTTGTTTTTAGTTGTAAAACTAATTTAAATGAATGATACACACAACCCAAACCAAACATTATCAGCACTTGAACCCTTTTAATTTAGGTAGATAGGGCCATAGATACACAAAGGAACAATTAAGGTTTAAGTTATTTATTAGTCATTAGCTAGTACACTATTACAATAGACTTCGTCAGACTTAATTTCTAAAAGTAATTTACATAAATATATATACAGCTTATACATTTATTAGAAAGAATAACATGTTTATACAAAATAGTTTTACACTAAAAAGCCCTAAAATTATTGGAAACCAGAATCCTATATGACAGAGTGACACTAGAACCTTATATCACAGGATTCAAGTTCTAAGAACTCATGTATGTCATAAAATACTTTGGAAATAGGCCAATTTTTTAGGATTAATTTAAATTTGTTAATATAAACCTCTTTGGCGGAAATAGGCAACTTATTAAAAAATTTAAACTGTTTATATAAATGACTTTCTGTATATTTATTTAATCAGAATGAAGTTAGATCTAATTTACATTGGTTTCTGGTTCTTTGATCATGTATATCTGATCATTGTGAGTATTGCACTAGGTTTTCTTTTACAAACTCTTCTTGCTGGTCTGCAGAACGTGTCTGGTCACATATCTTTGTTTATGAATGATTCGTAGTCTCTATTTACTCTAGAGCAGAGAGTTCAGAGCAGTATTATTCAGTTACTATTCTATGAAAAAGTTTATCAGCTGGATCAATGAGACACGATCCACCTTCCACCTTACTACTGCTAGAACAATCCAATTGAGTTAATGTGGCTTCAAATTGTGTTGCAAACAGAAATAATATTTTTAAACTGACTGACGTTGAACGACTTATTCATGAAGAAATTGACAAGGAACACAACAAGACTGGGAAAACTGCGTGAAACATCAGATAAACTACAAGAAGACGACTTTTGGAAAGAAATAGCACGTAACAGGATTTTGGAACTATCATAAATTTGCAGTACTCAGACGATGAGGACAATGATAATGACGAATTATCCCATAAGTAACATTCACAGCTATAAGGATGCAGCGCTGGTATTTTCGTTGGATTAGAAAAATAAGTAATTCACAAACTTTAATTAATTTTAAACTAAATATTTAAACCATTTGTGTAATATACAAATATCCATGTTGCAATGTGATTTGAACAACTGCATTATTATAAAACTTTGGAAAATTCAGTTTGCGTTCCCTTATGTCTAGCACCAAGAACACTCGCAGGTGTGCAAGAGAGAGGGAAATATAAAAAGAGTGGGGTAATGAGGTGGCAATGCTGAATGCATTAACACATCTGATTAGCTACAGGCAAGAACTCTTCCCATTTGAAACACATAATAAATACAAGATTTTCTGTTTTTTCTCATTTACTTTTTATTAATTTTAAACAGAATTCTGCTCTCATAAGCAAATTATTAACTTTTATTTGTGCATTTTGTAATTTGATGTCCATACTGAACAGAGTGGTATCGTCTACAAACATAATTGTATTTTGAACTATAATTTGGGAGATCATTAATTAAAACTGTGAACAAAAGGGGACCCAAGATGGAACCCTGGGGCACACCTATCTTTACATCTTTTAGTTTTGACTTTTTTTTGTACCAATAGTTACCATCTGTTTCTTATCCAAATAAGACTTGAATGATTGGAGTTCCTTATAATTCATTCCAAACATTTATCAATGAGTGTATTATGCGAAATACTAAGGTGTGTTACTTAATGCTAAATATGAAACACATCCATGTTGTTTTAGAGTTTGTGATAAACGTTGTAAGAAAATTTCATTATTACAGAACATTGAATCCAGTGCCATCTACAACAGTAACAATATAATTATGAAAGTAAATGAATCACTCTTTAAATGGCTTTGGTGGCTTTAACCAACAGACTATTCAAACTGCATTTAAGTGATTTTTTTTTTTTTTTTTTTTTTTTAGAATAAGTGCGTTCACAATTTGATAAGACAATTTCTTATTTAGTTAATTGGTGGAAATTAATCATTTCTCCACACAGCTGTTTATAGGCTAAGGTTTTTGATGGACAGTCAACATGAAAAATTCAATGCCATGCCGGGATTTGAACCACGGATCTCCTGGTTTCTGTCCAGTCGCTCTAACCCATTGAGCTACCATGGCCAACATGCCGTCATGACATTAAATTCTCAGTATCTCGGATGTATTAAAGGTTTATCTCGGATGCGAGAGCCCCTAGTGGTTTACTGGGGAAATATACGAGTCAAATGGAGAACTTAATGTCATGACAGCACGTTGGCCATGGTAGCTCAATGGGTTAGAGCGACTGGATGGAAACCAGGAGATCCGTGGTTCAAATCCTGGCATGGCATTGAATTTTTCATATTGACTCTGTCCATCAAGACAACTTCTGTTTACTTATGCATAAACTGATATGATATACACTTAATGCACAAACTGACACCATACGCATCTATACCATATAAGAAGGTCCCACGTTGAGCTCCAGCATCCATTTGGGAAGTTAATTTGTTTTAATTATGCATTTGTATGCATCATCTTCAAATTTGGCAAAAGTTAAATTTAAAAAGTAAGGAGTAATGAGTTCTTTTAAAATGCACTGAGTATAAAATGCATAAAAGTTGCATTCTAAAAATACTTTATCAAAAACAAATTGATTTGAATATTCATGTTTATCATAAATATTATAAAAAGCATGTAACTAAGCTGAAGATTAACTATGTCCGATAATTAGGAGTGAACATAAGTCTATAAATGTATCAATCCATGTATGAATATGAAGTTTTGATTTTAAATAACTGCAAAAATAATATTTTCAAGCATTCTGTGGAATAAAAAAAGTTTAATAAAAATTGTAACTCAACGCGTAAAGGCACAAGCAATAGAGAAAGAAGAATAAAAACTGCACACATGATGGTCAGATGATCCAGTTTGAAATGTAATGAAATATAAGTGTTAATAACCCATTTGTGGTTAACATAATTTATAAAGAAAATAGCGATTCATGTTTACATGATTATGTCTATACTCTTGAAAATAATAATTACTGCTATTATTTCTAATACATTCATTTTATGGTGCACTTACCTCAAAAAGAATCTATTAAATTAAATATGCTCTAAAATGTTTAAATAAGGTTGTTTATTAAAAAAAAAAACACACACCCATAATAATGAAAGTATATTTTGTCCTTGACTGAGATGATCCTAACAGCTTGCCAACAGGAGTAATGGTATCAAAGTGATGCATTGTTTGTATACACAGTCCTTTGTGATTGTATATAGTAAATTGTGGTTACATGCATTAGTATATGATGCCATTTGGGACCAAAGTTTTGTGCACTAAATATGTTATTTATTTTGTAGCGCTAAAAATTGTCTAAAAACTGAAAAATATTTTATAAAAAAAACTAAATAAAGCTTGAGAAAACATCTTACTTAGAAAACTGAATATTGGAACATGCCCATTTTCAACTAAACATATTTAAACTTTTCATCGAGAGTTGTATATGTCATCTCCAGAATAGGCATCACATAGTTTTATCTATTATATCATTGAGTAATGCCTTATATTGAGAAAAGGAACGTTTCTACATCAAATGATGTATAGTTGAAGAGAGGAATATCACTAGCATATATTATCAAGTTTGTTTGCAAACTCTATTTCTTTAACTAAATTATCCAATAAGTCAAAAGAACTTACTAGTTTATTGAATGAATCATGAAGTCATACTTAATCATGAAATAAATAAATTAAATTGCAGAAATATCTTCTTTGTCCATTCATTATTGTTGCTATGAAAATGCTGACGGTGAAGAAAGAGAAGAGAATTAAGACTATGATCAAGTTCTTAAGGAAAGTGAAGGTAAACTGGCTAAGGAAGATGAATAAAGTAAAAGTAGGGGAACAGGAAAGCGGAGAGGAAGGAGGAGTAGATTAATAGGATAGATAGTTAAGACATAGGGAACTAGGGCTACCAACTGCTAACAGCCTGGGTGCCAGGCGGAGGATAGCACATGAGGGGGCAATCAGGCTCAATTTGTTCTGTAGGCTAGTTAAATGTAAGTAGATGAGTCTTTATGCATGTATAAATGTTTGTACACTATATGCCAACAAGTACAATAAATTCAAATTCAAACTACCTATGCAAATGCTTTAAAATAATCTGCATAGTCTACCACAGCTTTAAACTAAGTACGCCAACATATGAATACCAATGTAGAAAGCAATGGAGGAATGGGTTTATTATTATTATTTTATTATTAATATCATTATTCCTTGAAAGTTCTTTTATGAACACTTGTCCCATCAGAGATTAATTTGTCCACATTAAGATTCAGATTGCTTCACACAGTCGATGCAGAGCAAGAACAATGCATATTATATCCATCATATTCAGAAAACTTACACTGTCTTGTGCAGTTTTCTTAATGTATGCTACAGAAACCACAAGCTTTAGCAATACTTAACATACTTTCGGCCACAAAGATTCCAAGGCTTCATTATATATATCCTAGTTATTGCTTCATGATTTGTGGCTAACGTTTCTGTAAAGTCTTATTAATATTTTTGGTTGGAAATGTTTTTGTCTTCCCCCTCTCCATATACCTAATATTTCATTTACCACTTCACCCGCCTCGGTAGTGTACATGGTAGCATGTCTGTCTCACATTCAAAAGGTCCTGAGTTTGAATCTCAGTCAAGGTGAGTTATCTGGATAAGCCCCCCCCCCCCCCCCCCAGAGTTTTCCCTTAACCTGAAACATGAATGTCAAGTAATCCTAAGCTCTGTGAACTGGGGGCTCATTTTAGCATCATTTAACCCATTTTATTCATTGTCTGATATGACTTTACGTTGGAGGACATAAGTTTTTTAAGACTTCTCTACCATCAGCATCAATGGTTTTTTCAATGGTGAACCAGATTTTTCCATTCTCACACACAGACCTAGTAGGACTTCATGTTTCTCCTTAGCAGTTTGGAAGGTAATATTCTGTTGTGTCAACTCATCAGGAGGACTTATATTCATATATTTAGTAAGTAAACTTCTGAGCATGGGGTTGTTCATCTTATAAGGAGGAATATCAACTGATATAAATACTTAACAAATGTTTTGGTGTGTCAGAAGAAGAGGTTTTTGATACTTTAAGAAATTGCCTCAAAGAAACACATGACACAGCTGCTTCTTGCTTAAATCCTGTCAGTAGTTGCACTCCCTTGTGCACAAATAGATTTCACATGAATTTGGCAAAATAGTATATTCCCATCAGTGGTGAAATAATAATAATAATAATAATAATAATAATAATAATAATAATAATAATAATAATAATAATAATAATAATAATAATATACTAATAATACTACATTGAGCAGTAGTAGGTGGTCTGTATTGGCCTTTTGAATAGTCATTCATTGACTTTTCCCTTTTGTTGCACTGCACAATTGGTATCGGTCACAGGTTTGGTTGCAAAGTTTGCAGAGACAAGTTTCTCCTGGCTAGTGGAATCTCTTGACATATTTTATGGTGAGATCCGTGTGTGGCTGTCCATGTTATGATGTGTCTCTGCTCCTGGTTCCTGCATAACATGTCATCTGTGCTATATTGATTTCACATTGTTTCCTTATTCTCTTCTCTCTATACTTATTTAAGGCACTTGTACATAGAAGTGTAAGTCTCAGGTCCTTGATATAAAAGGTTTCTTTCATTAATTAATATACCAGTCATGAGGGTGCTGTTTGTCCAACTCTTAGCGCATCCTTCAGGAAGCAGACTTTAACATGTTCTATTATTTTAGGTTGCTGCAGGATAGTTTTTTCCATGTTAATTCCATTGAAGATATTGGACATATTGCACAGTTGAATAGAATGATTGGAGTTTCTAAGGACAGCAGATGAAGATCTTTGATGTTATATATAGCTTCAATGGCAGCTATTGCTCTCTCTAGAATATGGTAGCAGAACAATGTCACTCTTATTTTTTGGGTGACACCTAAGTACTTGAGCTTATTAAAGATCTATAGTGACTTGTTGCTTAGATTTAAGGCATCTTCTTTGACTGGTCTTTCTCCTCTTTTGAACATTGTCTGTACAGTTTTCTATTTATTTATGTGGAATCCATTTTCTTTGGTCCATTTTTCCAATTCTTGCAGTTTTTGTGTATTTCTGTTTTGTTTGGCCTGCTACCATCATATAGTTGGCATACATAATCAATTTTGTGTGTTTTGTGTTGTCATTTTTGTTATGTTGGCAGTGACTGTTAAACAAGAGAAGGCTTATGGGGTCTCCTTGGAAAACCCCATTTGTCTGCTGTTCTTTGCTACTGTGGTGACTGCGTCATTGATTTCAATAGTTATATGCATTGATGTTCAATTTTGAGCGTATTGTATGTGTGTCTCCAATGATTCTCTTGACTTTCCTCATCAGTTTCTTCCGGTCTATTAGGTCAGAAAGCTTTTTATAGCCTATAAAGACTGCAAATTATTTTGATTTCTCAGTGATTCATCTCACTGCAACCTCTATCTCATCAGTTACAAACTTAACTACTTGCAGGGTGCCCATCTTCCATCTGAAGCCAAATTGGCATTCTGGTGTTTGATTTTGTGTTAGTTCCTCCTGTCAGAAAATATTTTCATAAATATCTTGAAAGTGTTGCTTTTCAGAGCTATCCCTCAGTAGGAACCGGGGTTGTCGGGGTCTCCTTCGCCTTTGTACTTGAATTTTATCTTCACTGTTCTCGGACTCAGGGGGGGCGAGGACTCACTCGACTCTCGACTCATCTCGTCGCAGAATGGGCAAGAAACGCAGAAACACCGGGACCGTTAAGCAACCCAGCCAGCCAGCAGCTCCGCCGCAGCTCTCAGCCGCCAGCTCTCGGGCATCGTCTCCTGCCTCTCTGCTGCTGCCGGCAGTGGAGGGGGAGCCTCCTGAAGAGCTGCACGGGAAGTTCTGGGCCAGCGCCTCCTCCCGGAGGGCAACAACTCCTGCAGGCCTTGACGCAACACAGGCGTCAAGCTCACCACAACCTCAACCAGCACTTGCTCGTAGCAGCCCAGCTGAGCCGCCAGTAGCGGCAACCGCGCAGCCACCTGCAGGCCGTCCCAACCAGCTGCTGTCACCTTCCAACACTTCCGCCGACGCCTCCAGTCAACACCAGCCGGCAGTCCCAGTACCAGCACACACCGCAGTCATCGTCGGGGCACCTCGAGACCTACCTACGCGGTTCATCTTCTCCGCTGCTTCACAGAGATGGCCCTCAGTCTTGAGAGCCACCAGGATCACGTCTCGGAGGGGCCCCACTACACTCATCCGGCTGCACTTCATCGAGGCAGGGGAACGCAACGCCGCCCTGAAGACCGGGCTGAACTTGTTAGGGCAATGCCTGAAAATCGAGCCGAGTAAGCTTCAGCAGCACTTTCCCTGCCGAAGGTGCTGTGCATTTGGACACAACGCTGCCAACTGCACTGAACCGCCGAGATGCCACTACTGTGGCAGCCCTTCACTAACGTCAGAGTGCAGGAGCCATGACCTTCGCCGGCGCCACCGGTACTGCGCTACGTGCTGTGGCACAGGCCACTTCACTGGGCAAGCGCAGTGCCCTCTGTACCCCCGCCTAGGTGAGACGAGCGCTAGACGGACAGCACCCAGCTCTGCCGATCGCGTCACATCACCAGAAGTTCTACTTCTCCTTCAAGAGCTCCAGGAAGAACTCCGGCAGACCAACACTCGCCTCAGACGCCTAGAAGAAAACTTCGCTGCCGCAGCTTCACCCAGATCCCCCACGGAGGAGATACAGGACCTCCACTCAGAGGCCCTGAATATCACCACCCGGCTGGGAAACTTGGAGGACGCTGTCACCGCCGCCAACACTCACCAAGAAGCCGCTAGTGAAGCTCTTCTCAAACTATCGACGCGACTAGATGACATCACTTCACAGGACCATCTACTTACTGACATACGCTCGGACTTGGAAAATACACAGACCACAGCAGAAACCACCTGTTCCAACTTCACGACAATTTCGACAGCACTGGACAACCACTTTCAGTCTACATCAGAACACCTTAACAAACACAATATGGCAGCACAAGACCGGACCTCGACCATCACACAGCAACTCACAGCACTTCAAGATCAACTAACACAAATCACCAAGACCACAACCGCTCAACAGAAGATACTCAAAAAACTGGAAGTGAACTACAGCACCAGCCTTACCACCCAGAACAGCATGCAGCAAACCCTCGAGAAACTCCATACCAAACAATATGATATCCAGTTTGCAATCGCCAACATCTCTTTTGACCCTGAATCAATTTCAGAGTACTTCCTCAAACTACGAGACTCCATTGACTCCATACGCAGCAGCATGAACTCACAGATAGCCACAGCGCCCGACACTTCTCACGGACACAGACGCCGCCAGGTGTCGCATGCCCGCTAAAGCACCAGTGGTGCACTCTAAATATGAATAATAAATGAACTTAACTCCATTCTTTCCATTCCTATCACTCCTTTCAATCTTCACCTTGAGCCTCTGTGCTATGGTCAGGGCCTAGTGTCATGGCCATAGCCAGATAAAACCATGATTCCTGCGCCCTTCCTTGCGCGCAGTTAGCATTTACCGAAACTAACGGAGGTGCTTCTGCGGAACTCCACTATCTCTTTTACTTCCCTTCTTATCTCTTTTACTTCCTATTAAAAAAAAATCACTGTTCTCCATTCACTTGGTATTTCCCCACTTGGTATACAATGAACAGTTCTGTTCAGAATGTAATTAGGATATCCACAGAGTCTTTTAGATGCTCATTGCAAACATTGTCTAGTCCAGGAACTTTGTATTTCTTTGTCTCTGATTTCTTCTGGGGTTATCCCAATACTATTTCTACTTGCCACTTCTGTTTGCACCGAGAGGAAAGTTTGTTCCTTCTTCTTTGTGTTTAATGCTTTCCAGAAGTGTTCTCCCAATTTCTGAATTGGAATTCTGTTTGCATTTACTTTACTATTTACTTTATTTTCTTCTTTATTTGCTTATGTTTTAGTTTTAGCTATAGTTTCCATATATTCTGCTTAAGCTGTCATTATTTGTTTGGAGAAATTACCGATATTGATAGTGGTGACCATGGAAGCGTTAAATGAACAGTAATTATAAAAATAATATATATTAGTGTTAATATTGTTATTTGGGACATTTAACAATGTGCATGGATTAATGACATCAATATCATGCATACATACATATGTACCTAGTGGACTGTTTAGGAGGAGCATTGATCACAAATGAACAAATATAATGCTATATGTCCTAAGTAATACATTGTGAATTTTTTTTGCGTGGCTAAATGTAGGAAAGGAGGGGAATATTCTCTTGCTACTTGTTAATATTCTAACAAATAATTTTTATTTCATGCAAAAGAACCAAATCAAGCAACAGTAAATCAAGAATATTTTTGCTGTTAGGGTAATGTGTCCCATGGACACATTTAACTTATTTTGAAATGACTATTGGAGTCTGGAATAATAGAACTGTTATTCAAAAATAACAATTTTTCCAAAGTGTTTTCTAGTGGTGAATGCTTTCTATTTTGGTTTCATTCCTGATTATTGTGAATCAGTCCTGAGGAGCAAATATTTTAAACCTGTACCAGAATTTTGTTTTATAAACTTTGTAAAGTAGTATATTAGCTGAGAAAGGACTTGCCATGTTTGTGTGTAACTAAAGTGTATATTGTTACTTTAGCAATATGTCCTCTTGTTGAGGATTAAATACATTAAAATGGCTATCTTACCTAGCATTACAGGGGTTTATATTTAAATGTACACCAAAGGAGCTATAAAAAGTATTTATAGCTCTTGAAAGAGTCAGGAGTAAGCCAAAGGTATTGAAAATGTTTATAATAAAACAGAACTACTAAATACCATCTTAAAAACATCAACAAATGCATAAGTGGTCTATCTTGCAGTTTTCCTTTCGTATCAGATGGGGTAAGTATTATTTCCACATGCATGGGTTTAAACTCACAAGGGAACTATTGCTGTACTCATACTGCTACACACCTGGAAATCTGATGATGTAATGCCTTCTGTATATAAACCATGTGCACCAAAAATCTGCTGCGGAGTAGAACCGCTATGCCCAAAACAGAAGCCAGACATCCCTCGGCAGCTGTGTCTGATGTGGGAGATAGCACTGCTTACGTATGCCATGTCAGGGGTAAACAATCCCTCCCATCCAATGCTGAATTATTATGCTTATATGTTCCTTTGTATTCTGGACTCATTTTCAGGTACTTCCGGCTATACTCTACACCTGATGTTTGGCACACAGGCCCCACTTAGAGCAGATATGATGTCATTCTCAAGCCTGTGCAGATGTGAGCATAGTAATAGTTTCCTTGTCAGACAGCTCTCGTCCAATATTCTACATTTTCACATTATTTTTTTGTCATTTCAAACCTCATGCACACAAGATCTGCAAAGATTATACTTCAATACTGAGAAAAATTGGATGGCACATGCTTTGAAAGCAGTATCCTCATATTTTAGTTAATTGATGGAAATTAATCATTTCTTCACACTAGTCGTATATAGGCTAAGATCTTTGATACATAGTTAACATGAAAAATTCAATGCCATGGCCAGGATTTGAACCACAGATCTTCTGATTTCCGTCCAGTCACTCTAGCCCATTGAGCTACCACGGCCAACTTGCCGTCATGACACTAATTCTCCATTTGACTCGTATATTTCCCCGGTAGACCACTAGGAGCTCTCGCATTCGAGATACACCGTTTGTGGTGACTTACTATCGTAAGTACTTGAATCCCAGGCTTCATCTTCCAACTCTTATTATTTTAGTCAATCAATTAACTAAAATAATAAGAGTTAAATGGTGAAGCTGGTATTCAAGTACTTACGATAGTAAGTCACCACAAACGGTGTATCTCGAATGCGAGAGCTCCTAGTGGTCTACGGGGAAATATATGAGTCAAATGGAGAATTAGTGTCATGACGGCAAGTTGGCCGTGGCAGCTCAATGGGCTAGAGTGACTGGACGGAAACCAGAAGATCTGTGGTTCAAATCCCGGCCATGGCATTGAATTTTTCATGTTGACTATGTATCAAAGTGCCCTCACATGTTTACATTGTTTCTTAGTTCATAAACATATGTAACATCTTCCAATGTGTAAGGACTATGATACAGTGAAGCACAAAATTAATATAATTTTGAGTCGAACTGATACTCAATATTCCATTTATTGCTAGAATTTACCTAGAACACGTTTCGTTAGGATCTTCCTGACATCATCAGCTGTTGTCGACTAATGGACATTGGTTTGGTGAACTCATTGGAGGCGATAGGTGCATCTCTGTCGGTATCTTGATGAACTTGAAATTTGGGTTTTCTTCAAAGGTAGTGTCGAAATTAAACAATTTTCTTTCATATTTCTTTATGAAGATTTTTTCCCACCTGGTTAATGCAGCTGGACCTTGGACACTTTTTAATAAGTGGATTTCTCATTGTATATCATGATTTTCCTTCCAAAAATGGTATGCTACCGCCGATTTATCTATTTCTTTGTTCCTGATGTTCCTAAAATGCTCTTTAAGCCTAATGGTCAAGTTCCTTTTTGTTTTTCCAATGTAAAAGTTGTCACAGCCTTTGCAGTGTATCCAGTACTCACCTGATTTTTTGTCTGTGGGTATCTCCTTTGTATTATGTGATTTCAAAAGGTGTTGTACACTAAATTTGTTCTGTGGGGCCAAAGTAATATTGTGCTCTTTGAAGACTTTGGAAAAGGTGTGTAGCTCTGGGATGATATGTAAATTTTCTGTATGAAGTTTCATTGCTGATTGGGGAAAGAGTAGTTACTTGTTTGCATCTTTGTTGTCTTTTGAATTTATCAGTTTTCTTTTTGACCAATTCAGCACTGAATCCATTGTATTCTGCAATGTGAATGATATTGTACTCTTTGATATATTCCATCTTGTTTAAAGGTACATTAACCAGCCTGTAAGTTAAACTGAGTATTAAATTTGACTCAAAATTATATTAATATGTAACATCATTTGGAATGGTGATACTGCAGTACTTGAAGACAAACTAGGTTGGCTTATAATACAGTTGAATGTTGTGATATGCACTTGGTTTTGGGAGAGAGTAGAAATTGTTTTGTTGTACATGGATTGTTTTCCACAACATCCTGCACATTTGGTGTCACCAAACAGCTGAGGATGAGATCAAATGATCTTGAAAACGTTTCAATTATACAACAACATAGTAAGTGAAGTTGAGTGTAAACATAGTGACTCATAAATCAAACTCAAAAATGAAGAATACTTCACTGTTAATAATGTTTCTGCTTTTAATATTTATATTTAGTTTTATTACTCATATTATTTACTAATTCATATTAATCAAAAGTTTTGAAGTATGTTTGGTTAGTATTCTTCTTGAAATGTCACAGATAATGTACATTTAAAATCTTATTGTTATTTACTGCATACTTGTTTCCTGCATATCACAGGCTAGTTAATGACATTGTATTTTTACATCAAGTTAAGAATAGAGCTGTTATTTAGAATTGTAATTTTATTGAGTACTAAATATTAATACATCTGTCTATCCCTAATAGGTTCACTCTTTTGTCTTATGGATAGCCCTCCGCAAGAAACTTACATATTTTACAAAAATTACATAATAGACATGTTAAGCATTCTTAAATTCAGTCTCTTCTTATTCCAGATTTTCTTTCTTCAAATAATTTGCTCCATGTTCCTTTATTTTTACTTACCTTTGTAACATTCTTACTCCTCCTATTTAGCTTATATTTAGCTGTGTTAAATGGCTTTAGTTTGGTATATGCTTATCTTTTCCTAGTTATCATTATTTAATAATATTACGCTTATTAACTTACTATTATCTTCTCACCCTTTCATTATGCTTTATTTGCCCTGCTTTAGTTTCAGTCACTTCCTATCCTTTCTCATCCTGTTATTTCTATGTAAATCTGTTCCTCCATTTACTTTGTCTAATCACACCACGCATAGATTCTTCTTGTTCTTTCCCACTTCAATTACTCTCCACTTTTTCTATTTTTGCATATCCCTGACTGGTGATTTGTCTTCCCATTCTTTTCCATCTCCGTATTTCCCCCAATTGCTTTCAGAATTGCCTCACTAAGATATTTCACTCATGGCACCACACTGCTTCCCGTCTCATAACCTAAACGCACATGTTGCCTCTGCTTTCCCCCTTATACATTCTTCTCTCTCTGGAAATACCTCTGGATGCCTCTTTGGATTCCCACTCTTACCATGTCCTCTCTACTCCTCTTCTCCTGTTTTAGTGCATGCAGCCTGTTCCTTGATTCCTAATATCAATATTTCTTTGTTATCTCCAATTGTGTTGTCACTTGATTTTGATAATTTTCGAACTCTTTGTCTTTTGGTCCATTCATTCCTCCTGCTAGTTGTCCATGTACACAGAATTTGAAATTATAATGTAAGCAAATACCTTGCCTTTGCTCTTGTCAAGCCAATATCGGCTCTTCATTCTAATATGTGACGCAGCAATTTTTTCTAAATCCTTCTTACTTTTTATAAAACTATGATGTTTTTATATATACCTATAATATTTAATATGATCTCTTTACTTTTTAGTGCAACTTCGTGCTAGAGGGCATTCTTTTAACATTACTGAAGTCATAACTTAATTGATGGATAGAGTCAACCTGAAAAGTTCAATGCCATGGCCGGGATTTGAACCACGGATCTCCTGGTTTCCATTCAGTCGCTCTAACCCATTGAGCTACCTTGGCCAACGTGTTGGTAGCTCAATGGGTTAGAGTGATTGGACGGAAACCAGGAGATCCGTGGTTCAAATCCTGGCCATGGCATTGAATTTTTCATGTTGACTCTACTATCATAACTTAATTGTTTATTTATTTATTTACTTACTGTATGTGCCTATATTGAAGAATTCAGTGCAGCCAAATTATCCTTGTTTCTCCACTGAATGTAATGCTGCCAACAGTCTTATTTGTCTCTATATTACACTGTCTAGCAAACTAACCATAAAGTACCTAAATTGCACTACCTAGCTAAGTACACTAAACACACACAATAGTCCCTCATTTACACTAATTAGCTAATTACACTAAGGGCAGCATTGCATTCGGAACACAACATCCGTGTCCTCAGCACACTCTCGTCGAATACTAGTTGTAGGTAGGCCTGCTCATTATTAAAACAAAAAGACAAGTCCATTTTACTGATTTGTCAAGTCATTTCCCAATTTTCAACAACGTACTGAACAAATCTTAAATATTTTATATTTTCCAAAACTGACCTGTGCTAATTGCATCCAGATGACTTTCTGCACCGGTGTTGGACAGATGTCTGGAGTATTTTTGCAGAGGTTGCTACAAGTGTGTGTTTACACATCTGTTTCACGTTGGCTGCAACGTGAGAACCAGCAGGTCATCTGCTTGCGCATGCGTATAGCTGCACCTTGGGACTTAGAAAATATTCTCACGTCACAGAAAAGAAAGTTTCTCCCAAATATCTTTTCCTTTCTATTTCCGTGCTGATTTTAATACCTCAAAAGCAATCTGGATATTTATGTTATAATCTTGACCAAAATACTTTTTCTTCCACTCCTGTTTCCAGTTCCGAGCACTTCTATATTTCATAGCTTTTTACTTCCATTTCCATTCTTCTTTCTAATAAATCTTTAATCTCTTTTCTCGCCTCAGTTTCTGGTCTCTTTTCAATTCACTAAATTGTATCATCTGTTTTGTCTTCTAAGCTCTCTTGTCTTCTTTTTATGTTTTGAATTTCACTTCTAATTCATAGCTCCAATTTCTTGATTATCTCTTCTTTATTAACTTTTCTTACCCCTACGTTTCATTCCTATCTCCCTTCGTTTCTTTCTTCTCATACAAACAGTTCTTCCAATTGCTGCTGCTTGCTCTCACCATGTCAGTTATATCTCCACTTATGCTACAATTGCTCTAACTTCTATAGCAACCAGCTGCGATGAGCACGAACATATGGTAATGGATGACATCAGTTTCTCAAGTCAGACTTTTCACTTAAATTACTTACCTTATTTGTGTTCTGTGACTGCAGGATATGTTTCCCATTTGTTGCAACAGTTTCTGTTGGTAGTAATGTTATGAAGTATAAAATATGAACTAAAAAGCTGTGAGGTGGTGGTGTTTTTACAGTTTAATGCATGTACATTGTGGTACAAGGAAGAATTTCAGCATGTATAACAAAAAGCAGTAGTACTACCAGTCTTAAAGGTTTTTCTATAAAATGGAATTCACATTTATTGTATATATCATTTATTTACATTTACTCACTGATCGTTTTACACTTTCTAAATTTAATGTATTTGCAAAATTGTTCCTTTTACAGGGAAGTTTTTACCGATTTCAGTTTAAGTTGGCAAGTATGCATATGAACTTAATGTTAATTAATGGAAATTAATCATTATTCTACACAAGCCATGTGTAGGCTAAAGTTTGGATCGGTAGAGTCAGACTGAAAAATTATATATGAGAACCCATAATGGTTCACCATGTGAAATACGAGTCAATTGGAGAATTTAATGTCATGTTGGCATGTTGGTCATGGTAGCTCAATGGTAAAGAGCAACTGGATGCACACCAGAAGATCCATGGCTCAAATCCTGGTTATGGCATTGAATTTTTCAGTTTGACTTCACTTATTATAATATGTAGAAGTTTCCGGATACTGGAAACAGTTTCATATTACCGGATTGATACCGGCCGTGAAAGCCTAAGTTGTTACATGTACTTATTGTATTATATTAATTTGGTGCAATATAATTCCATCTTAGTTGGAAGATGGCACACAACAGTAAACAAATTGTAAACAAAACGTAAACTTTTTGGCCCCTCATTCCAAATTAGTACTATTCTCATCTGTGAATTATAACTGTTGCTTCATTAGTCTTCTGGATATGAGTGCCTTTATCTGTGTACCTTATAATTCCTGTTTTCTCCAGCATGCTTTTGTTTTCAAAAACAACATTTACTACTCACCTTGTATAATCAAGTTTTCTGTTAGAAGTGTAATTCCTAGTTTAAAGTTAGTAATTACTGTAACTAATATATAAAATAGGGCCACCTAGGTCACACAGCATTCACTATTTCACTTTCTAAAGATCTTTTAGATTTTGAATTGTAAAGGATTGAAAGCGGGGGGTAAGAATAGCTTGTAAGTTTAATAGTAATTTGTAATGATACTGGTTCCAAATTTTGGCCCACCTTATCAAATATTTACATGTATGTACAATGAATGGAGCTTGTGGGTGGGGTAGTTTTTAATAGCCTATAATGTTTATGGAATCCTCAGTGTTCCGTGAAAACAGGAAATTATTTGAAAGTAAGATCATCTGCAGTATATGCAAATATTTATATGCCCAAATATTGCAATATGAACATGAAGTCTGGATTAGGATTACTATGGAGGGGATTCGGCACCAAAACGTTTGGTTAATTATACCTAAGCCCTAAGTGGGACATTCCCAGGAGGAAGGATGAGGTAAGAGGAGACAGAGAGCAGACTACCCAAGGAGTCACGACAGCGCCGAGACATCCACTGACACTTCTATCCTGAAAGAGACCACCAGATGAAAGATGATGTGAAATTATTAAATTTTAGATGAGTCGTATTTTTTACAGCTAAATCTCGATATGATGTGAAATGTTAATGGAGATGTAATGGGACAAGAAATTCGGGGAATGTAATTAACCTGCCCAGCATTCACCTGGTAACCTGGGAAACCCCCCCAAAAAACCATGAGTCAGCCTTAGGAATCGAACCTGGGCGTCCTGAATGCCGGCCATAGACAAAATCGCCTGAGCCATCCCTCTCTGTAGCATGGAGTCATAATATATGGTTATTATAATATGTGGTAACCCATTCACAGGATCTCTCCACAGAATAAGATAATCAAGAAGATCCACGGGAAGGTACTTTTAATTTGTGTTTTGAATGCACTGAAAAATAAATTTGCCAAAAAGGGTGAAAATGGGTTTGGTGTAGATATATTGATGACATCTTTGCAATAGTTCCAAATAAACATTTAGATGATGCATTAAAACTACTCAGTCTGCAAGAAAAAACTATCAAATTCACAGTAGGAAAGGAAGTTAATGGACAAATCTCTTTCTTGGACCTAAATATCAGGAATGACACAAAAATAAAATTTGGAATTTACAGAAAACCAACAGTCAGAAAATTACATAAATAAATCATAGCTACAACCCAGTTATACATAAACATGCAATAATAAACAGTATTACACACAGACTAGTCAACATACCCATGGATAAAGCAGAATACTATAAGGAACAAAAAGCCATACTTCAAATAGCAGAAGAAAATGTTTACAATAAAAGACTGGTGTTTAAGAAAATGAAAAAGGCTAAACCAAAGAAAAGAAGCAACCACATTCACTATAGAAAAAGAAAACAACAGCATATTCAGTGCATTCACATACAACCCAAAAACAGTTTATTAATTCAAAAAGATCTTAAAGAAATAAAATATCATCTTGGCTCCTACAAATAGATACTCAGTTTTAAATTTGTTAAATTTGAAAACAAAAGATGAAATCCCAGCAATTAACAGATCCGGAATATACCAAATAAGTTGTAAGAATTGTAAAAGTGCTACATAGGTCAAACTAAAAGAAACCTAAAAATCAGAGTCAAAGAGCACTTTAAAATATCAAATTGAAATAAGAAGGTAAATCAGCAATAGCATTTCATTTTTGGAACAAAAACCATTATTAATTTCCATTATTTGACCTAATAGTGGTTAACTATAAAGCTTGGGCCTTGAAGTACTTACACGTTGTAAGTCGCTAGTAACACTGATGTGTTTATGAGAACTCCTAAGTGGTTTACCGGGAAAAATACGAATCAGTTGGAAAATTTGTCCTATCTGCATGTTGGCCATGTTAGCTCAATGGTTAGAGCAGCTGGATGGAGACCAGAAGATCCGTGGTTCAAATCCTGGCTATGGCATTGAATTTTTCAGTCTGACTCTACCTTTCCAAACTTTAGCCTGCACACAACCAGTGTGAAAGAACAATTAATTTCCAGAAACCATGACGTTCACCTAAATCCAAAATCACTAAAAGGAGTGATAAATCAAAATAAACTGACAACATGGGAGAACATATTCATATGGAAAAATAAGGACCAAGTAATGATCTTTGAAATCCCAACATTAGATAATTTTACAAAGAAGTTCATAGTTCCACCACCAGAGAGAACAGAGCAGACAACAACAGACGATAGTCGGACAGAGGTTAAAAATCTAAAAATGGAACCTACGGCTCCTGAAAATAGTCCCTCAGTAATATAAAAATGTAAGTGACGAAGTGTCAAAGAACTGACTACAAATAGTTTTTTCAGTTCAATTTTTTCATGTTTTCTATAAAGTATAAATGCATGAAAGAAGTTTTGTGGTGGCTTAAATGCCTGTTTTACATTTGTGTTGCTTCATTAATTATTACTACTCATGCAAGAGTGAGTGTATTCATTTCATGGGGTCAGTTTGATTCAAAGACCATATGATAAATATTGCAAAAATGAGACATTTGTGGAAAAAAGACAGGTTTATTTTAGATCTAACAGATAGATTTACTCACATTATAGAAAGGAAAAACTGAATATGCATCCCCTCTAAGTTGCTTTGTCATCTGGTATTAATCAGCAACTGCAGTAGGGGAAGTTCATATGTTATCGGACACCTTAGGTTTTTCTTAAATTAGTCATTTCTGGCATTCAAAAAGCAAGCATCATTTTTATAAACCTATAATTTTATATTAGAATACTTACTAAATTATACTTTCAAAATAAAATTATAATAATAAATATTTAATATTAAATGTGTTTCTGCAGTTTCTGAACTTTTAAAATGGTTATTGTACAGTAATTATTTTTACCATGTAATACATTTCTGGATTGTAGTTTGTTTAATTTTCTTTGTAATTATCACACTTCTAGAATAGGACATTCCCTTCAAGGTTGATGCAGTTTTCGTGAGCTTGGACTTAGAATATACAACATTAAACCACTGTTTAATGAACTGTTCTCTAAAAGTGATATGTTCGGTGTTTGCTTTTTCATCGGCTTCAGTCCAGACAAATTTCAATGTTTTCTTTACAATTTTCAGCTTATTTGCAGTTTTACCGGTCTTTGATTTTGATTGGTTGTTCTTTTCTCTTTCTTCCAAACATGTTCACTTTTCCAGAAGTTGGACATTGTATGGAGTTGAAGTTAATATCTCACTCCATTTTCGACGCCTCTTTTGAGTTTGTAATATTGCATTGCTATTGCTGGGAAGTGGTGAGATTCTGTGAATAATAATTTGCTTCTTACTTCATTCACAGATAACACCATTTCATTCCTCCCAATTTACTATCTTTTTACCCATTTCTATCTGGATCAAAGGTTAGATTCATTACTAGAGATAGGCCTAATAGTTCCTCAGTAATCAAATAAGAAAGGACATACAAAGTTTACATATATTTTTATTTATTTTTGTTATTTTCATTAAAAAAAAATTTTATACAGATCAGTTTTTGACTGTCCGAAACCAACCACCAGTTTATTGTCTGAATCCTCCCGAAAAGCGCCTAAGAAGAAAATAGTGTCCTAAATTTTGTATGTTTGAATTAAAAGATGCTGCAATCCCACAATTCAAACAATGCAAGATAATGTATATGTTGAAGTATCTCCCATGCCATTTAACTTAATTTTACTCCAGTAGTTAGCTAGCAAACTTAACTCCCTGCTGGTCTTCATAACACTCAAATAACAAAAGCAAGATCAATCACAAGCAATGCTGCTTCTCAATGGAATAAATTAATACATGCTTCTAAGATGCAGAGGGACCTGCTTGTAATTTGTTAGGTGCTGCCACATGTTTGTAGTGGAGAAGAAAATGAACCATCTAAAACCGACCTATGTCTGATACCATACGACCTTCCCCTGTGTTAGAAATCCTTTTGAAAGAGCAAGAAGGGTCAGTGGTCATGACTCCCATATCTCATCCCAAAGCATCAAGTCTTGTCATCTTACAGTGAGTCTTTCCTTTCTCTTTAGCTAAAATAAAAAATTTTGATATGTACCTGTTTGCTAGACTTCAGGTTTTCTTGTTACTTATATTAAATGGTTATTTTATATTGCTGCTCTAAATGATATATTGTATTTCAAAACAGCATTTTATGAAATGACTCCTAATTAGTTCCGAAGCATTTAGGTCACAATGATATTTATAATGTGTATGGTGCACTTTCGTATGTTTCGAGACTTTTTACTTTTTTTACTATGCACATAGTAAGTGCTTCATTCAGAAATTCAATACCAAAGTTATGTTTGAACAGCATAACATAAAAATGAAAAGTTGGTTAAAAGTAAACTTGTAAATTCAGAATCTTCCAAGAATGAAACAGGGATTTTCAAGAAAATTACCCACAAACTACCTTTACAACAAAAAATGTCGATTTTCTCAAAACCTACTCTAAAGATTTACATTAAAATACATTAGTATGTTTAAGATGTGTATATTACAAATGAAATGTTTATCTCTAAAGTATTCTTCATTCTGAATGATTTGCATAACTCATAAAAGCACACAATTTATGTATATTATTATTATTATTATTATTATTATTATTATTATTATTATTATTATTATTATTATTATTATTATTATTATTATTATTATTATTATTATTATTATTATTATTAATTATTATTATTAATTATTATTATTATTATTATTATTATTATTATTATTATTATTATTATTATTATTAATTATTATTATTAATTATTATTAATTATTATTATTAATTATTATTATTAATTATTATTATTAATTATTATTATTATTATTATTATTATTATTATTATTATTATTATTATTATTATTATTATTATTATTATTATTATTATTTTTATTATTGTTATTATTGTTGTTGTTGTTGTTATTATTATTATTATTATTATTATTATTATTATTATTATTATTATTATTATTATTATTATCTCTTTGTGTGTGTATTTTTTTTAATTAAATGAAAAGATGTCATGCTCCATTACATTGTGCAGTACCACAGCTTGAATTTTCTTCTTAGTACATTGGTTTACATGATTACAAAGCACATTATGACATAATTTAGCTTATAATACATGAGTTCATAATATAGTTTAACTTAGTTCTATTAGTTAACAATTTTTGCTAGTATACTTTGGCTTACTTAGGTTTAAAGGATCAAGTATAGTTTTGCTTATTTCTGTTTGTTTACATGTTTTCAAAGCATAGTTCAACTTATTTCTATTGTTTTATACGAGTTCTGAGTGTTTTGTTTGTTACATAATTTTATCACAGTTTACATATATCTATTAGTTTTTATTATTGCAAATGTGTATAGTGAATGATTTTTTTGTCATATACGTTTTTATTTACAATTTATCAAAATTAATAGTCAACAAATTTTATGAATTGATTCTTATATTTACTAATGAGTTCATTTTTGTTTGATGGTTATATTCCTCTAGTAGCCACCTCTTGTAGCGTGGGTGTTAGCATGTTTACCTCACATTCAAAAGGTCTCGAGTTTGAATCTCGAGGTTTTCCTTTATCGTGAAAGAATAATGTCAGTTAACTCTAAGCTCTATGTACCCTGGAATCATTTGAGCATCATTTCATTCATGTCCGATATGACTTAACATTGGAGGACATAAATTAAAATAAAAAAAAGATCCTCTAGCTGCTGAGACTGCTTTTTTTTTTTAAATTCTGGTCATTCTAGGTTGAGTTAGTTGCGCTCATTTACAAAGTGGTCAATAGTTTAATATAATTTTGAGTCAAACTAGTACTCAATGCTCCATTTATTGCTAGTATTTATCTAGAAGGTGTTTTGTTAGGACCTTCCTAACATCATCAGCTGTATTCGACTAATGGGTGTTGGTTTGGTGAACTCCTTGGAGTTATGAAAATTTTTTTCCAAGTAGTTAATGCAGCTGGATATTTCATAAGTGGATATTTCATAAAGAAATATGAAAGAAAATTGTTCAATTTCGATACTATCTTTGAAGAGAACCCAAACTTTTCTCAAGATACTGACATAGATGCCCCCCTAACACCTCCAAGGAGTTCACCAAACCAACATCCATTAGTCGACAACAGCTGATGATCTTAGGAAGGTCCTAACAAAACGTGTTCTAGGTAAATACTAGCAATAAGTGGAGCATTGAGTATTAGTTCGACTCAAAATTATGTTAATTTTGTGCTTCATTGTATCTTAGTCCTTACACATTGGTCAATAGTTTATTTAGACTGATTGCACTTACATTTAGCATCATTAGTTATTTTGAATTGATGGTAATAAAATGTTTTTCCATAGCCTAGAAGATTGTCAAGTTTGATGTTAAATTCAGGTTTGTTTTCTATCATGAATGGTTGGGAGGAAAGAATTTGTGGTTTGACCTTTGGATGTTACCTGCCATTCACTATTCAATTTTTCACAACTTAGTTATGCTTCTTGGTATTTTATTTCATTTTTTAAAATCATACTGTAGCTGACTTCTGATAAGTGGATATTTGTGGCCTCCTATGCTGCTTTTGGTCTGCCTTTTCATTTGCATAGTACTCTGCATGTGCCTTTAGATCTTCCAGTGGCTGTCCTCTGCAGTTGTATTAATTGATATATTCTTTGACTAGTGACTAATGGTTAGCAGGATTTTATTTGGAGTCTAAGGCTGTCAGTAAATGGTGAAGATCATGGGTGGTTTATATCTTCTTTCTCTATAACCTTTTCCAAAGCTTTGATAATGGCTATCTGCTTAGAGCATCATGTGTGTGCATTCATGCATGTGTGTGTGCGCGTGACTGTGTATTTTTTTCCAAGATATCCCTTTTTGGTTTTAATTTTCAAATACTTGAGTTGTTATTCTTTTCTTTTTTATGTCCTGGCCATTATCTACATAGTGATAGTTCTTAAAAAAGTTGACCTTTCACTTAAGCCTGTATTCTCCTGTTCCTGTTACACTTACAGGAAATGTGTAATAAAAACAATTCTACGTATGTTTATCTTGATTAAACATGAAGTAGAAGAACAGTGTTTGTAAGATTAAACAAAAGTGAGTAAAGAGTGCAAGACTCAGATGTTTTTAACTTTGTATACTCATGCTGTAGATTAGCATATAATAAATTCATAATTTAAGACACAATAAAAATGTTTCTATATATAGTAGTTCAGTAAATTTATGCTTTAATTATTCTGTAATTCCTAATGCTCACTAATTAATTAAATTTTGAAACTATCAGTGGTTTTGGAAAGTGGAAGTGTATTTTAGATTGTGTAGAATAAAATGCTTAACATATAGACTATTTTTAGGCCTAAAATCTTATCTTATCTTATTTTGATTATTTTAGTGTCTGTTTTGGTGCTTAAAAGTTTGTTTTTAAAGGACAAAAATCATAGGTTTGGTTAGAATACTAATGATAAAACTTCTGCTTATAAATTTTGTAAGTTATTGTTTTGATCAAAATTGATAAAAAAATGATACATTTTTATATTTGAACTTTGTGCTCCTTGGAGCAAGTAATTAAGACTAATGCGGCCTATGTTAGTTAATTATTAGTTATTTTACCAGGGAAATATATGAGTCAAATGGAGAATTTAATGTCATGATGGCAAATTGACCATGGTAGCTCAATGGGTAAGAGCGACTGGATGGAAACCAGGAGATCAGTGGTTCAAATCCCGGCCGTGGCATTGAATTTTTCATGTTGACTCTATCATAAAGTTGCATGCGCACAAAAAAAGATTTTTAAAATGTGATTTTGTAATTTTAGGTTGCTGTTTATCCAGAAATGAAATATACCAAAACAACTTTGGTTAGATGTATAAAGTGAACTAACAACCCCAATGAATGCACTTGGTTGTTTTATTTCAGCCTGGTGGTTCGCCTTACCATACCATTCACCAGGTAGATACTAGTCTGGAAGGTTGGCATTATCCTATGCTGAAACAGAATCGCTCCAACTCCTGGTCTGACTCTCTGGATGACTTCAAGTTTACCAACACTATTGTGGAGCACAGGGAGATCAGCGAGTCAGATGTCGATCACAGAGTAGCAAAGTAAGTTTGAGGCGACAACATTTATATTTTAGCTGGTTCACCAATCATTGTAAAGGTGGTCTTTTAAAATTTGAATGATTTAATTAATTTTATTTATCTGCCCTTGGAATCTTAAGAAATTATTAAACAATTATATAGAAGACCTTTACCCCCTATAACTGTAATTTAGTAAGTCCTGTAACACTCTCCAAAAGTGATATTCATAAACATTAATATAAAATATAGAAATGTGTTGTATAGCATGTGAGTATATTTTGGTGGTGAAATAATTAACAAAATGGTCAAATTTAATTTATAAATATAATCACAGTAAAAAGATTTTGAACCCTTGTTCCTCTACTTTGGTCCTGCAATTATTTGATTGCTTAAAGGCTACAAAGATTTCACATAAAGCAGAGATGCCAACTGCTACAAACTCATCATGCTCATTAAAAATTTTCAGTTGAATTCATGTTTTTATAAAAGTGTCGTGTATTGTTAAAAAATAACCTGCAATTTTTGTTCCCGGCTGTTTAATGTTTGCATAAACATGTACACTCTTTTGTTTCTTTGTTGTTTCTTTGTTATGGTCAGAAATTAAGTGTGATTAGGATATTGAATGTTGGAAGTGTGAAGCAGAATTTAGTACTAATTTTATGTGTGATGGTTGTTGAAAATAGTAGGAATGGTGATAATATTAAGAAAGCAGAAGGTTATTCAAACATTTAGGAAGGAATATACAAACTTGCAGACATATTTGGTACATTTTTCAAAATATTTGTTCAGTGTGTGTGTTCAGGTGACTTTTCCTCGGAAAATCGTGGAAGAGATACATACATGATAAAATATTTTGGAAATTAATTGTTCTTTCACACTGGCCGTATGTAGGCCAAAGGATGGAAAGTTTTTTTTCCGGTTTTTTCGTGTTTTTCCCGGTAAACCACTAGGAGTTCTCATAAACACATGAAACAACTACCTTAATGGCGACTTATGTGTAAGTACTTTAGGGCCCGGTCTTTATAGTTAACCACTATTAGGTCAATTAATGGAAATTAATTGTTCTTTCACACTGGCCGTGTGTAGAGCAGAGTATGGAAAGATAGTCAGACTGAAAAATTCAGTTCAACACGGGTCAGTTGGAGAATTTAATGTCATGTCGGCACGTTGACCATAGTAGCTCAAGGGTTAGAGCAGCTGGACGGCAACCAGAAGATCTGTGATTCAAATCCCGGCTATGGCATTGAATTTTTCAGTCTGACTCTATCTTTCCATAAAATATTTTGTAAAACTAAGAGGGTTCAACCAGAATTAATTTGTTTTTTAAATACTTCTGAAGACAGAAATGTCAACAAAATTCAGAGGTTTTATTTTTTGGCTTTCTTTGAACACAATCTGTCTTTGGCCTGCAGTAAACATGCTGGATATTTTTTCCAAAATAGTGACTAGATATAATTGTCTTAGAACAAAAACTTGAGCAATAAATACAAGCATAGCCGCATCAATTGATGAAAAAATTATGGGCACTTTGATGCATCAGTCCTTGCTCATTATGCATGGTAGCATTGGTGTTCACAATTCAAAACTGTATTCTATAGTGTGTCCTTTCGCTCTCTCTCTCTCTCTCTCTCTCTCTCTCTCTCTCTCTCTCTCTCTCTCTCTCTCTCTCTCTCTCTCTCTCTCTCTCTCTCTCTCTCTCTCTCTCTCTCTCACTCACTCAGAAACTAGGATGATTTTTGTGAACATCTTGACCAACCAAGAATCATAGAAGAATACAGTCAAAGGTGCTTTTAAAATTTTAAATAAAGAACTCTGAAAAAGAAATATCCCTGATATAATTGGTTGAATTTGCATGTTTAATGCTAGTACCATGACTGGCATTTTCAAAGGTGTTAGTTCTTTTATTTATAAAGAAAAAGCTAATATCTAAGTTTAAGGCTGTGTCTGTTATCTTCTGCACTTGCTGTACACAAATGGTGTAATGGGCTAGAAAATATCAAAAGTTGATTATTTTTTAGTTAATATCTACTATTATTTACAGAGGAGTCTCAGGAGGAAAAATAGTTGCAGTGGCAGTTTGTGAAGAGAGTCTTGGAGCAGTGGAGCAGTCCTTTGGGAACTTTTTTCTGTGATACAGAAAGTGTAACATTTCTGAAAGTTAAGAAGCAGTTTGAAAATGCTTCTGACTATACTTTGTTTTTTACAAGGGAACTATCATTGTAAATATTAAAAGCAGAAGCATTATTAACAGTGAAGTATTCTTCATTTTTGAGTTTGATTTATGAGTCACTTTGTTTATGAATGATTCATAAATCAAACTCAAAAGTATCATTGTACTCACACTGCTACATTCTTGAAAATTTGATGGTATAATGCCCACTGTACATAAACCATGTGCACCAAAAATCTGCTGCATAGTAGAACCACAACGCCCAAAACTGAAGCCTGGAAAGTGTTGCATGCTACCACTTGTAAGTAGCTGCTGGACATCCCTCGTCAGCTCTGTGCCTGGTGTGGAGGATGATTCTCTTTATGTTTGTCATGTTTAGACCACTGCCCATCTGGGATCAACAATCCTTCCCATACAGTTCTGTGTTATTATGGCTATATGTTCTACATATTCTGGACTCATTTTTGTACTTCCAACTATACTCCGCACCCGATTTTATGCACACAGGCTCCACATAGAGCAAAGACGATGCCATCAAACTCTCAAGCGCATACAGGTGTGAGCTTAGTGCTAGTTCCCTTGCTAGTTCTGTTCATCTTTCAACTCATTGAATGTATTTCTGCAGCAAGACAAGTCTCTTATTCGTCAACTTCATTCTAAATATGACTATTTTTTACTTAGATTTGTCTAAGTATCTTCGGTTGCAGGCACTCATTTATTTTGCTGTAGGAGAACTACCTTAATGACAGATCAGTGGTTAAGAGCAACTTGATGGAGACTGGGGGATTGGTAGTTCAAATCCTGGCTATGGCATTGAAATTTTCAGTCTAATTTTACCTTTCCAAACTTTGTCCTACATGCGGCTAGTGTGAAAGAACAATTAATTTATATTAATAAACCTAATATCAGTTGGACTATAAAGCCCAGTGCTTAATGTTGTAGCCACCATCAAGGTATATATATGGAGAAACTTTGTTTTGTGCGACACGAGAATATTTTCTAAGTCCAATGGTGCACGTATATGCATGCGCAAGCAGACGACCAGCTGATTGTTATGTTGCAGCCAACATGAGAAAGATATGTAAAACTTGTAGCCAAGCTCTGCAAAAATGCCCCAGAGTGCGAAGGAACATGGTTTGAGCAGGCTAAGTTACCGCCCAGTCAAATTTTGTTGCTCATGCACTACTTTGCACATAAACAAACACATAAACTACAACACAACGATAATGGAGTGCTCCATAGGAAATACATGTATGAGCTCATGGACTGGTTCGGCTACTGCCGGAAGTGTACATGATGTCAAATGACACCAAGTATACTGCAAGGGGGAAAATTGGTGGTCTTGGCCACGTTCCTTCAAACTGACGAATGCAAAATAGGACGATGCAAGTTTCATCGTGGGCGCATCGTAGAGGGCAACTGGATCCTGGGAATGATCGACGTGAAAATGAATGAGGTGCGGATGACGATATGCCCCAACAAAAGAAGGGATGCAAATACGCTCTACAGGCTAATTGCAGAGCATGTAGAGTTCACCAGCACCATTCACACTGAAGCCTGGTGGGGATACTGTGGGTTGATGGCTGGAGGGTTTGCTGCGCAACTCGCAGTGAATCACTCACTGCACTTTGTCGACCCAGTGACAAATGTGCACACAAATAATATAGAGACATGCTGGCAAGGACTACAGCATCATCTAACAAGGGGCGGCATTCATAAAGAGTGTAATTTAGGGATAAGTAAGACTATTGGCAGCATTGTGTTCATTGGAGAAACAAGGATAGTTTGACTGCACTGAATTCTTTAGTATGGCTATCATACTCAGTAAGTAAATAAACACTTAATAACGTTAAAAGAATGCCCTCCAACATGAAATTGCACTAAAAAGTAAAGAAATTATATTAAAAATCATGGTTGTATATAAAAACATTAAAAAGTGTGAAGGAATTAGAAAAAATCACCGCGTCGCATATTAGAAAGAAGAGCCATATTATATTTGAGAATTCCTAGTGGTTTACCAGGAGAAATGCGAGTCAGTTGGAGAATTTGTCATACTGACACATTGGCCATGGTAGCTCTATGGTTAAGAACAACCGAACAGAGACTGGGAAATCTGTGGTTCAAATCTTGGCCTACACACAGCTAGTGTGAAAGAACATTAATTTTCATTAAACATTATCTTGTATTCAGATATTTACGTTATGTAACAGATTTTTCTGTACCAATATTGCCATCTGCCTGTGCTACATTTCAATAAGTAACTGATTGTTTCAGGATTCTCAATGATCAAAATGTCCAGCTTTACGACAACTATAAAAAGGCCTATGCAGATATTCTGCACAGGTGGAATCTTCTGGATGCAAGGGCACAGGTAAGCTTGGTGTCTCTTAAGAATAATAAGATTTATGTTCTGATTGTCCCTCCATTTGACTAAAACTACATTTCATTTGAATTTGAAGGAACACTCCATTTGTTTAATTTTCAATGTTAGCTAGCTATTGCTAGTTATAAGGGGGGCAAATGGAATTAATCAGAATAAAGAATATTATACTTACAATACCAGGGGTATAAATAAGTATCATAGGGTATGCACAACAAAAGCGGCAGCAAGCAGAGATCCCTATATCAGAGGCGCTGTACTATTCAATAAACATCCTGAGTACATAAAATCAATGCAAGGCAATCCCTTCAAGAAAATGTTAAAAAGTTACAATTCCTTTCTTGGAAGTGTTGAAAACAGTGTTGTTGTAATAACACTTTGTTTAGTGTCATTAATCGACTCCCTTTAAATTTAATGTTAAAAAGTTATCTAATTAATAGAAACCTGTATAGGATTGATAAGTTGTAGGCAGAGTTTAGTGTACCTGTATACCTTAGCAACATCTACAATTTTTGTGTACTCTTACTAAGTACTGAACAATTGAAACCAATATAAATATATGCCTAAGGAATGGCTAATGCCATAAGAAGACATTATTTGAAACATGTTTTAAAGAGATCTCCATTTTTTGTACAGTATGCTTTTTCTATCTCATACATGTTCATCAGTTATACAAAATTTCTTCTGAATATCCCAAAAAAACTCAAGATATACACTTTAGTTTTATGTAAATATATTTAATGTGTCATTTTAATCCAAATGGCTAGCTATTTTCAAGAGAATAAAATGTTTCAATAAGTTTCATATAAAGAGTAATTTGGGACAAATTTCTCTAATCTCTGTTTCATATAACCTTGCCCCGCTGACATGTATCAACTCTGCGTGCAACTACCTTCCCCCTCATCCTGATTGGCTAATGTTTTCGCGCCATAGGCGGTGCCTTCCCGTCACATTGAAACCTGCAGTAAACGTCATAATAATTGCCAGGAAGATAGATAAAATCATATAAATAATATGAAGGCATGCAAAATGATGAAGTTTATAATGAAACTGAGCAAGTTGAAACTGAATGAATGAGCAATGAAACTGGAACAAGTTTATAATGAAAGGCCTTCGACCTTATCCACTGGGATTTTTTAAACCAGCACACATACCTTGCAAAAATGCTTGTCTTTCAGTCTTAAAAGTCGTGTCACGCCATACTTGTGTGTTCTTCATTCACCCAAGTCACGTCAAAGTAGTATATTTTGCGATTTGGACAATTTGATTGTCCTTAAATAATGTCTTCGCCACACAGCAATATCGCCCCTGGAGTGGTAAGTTTTCCTGTTGTCTCAATTTCATGTCGTGATGTTCCTACGCATCTAACACACCTGTAAGTTCAGGGCACAGCTGTTCGACTTCTCTTGCTGACAAAGACGAATTCTTTGTAAGTGCATTAAACACATGCACCACATTTCTTTTTTCGCCGCTTTTGCCTTGCAAAGCTTCAGCGAAAAACTGGCGCTAGACTCTGCCATTATACATATAATAAGTACACGCGCAATAAATGATCAATAAAGTAATTTATCTCTCGCACACCATCGAATGGCGATATATGACTAATCCAGTTCAAAACAAGGTCAGTGATAAAAGCCATATAAACAAATATGTCATCACTACCGCTAAATCACGTGTTATCGTGCCATGTGCTTGAGAGCAAGGAACCTCCTCTTTACTTTAAGAATTAACATGCATTTCAGATAAATCAACTCTGTTGCATAATATATTTCATTAAAACAGTTAGGAAAACATAAATTTGACAATTCTCTTCCAACATATAACTATAACTAATTTTTACCACACAACAGTCTGCACCACAACAGCAGCCAATGAGATGTGATAAGGTCACATGACCATTAAGAGATGCGCGGCAAGCTTATGTGAAACAAGGATTAGATGGTATTGAAGTAAAATGCCAAGTTTGGCATACACAACATACATGCAAAAAATTCTAAGTAAACCAAGTTAGACTGGAGATCCATGGTTGCCCGCCTCGGTAGCGTAGGTGGTAGCATGTCTGCCTCACATTCAAGAGATCTCAAGTTCGAATCTCGGTCAGGGTGAGTTACCTGGATAAGGTTTTTTCCGGGGTTTTCTCTTATCCTGAAAGACGAATGTCGGGTAACTCTAAGCTCCATGGACCGCGGACTCATTTGAGCATCATATCACCCCTTCCATTCATAGTCTGATATGACAACGTTGGAGGACATAAAATTACAAAAGAGAGAGAGAGAGAGAGAGAGAGAGAGAGAGAGAGAGAGAGAGAGAGAGAGAGAGAGAGAGAGAGAGAGAGAGAGAGAGAGAGAGAGAGAGAGAGAGAGAGAGAGAGAGAGAGAGAGAGATCCATGGTTGAAATCCCGGCCATGGCATTGAATTTTTCATGTTGACTATCAAAAACCTTAGCATATGTATGGCTAGTATGAAGAAATGATTAATTTCCATCAATTAACTTAAATAATAAGAGTTAAATGATGAAGCCTGGGACTCAAGTACTTACACTAGTAAGTCACCACAAGCTGTGTATCTCGAATACAAGAGCCCCTAGCAGTCTACCGGGAAAATATGTGAGTCATTTGGAGGATTTAATGTCAGGATGCAGTTGGCCATGGTAGCTCAATGAGTAAGAGTGACTGGACAGAAACCAGGAGATCCGTGGTTCAAATCCCGGCCATGGCATTGAATTTTTCAGGTTGACTCTATTTATCCAGCTCTTCATTTTTGATACACAGACCTTTCCGAAAAGTTATTTTTTGCATTCAGGGAGTCCTAAAATGTGTACTTCAGTGAAATTTTGATATTAAATTATTGGATGGAATATACTATCTCCTCTACTTACCATAAGTAGTAAATTATTTCTTTTCTTTCTGTATCTCTCATCTGGGAATCTTGAAGTGAGTCATCATATAACTTAAATACAAAACTTTTCGGACAATGGAATACATGTACTTAGTTAAGGAACTTGTTGTGTACAGACTTGAGCAGCAGGTATTTCAGTTTTTAACAGTTACTGTTTTGTTTCAGGTGTTGAAGTATATGTCATCACCTCCAGAGCCTCATCGCGGTGTCGAGTTCTTCACAGAATGCCAATATTGCAATAAGCAAGTGCGAGGTGCCAGTTGTTTGTATTGCAAGAGGCTGGTGCTCCAATGTTCTGTGTGTCACATATCTGTTAGGGGTAAGCAACATACATTCTTCTTCTTCTTCCCGGGTTTGATCCCAGGCGACTGCAAAGTGAGATTTGTGGTGGACAACACGGCACTGGGGTGGGTTTTCTCCGGGATCTCCGGTTTCCCCCGCCATCTCATTCCACCAGTACTCCATCTTCATCTCATGTATCATCAGTGTCATCGCCTGCTGTGCCGTATGTAGTAAAAGCATGTGTTAAACACTACACATTTTTATTAATTTTTAGATGAATCGTATTTATTACACATCTGCTTCACTTTCGTACCTATCTTGAGGACATGTTTTGCAAATCATCGTTTGCATCGTCTGCTCTTATGCGACTAAAGCTTGATCCAGTGGTGTGGTGGGTGTGGGTAATTCTGGAGTTGCTGCTGCCATCTGTTGATTTAGTGATGAACTTAAATGTGGGATTCTCTTCTGGCAGGATTTCAAAGTTCATTAGTTGGTTTTTATGCTTTTCTATGTATATTCTCTCCCATATGACGAGTTCACTATGTTTTTGTACGTATTTTAGTAATTCTGTGCTATCTTCAATTTCATGATTTTCAGACCAGAAATGAGCTGCTATTGCGGACTTATCAATATTTTTGTATCTTAAGTGCCTGAAGTGTTCTTTCTTTCTAGTGCCTATGTTTCTTTTTGTCCTCCCTATGTAAATTTTTTCACAGTCTTTACACTTAATCTTGTAAATGCCTGACTTTTCCTCTGGTTTTATCTTATCAGTATTATTACTGTGAAGTAGGTTTTTAATGTTGTAATTGTTTTTTGGTGCCAATGTTATATTGTATTTCTTGAGTATTTTTTGGAACTTTTTTGTGGCCCAGGGGTGGTAAGTAAATTTAGCAAATCTAATTTCTTGTTTTATTGGTGTGAGAGCTGTGATCTGTTTTAATCTCTTTTGAAGTTTGAATGATTTTAGTTTTTTATCTACAAGGTTTTTTCCATATCCATTTTTAATTGCAGTTTTTAAGATTTGATGGTATTCGTTTTGATATTCTTGCTGGCTGAGGGGTAGATTTACTAATCTGTGTGTGAGACTGTTGATGGTGGCATGTTTGTGTGAAATTGGATTGAAACTATTTGCTTTGATGTAATTATCTGTGTGTGTTGCTTTTCTATGGATACCAAATTCTAGTTTTTCATTGCTTTTTGTGATTTTAAGGTCCAAAAAAGGTAGAGTACAGTCCTCTTCAGTTTCCACTGTGAATTGTATGCTGGGTTCTTGCAGGTTGAGTAGTTTCAAAGCATCATCTATTTGTTTGTAGGGCACTATTGCAAAGATGTCGTCTACGTATCTGTACCATGTTTTAAAAATATAAGGGAAGGCTTTAGTTATATGTGTTTCAAAAATGCTCATGTATAGATTGGCCAAAAATGGGTATAGCGGGCTTCCCATAGCTAGTCCTGAAATTTGTTTATAATATTTTCCATCGAAGACAAAATAATTTTGATGTATACATATTTCAGTCATTGCCAAATATTCTTCTATTGCATTGGCATCTAGGTTTATAGAGTTTAGCCATTTTTTCAGTTGAATCAAAAGTTTGTCTAACGGAATGCTAGGGAAGAGGGAGCGGACATCAAAGGATACTAAAGTGTCATGAAGTTTTAGTTTAAGATTTTGAATTTTTTCTACCAGGTCTAAAGAGTTTTTTATGCTCAGAGTATGGAATTGTGAAAAGGACTGAAATTTTTTGGACAGCCAAAATGGCAAAATGGCTAAACTCTATAAACCTAGATGCCAATGCAATAGAAGAATATTTGGCAATGACTGAAATATGTATACATCAAAATTATTTTGTCTTCGATGGAAAATATTATAAACAAATTTCAGGACTAGCTATGGGAAGCCCGCTATACCCATTTTTGGCCAATCTATACATGAGCATTTTTGAAACACATATAACTAAAGCCTTCCCTTATATTTTTAAAACATGGTACAGATACGTAGACGACATCTTTGCAATAGTGCCCTACAAACAAATAGATGATGCTTTGAAACTACTCAACCTGCAAGAACCCAGCATACAATTCACAGTGGAAACTGAAGAGGACTGTACTCTACCTTTTTTGGACCTTAAAATCACAAAAAGCAATGAAAAACTAGAATTTGGTATCCATAGAAAAGCAACACACACAGATAATTACATCAAAGCAAATAGTTTCAATCCAATTTCACACAAACATGCCACCATCAACAGTCTCACACACAGATTAGTAAATCTACCCCTCAGCCAGCAAGAATATCAAAACGAATACCATCAAATCTTAAAAACTGCAATTAAAAATGGATATGGAAAAAACCTTGTAGATAAAAAACTAAAATCATTCAAACTTCAAAAGAGATTAAAACAGATCACAGCTCTCACACCAATAAAACAAGAAATTAGATTTGCTAAATTTACTTACCACCCCTGGGCCACAAAAAAGTTCCAAAAAATACTCAAGAAATACAATATAACATTGGCACCAAAAAACAATTACAACATTAAAAACCTACTTCACAGTAATAATACTGATAAGATAAAACCAGAGGAAAAGTCAGGCATTTACAAGATTAAGTGTAAAGACTGTGAAAAAATTTACATAGGGAGGACAAAAAGAAACATAGGCACTAGAAAGAAAGAACACTTCAGGCACTTAAGATACAAAAATATTGATAAGTCCGCAATAGCAGCTCATTTCTGGTCTGAAAATCATGAAATTGAAGATAGCACAGAATTACTAAAATACGTACAAAAACATAGTGAACTCGTCATATGGGAGAGAATATACATAGAAAAGCATAAAAACCAACTAATGAACTTTGAAATCCTGCCAGAAGAGAATCCCACATTTAAGTTCATCACTAAATCAACAGATGGCAGCAGCAACTCCAGAATTACCCACACCCACCACACCACTGGATCAAGCTTTAGTCGCATAAGAGCAGACGATGCAAACGATGATTTGCGAAACATGTCCTCAAGATAGGTACGAAAGTGAAGCAGATGTGTAATAAATACGACTCATCTAAAAATTAATAATTATTTCGCTTCACTGTGGTGTTCCAATACAGTTAAATCTCGATATACTACACATTTTCTTCTTCTTCCTCTGTCCCTTATGCCTTTAGGCATCAGGTTGAGGAACAACTCTGGATCTAATAGAGAATCCAGAATGGGTGATCAGCCCAATGCCTGATGTGAGAGTGAGAGAAGTGGTTGACAGATTGAGGGTGAAATGGATGAAGGGAAAGATGATAATGGAGCAATTGGTGGAATGATGGCAGGGAAACCAGAAATCCTGGAGAAAACCTGCCCTTGCACCATATTGTCCATCACAAATCTCGCATGCTGTTGCCTGGGATCGAACCATGGCTACCTTGGTTAGAGTCAAGTGGTCTAGCTGCTTGGCCACATCAGTACTCTTCTAACTTTATTAATTTTATATCACTTATCTGTGTTATCTTTTCCATTCAAATCTTGGTTTATTTACATTAAAGTATATGATTTGCCTCCTCTTCATAGCACACAAGGACCTATTCCCGTTTTACAGAGATTCAAAAAACCCTTCCAAGTCCTATCTCAACCAATATCATACCTTCCTGAACTGCTGCAAATATCCACACATATTTATTTTCTATAAAATGTTCAAATATTTTTGAGATATCATTTACAATTATAGATCTAAAGTGAATTTCACTAGAAAATTTATGATTGTGAGATTCAGTGACATATTAACAAAAGAAGCACATTTTAGTTCAAAATGCTATGCAGTCCCAGAAAAAAACTATGATGTATATGCTCTCAAAACTTTTTGTACTCACTCTTTAAAAAGAAACGAGCCGGAGACTGGATGCCCAAACCGGTGACAGGATGGTAATATCGTGGCATGTGGAACAATACAAGGGGCGTCCAGAAAGTAAGTTCTGTTTCAATTTATCTCTGCTGCAGTGGTGTGATCACAGTTCCGCACATGTATGGTAGACGCTCTGTATCAAGGAGAAGAAACGTGCGCCATTGTGAGATCGCTGTCAGCCACGTACGTTTTGTTGTGCTTGTTTACAATGTTGGTGTTGATTGAAAATCCCACCGCTTGTGAAATCAGATCTGTGATTCGTTTTCTGAATGCTAGGAAAGTGAAACCAATTGAAATTTATGTTGCGATGTTTACGGACAAAATGTGATGAGTGATTCAATGGTGAGAAGATGGGTCTGACAGTTCAATGAAGGATGTAGTGAAGTGCACAATGAAGAACGAAGTGGGCGTCCATCTTTGGTTACAGAAGAACTGGTTCATGCAATTGATGACAAGATCCAGGAAAACTGCATGTTTACAATTAGTGCTCTCGCTATGGAATTTTCCCAAATCTCACGATTACTAGTTCATTAAATTGTTACCGAAAAATTGAAATTTAGTAAACTTTACTCACGTTTGGTGCCAGAGATTCTTACTGAGCAACTCAAAACAAAACGGATGGGTAGTGCACTTCAGTTTTTGACCCATTATGATGAAGGCGGCGAAAAATTTCTGACACAGATAGTCACAGGAGATGAAACTTGGGTTTCTTACGACATCCCCGAAAGTAAGCGTCAATCAATGGAATGGAGGCACACCTCATCCCCAGCAAAGGTTAACAAATCTTGACATCTCGAGAAATGATGTGCATCTTACTCATTGATTTCTTACCGCATGGTCAAACAATGAAAGCAGATGTTTATTGCGAGACACTTAGGAATTTGCACAGTGCAATACAGAATAAGTGCCGAGGAATGCTGTCAAAAGGTGTTGTATTTCTTCACGACAACGCACGACAACACACTGCAAATGCGACGAAAAACATCCTACAGGGATTTGGCTGGGACGTGTTTGACCACCCCCCCGTACAGCCCTGACCTTGCTTCTAGGGACTTTCATCTGTTTTTGCATCTCAAATCTTTCCTTGTGGGTCACAACTTCAACAATGACGAAGAGCTGAAAGAAAATGTTTCCAACTGGTTGAAGACACAAGCGGCAAACTTCTATGAAGAAGGTATACAAAAACTTGTGCCTTGCTATGACCAATGCCTGCAAAATTTCGGCATTTATGTGGAAAAGTAGTTTAAGAGTTGTAGAATTTTGTGCAATAAATAATTTTTCTGTATCTGTACACAATTTAATTTTATTACCAAACAGAGCTTAGTTTCTGGACATACCTCATAGAAAAGGAAAGACAAACAAAGAGAAATAGCAAAAGATAATACATGAGTCAAAAGGATATCAATAACTAGCTGTTAATAAGGGCAAACACATAAATGTATTGAAGGATGGCCCTATCAGTATAAAGGCCAGGTCCCAGCCCTGGGTAACCCAAGATGTATTTTCTTTAGTACTTAATAAATTATATCATAGGAGAAAAGTATAAGTATTTGAAAATTCAAACCAATAATAAAAAGAACCTCAAAAACAGTTGCCTCTAAAAAGTTTACTGTACATAAATGAGTGCTTTGATGAAGTCTAACTTTTTTGTGTATCTCTTACCATTTAGCAATTATGCCAAAGTCATCCAGAATTTGGAAGTGTTCAAGGACTACTCAGTTGCACCACAAGTTCTTGAAGAAATCGCTGTTGCTGTGGTAGACAATGCTAAGCACAGTTGCCATTCGTCACAACAGCTGCATGTCATTACAGTTGGACATTCCGTGGTCCATTGTAAAGAAGGTGCTCTGAACATTTCTCAAATGGCATCCATATAAGACCCATATTGTACAGAAGCTTACATCTCAGGACTCACAACATATTCACTTTGCTTTCTGCTTTCAAGCGAGGATTGAAGTTGATGAGGCCTGGCTTAGTACCATCCTATGAACAGAAGAAGCACATTTTTCTCTGACAGATGAGGTAAACACACATAATTGTCGAGTGTGGGGATCTGCACCTCCAGTCCATGAGCATGAAGTTCCTCTGCACAGTGTACATGTCACTGTATGGTATAGCTTCATGGCTATATTCATCATTGGTCCCTTATTTTTCAAGGAAGCTGGTGCTCAACATAGCCAGTGTTGTTGCAGTATGCTATACCAACATGTCATACCCGCTGTACAGGAAAGAAACACATTGAATTCGTGTTCGTGCAAGATGGGGCCCCACCACACATTGCTCATAAAGTTCCACTGCTTCTCCGTACCACATTTGGTGTCGATCAAATTGTCTGCAGATCATTTCCAAATGCTGCTTGGCTGTCACGACCACTTGATCTCATTTGTTGTGACTTCTGGTTGTGGGACTACCCATAACGTTCACACATGTGCTGATCTGAAGAGAAGCACATTATGAGAGGTGTCAAGCATACCCATGGAAATGCTTCATGCATCCTGCGCTTCCAGACTCACCAAGACACAGACAGGCATATTGAGCCTGTTCCGTGAGAGTAACCATGGTATTGGTATGAAAGTGTTTCAGTTGCATTCATTATTCTTTATCTTCCCCATGTCCTTGATAATTATAGCATTAAGCTTCATAAGTGTGCAACTCAATCACTCACTTTGCAAATAGAGATTGTTAAATACAGAAAGTTTAATTATAACCATCCTGTATGTGTTTTTATGTTCAGTATTCAAGTACATATGCCATCAACTTAAATTTCTTTCACATGTTCAATGTTTACAAACTTTTGTGGTTACTTGTGAACTCACTGAACACAAATAAATCAACCAACCATTCAAACATCACAATTAAACCTCTCTCTGATATATGTCTTATTAACTCTTCTAAATCCTTTTTCCAGATGTTTCATACATTGCCATTATAGAAAGTTGATACACCTGCCTGACCACCACTATTGCTGTATCTTTTATTTCTCCTGTTTGCATAACTGTAATCCATAAAACACTGCTTTTACTAATTAGCTGCTTATCAGTCTTTGATCTCAATTTATTTTACATAAAAATCCTCTGCCACCAGATGCTCTTACCTTTTTGTCTCTTTCTTGCATCCTTCTTTATTAATTTCAAATTGCTTACCACTAATTTACGTATCTTTCTCCTCCATCCTTGTAATCACATGTTGGATGTTTCCATTATTCTTATTTTTTATAGCTTTTATGATCCTCTATTCCTGTCATTTTTGTTCATAAGTTTATAAAGCTCTCGGCTTCGATCTATTTCTGGTCACCCTTCCCCTAAGTTTACAAATATCTGTTTTTACAGAACACCGTTCCAAACTCACACCCTCTTTTCCGCTATTTTTTTTTTTTCCCTCCATTTCTTTTACACTAGCTCCCTTAGTTTTCTTCCTACATGAGTGTCACCAGAACTTCTTTCTCTCCCTTTAGCTCTGCTGTCTGCTTCCTCTGCTTTCAGATGTTGTCTCTACCCCTCATCCTGCTGCTCTCTATTCTTCAGCTTGAGATTGCTTTTTTGTTGGCTCCTGATTCACATGTTTCTTTCTCCTTGGTTTCCTCACCTGCCACAGCTACTTATGATGTGTTGACTGTTTCCTATTGTTCAAAAGTACAGTTTCTTTTACGTACATTCTCTTTGACATACATTCTCCATTTTTCACTTTCTACATATAATTTAAGGTCCTTAACATATGCCTTTAACTTCCCTAGTTGTACCACTATTGTGGTGCTAGGGGATTTTATTTTGTCTTTCTATTCCAAACATATTCTAAAATTCCTAACTATATGGCTTCATTCCTATCCTCATTTCCATGATTTCTCTTCTGGTCTCTTACTCCAAATGCCGTACAGTATTTTCTTCTATCTTTTTCCCATCTGTTAGTGATGCCATCTCTCTCATCTGTTATATTTCCTTCACAGCTTCTTCTTCGTGTGTTATTTCTTCTCTTAGTTGCATCATTGTCTGTCTGATTTTTTAATATTTATGTGACTTTCCACTTCTCTTAACTCTCTCATGATTCATATCATTGCTCATTTTACTGCTTATTCCAACTGCATCTGACCTGGATTCCATTCCACTCCTGTTATTAATAATATAACTGTGTGCAATAACTATTCCATTTTCTACCTATATGTCTCTGTTTTTTTTTTTTTTTTTTTTTTTTTTTTTTTTTTTTTTTTTTCTGTCTTCCAAAACCTCCAATTTGTATTCAGTATGCTTCAATATCAACACCCATAGCAGAGCTCCACCTAACAACAGCACAGTCTGGCATTTACAGCATTACCTAATTACTAAGTTAGTAAACTTCTGTGATTAAAATTTCTGCTTAATTGGTTGAACTGATTAAGCATTAGTAATTTCACTAATAAATATCCTTAAAATTCCATCTATCCTTCTTCCTTTATTCCCCAAAGTTCAGTCTATTAACATCTGTGCTCTATTATATGTATATATGTAATTGTTGAAATGTGTGCACATTTAAATGTTGAAGTGTATGCATTTAAACTCCCATGGATCTATAAATTACCTAAATGTTTGTCTATGTGCAGGCTCATCTAACTTCTGCCTTGTTTGTGGTCATGGAGGTCACATGAACCATATGATGGCGTGGTTTGAAAAAGAGACTGTTTGTCCATCAGGCTGTGGTTGTAACTGTCTTGTTGAGACTGCCAGTGTCTTGGAACAGTAAACTCAGTATTCTCTAATTGTTGTTTTTTGTCATTAAAACTTTCTTTTGTTACAAACTTGTCTTTATTATTACCACCCAGTGCCACCTCTCCCTTCAAATCAGCCCACTTGTGCACAAGTAACAGAAACACAATATGGGTTAATTTTGGCAAGATACTTCTAATCTGTAGCACTATTGGGTAAATGAAGGAAAGTATTGTCGCAGCATAAAAATTTCGGCGGAAATAGACAACACACGGATAGTGTTTCATGGAGATAAAGAGCTTGCATAAGCAGATAAACATAGTGCCAGAGATAAAAGACTTACCGACACAGATAAGTGAGATAAATGGAAATTTCTAGTGACTTCTTGATTGATAGAGATATTTCAGTTTCTGGTTTGTTTTAGAACAGTCTAAAAGTTATCAGTGAGGTATTTAAGGGAGCGACGACTCGCCCAGAGTTGGAGTCGTAAGCAGTAAACAGCTGTAGTGTTGTTGTAACGAGAGCTGATGTAATCAGAACGCTATTTGTTATTGTCATTGACCTTGGTAGATTGTGTTGTGTATGTGATGTAATGTAACGTGAGAATTTAACAGTGTATTTCTATGGAAACAAAGAGCACTTGGAATATCTGCAACTCGGACTTTTAATTCTACGAACCTTCAAAGTCACAATATATTGTGAAATGTAATGATTACCAATTACAGGGAAGTATAAGAAGCATTGTTCCACAACTTGCAAACACTTTTGACAGAATTTCATTGACCTGACACATTTAGTCTGTAGAACTCAATGAAACTTCATGTTGAATGTCTTGTTTCAATTCTTCCTTTGTATACAAACTCATTTAAAGAGAATGTTCACCATAAATTTTTTTTAATTTCTTAAATAAAAAGGACAAAGTCAGTGAACATTTTCTCTGCATAGAACAGCAGCATGTGCAAAGCTACTTAAAGCACATTCTGCAACAAGTAAGCCTCATATTTCACATTATGATTTCTTTCATATTGGCCCAGATGGTAATGCTTGGCAACCAGCTTGGGTTACTTCCCTGTTGATTCTGTTTAAGGCACATACCAAAACTGAAACTTGCAGCCTGATTACAGGCAATTTGTTTTTAGCTGCAGGAGATTTGGAAGAAATGTGCAAATATATTCTATTAGTGTAAACAGCAAAAAAGCATGGGATATAGAACAGGCTAACATGCAGGGAGCTTACTGTAGAGAAACTGTATGATGTAAGCTTAGAACAGGCTAACATGCTGGCAGCTTACTGTAGAGAAACTGTATGATGTAAGCTTAGAGTAGGCTAATATGCAGGGAGCTTACTGTAGAGAAACTGTATGATGTAAGCTTAGAACAGGCTAATATGCAGGGAGCTTACTGTAGAGAAACTGTATGATGTAAGCTTAGAACAGGCTAACATGTTGGCAGCTTACTGTAGAGAAACTGTATGATGTAAGCTTAAAGTAGTTACAAAATAAGAATGAACGTAAGGCGTTGCTAGGCGTGACTGCTCTATCGCTACTAGCCAGTGCGGTGCATGTAACATTGTACAGTTAAGCACGCATACTGGCTCGCTTTGCTGAACCATATGGTTAATTTCTTTGCATGCTCTAAAGACATTAATTACAAAATTATTTTGTTTTGCCTATATTCCAGAGCTATTTTTTCTGAAGATGACTGTCCTAAGCGCCTGTTTGTAGCACATCTGGTTTTGGAGATATGGAAAGATAAGATTCCTGACTAGAAAGAAAAGAATCATTGTCAGTGTAGAAAAGTACACACGTCTATGCTGCAGTTGCATTTTATACCCTGCATTCAGTAAAGTGGCGATCTTTTAAGAGTGTACATACACATGCTTTTCAAAGTTAGTAAATATACCATTTAGCAAGCGGTGCTTCTAGTAGTAATTGCCAAACAGCTCACAAGATTTTACATAAGAAGGTTAGAAATATTCTTGTTAATGTGTATTCCTTTTTCAAACACTGTCAATTAAAGACATTTTTGAATGTACAAATTACGTTCAGAGTCGAGAATTAATGGCACAAGCTTGTCACATGAGTGCTCATACTGTGACAAACTTTGTTAAAGAAGGAAAACAGTTTACCTAATTAGGAAAAGTTTCCATATTTAGATCTCCAGGGAAACATGGAGCAGCTAAACAACGTGCTACCAACTTAAGACAATTTTCAAAAGTATATTTTACGTAAATCAATTTATGAATTATATGACAAGGGTGAATATCCAACTGGCAAAAGGCTGACCAATTTAATGCGGGAGAAAATAGAATATACGGACTCCGTCTTCTATGCAAAATATTCTAAAATTTCTTGGGTTCAAATATAGAACCAATGATGACAGCAAATTTCTGCTTGAAAGATGCTATATTGTTGCTGCAACACTAAAATTTCTGTGCACAATGTACAACATTAGAAATACAGGTGATTCATGGTGTAAAAATGCTTCATAAATACACATTCATATCTTCCATATTCATTAAGTATTTTAAGGAAACATAAATTGGTTTAAAGTCCATTACAGGCAGAATACAAATATGGCATTAAAGTAGAAACTATATTCACAAATTGTTGAAATGTCACTATTTTGTTTCACTGTAGCAAACACCTGCTTTCGTCGAATGCATCTAATTTAAGTAATTTTATTTTGTGTGCATATAAACGATAGCTACATTAGTGAACTGTTCTCCAGTTCAAGGTTTTAAGGTTCAGATTATGCTACCATGCCATAATAATTGTATATGTTGTCACACACATACTGAAATATTAAGCAAACTTCTCTAGTCAGCATCTATATGTATATATCAGATCACTTGCTAAGTGGATTCGGTGAGACAAAGATATATATCTTCCATCTCTATCGTGCGCTAGCCATGGAACTGGCAACGCAAAGACAGTACAATCACCGTATTGGCTGAACCAATGTTCATTCTTATTTTGTAGCTACTCTAAAACAGGCCAACATGCAGGGAACTTACTGTAGAGAAAGTGTGAGGTATAGCCTAGAAAGGCTGAAACAACTTACCATACTGGGAGCTTCTGAGGTTGGCAGTTGCTGCATTTGTGATAAACGAGTCAGTTCCAAGGTAAGGGCAGTACAGAGCAAGCAGTAGAAGCATGTCAGTATAAACATACACCGGCGCAGTAGTAAAGGTGAGTGACAGTTTACTGAAGTGTGTAGATTGATCATGGTAGACATACAAGAAGGTAGCAGGGAAAACCATCAACCTCATATTGTAACCAGGCACGGTTTTGCCGCTCGTAAGCGAATGCCGAGAGAAAGAAGCGGGGAGTGAAAGAGAAAGATAGTGCCCAAGCCACGCTCACAGAGAAAGAGCAATAGAGGGAGAAAGAGACAAGACAGTTCCATGGCATTCTCCCTACTTCACGAAAGATCGTGTTAGTCCGTGAAGCTTCATGAGCTGTCGAGAAACTTCCCCAAAATGCGAGAAGCCGCTGCTCGTGTATAAATTGGAGGTGTGGGCAGAGAAGCACTGAGTCAGTGAGTTGCAATTGTGAAGGCTAGACGTGTGGCAGACGAACTTGAAGATTGCGTACGTGTGTGTTACGTCATTCTGCTGATATCAGAGTTGTACAAGTGTCTTTCTACGGAAATAAAGAGCATTTTGAATTTCTGCAACCTGGACTTTTAATTTTACTAACCCACAAAGTAACATTTGGTGTCAGGAGTGGGATATACGACAATGGGGGCTGCATTGGCAAACATTCTAGAAGAACTGAAAGAAATGAGAACAGCGAGTGACACCCTCGCTGTGAAGACGGAAGCGGCAAATAACAACCTGGCCGCGGAACTGAAAGAAATGAAGACAGTGAATGACACCCTCGCTGCGAAGACGGAGGTGGCAAATAGCAGCTGGGCCGCGGAGCTGAAAGAAATGAAGACAGTGAATGACACCCTCGCTGCGAAGACGGAGGTGGCAAATAGCAACTGGGCCGCGAGGATGACTGCGAAGATGACCGAATTAACCACAGAAATGAAGGCTGCGAACGAAGCCCTAGCCACAAAATTTGAGGAGCAGTTGGCCGGCGTGAGAGCTGACGTCACGGAGCTGGACAAGCGGTTGGGTCAAGTGGACGAGTGCGTCGAAGACCAGGCGAACCGCGTTAATGACCTAGAGGGAAAGGCCGACAGCAACACCAAGTCCCTGAACACCATGGTGGACATCGTTGGCAGGAGGTTGATCTGAAGGCCGACGCGCCGGGACGCAACACATCTGCACCCGTCAAACCACCAAAGTACGACGACACGTCAACGTTCGAAGTCTTCCGCCGCTAATTCAACACAGTGACCAAGCACAAGTGGTCACCTGAAGAAGAGGCCGCACAGATAAAACCCAGCCTCCAGGGACGGGCCGCAGAGGTCCTGAACACGGTCCAGATAGCGGCGGCGCCCAAGGACATCTGGAAGGCCCCGGAAAACCGCTTCGGAAACCACCGCTTAGCCGCAGCCTGCCGCAGCGAACTGAGGTCGCTGCGAACTAGGTCGCAGCAGCCAGGGGAGACGCTGCAGGAGTTCGCCCTGGCAATTGAGCAGCTGGCCAGCAAAGCCTTAGTCGACCTCCCACCGGAGTTCGTATCCCGAGATGCTGCCTACACCTTTGTCGACGGGGTACGAGACACGGAGATTCGTCAGCGCCTAATGCTCAGAGACTGCAAAACCTACCACGAGGCGTTCACGGTCGCATTAAGGATGGAGGCGGCCAAGGTGACGGCTACCTCGATGTCGAGAACAAGTATCCGCTACACGGGAGACCGAAGGCCAGCCGAGGGACGCCGGCGAAGACCAAGTGACGTATGTTGGGGTGTGGCCAGCCGGGACACCTGGAGACAGACTGTAGGGGGGGGGGGTCCGTCCCCTTCAGCTGCTGTGGTGCGAGGGCTGCGGACCCTTAGCACTCGTGGCACCTCTGACGTTAGTAGAGGAACTTGGGCCGAACTGCCGAGCCCCTCCCATAGGAGAATTGTTCGGATTGGGTTGGACTCGAGGGGAAGTGGTTCCCGATACCCGTGGAAGATCGGGTACGATTCCGGACGGGGTTGAGGGAAGCCATATATTCCCGCGTACTAGCATGCATAGCTAGTAGAAGGTCTGCTAGATCACCAGGCGGCCCTACCGAGGTTGTTTGGTAGCCTTCCCTTTTGGGGTTGGCGCGCGTAAGTGGCGTATCCACTTCCACCCGTTTTGTTTTCGGACCAGATGGGGGGCTTGTTAGCTTCTGGTCTTGCCCTATGGAAAGAGTCTTGGAGGCGCCGGACGTCCTTCGGGGACAGCTCGGTAACTCCCTGATTTGAGAGGCAGGTCAGTGACAGCTGCCCTACGTAGATCCCTAGCATATATGTATATATGCCCACACCAGGGGGAGCAGCCGGAAAGCGAGTAAGGGCCGCCGTGGCGAGGGGCACGCCGGCGCCACCACCACCATACCCTCGAGTGACACTGCGCGCCGTCAGCCAGCCTATGGATGACGGCCTCATCGCGGACGGTTGGGTGAAGGGGAGGCCGTGCCTGCGCTGTTGGACACCGGGACAGCTGTGACCATCAGACCTGACGTGGCCGAGGGTTTGCCGTCGAGGAAACCGAGCCGACCATACCAGCTGGCGACGGCATCGGGCGACACTTTGCCTGTGGAGGAGGCCCTGCAGCAGTTCACCTTGGGACGGAGTGCCGTGCGTATGTGGGTGTTCGTCGCGAAGTTGGGTGAGGTGATACTGGGACTGGATGCCCTCAGAAGCCACGTGACGGTCGGCGTCGGCAGGAAGGTCCTGAGGCTCAATGGAGAAGAGGTGATACCCCGGCAACCCGAAGAACGCTTTGGAATCTGCAGGATCAACCTGATGCTAAACGTGGTTGTCCCCGCGAGAAGCGAGGTGGTGGTGACGGCGCGACTGGAAGGCCAGCGGACGAAAAACATGATGCTGGACCAGAAGAAGCCTGTGCAAGGGCTCCAGAACAGCTCGAGGAGATTCGTCAGCTACTAAGACGATATCAGCGCATCTTCAGCCAAGGCGACAGCGACTATGGTCGCAACGACCGAGTGCTTCACATCGACACCGGAGACGCCAGGCCTATTCGGTAACCACCTAGACGCGTTCCGCTGGCCAAACAAGCGGTGGTACGGCACATGCTGGAGGCTGAGATCCAGGGGTGTGATTGAAGAGTCCGACAGCCCTTGGTTTCCCCTGTAGTCTTGGTGACGAAGAACGGCGAGCTGCGCTTCTGCGTGGACTACAGGAAGCTAAATGCTGTCACCAGGAAGGACTGCTTCCCCTTTCCCAGGATTGACGATACCCTGGACACGCTTGCTGGGGCGCAGTGGTTCTCGACCCTGGACCTGAAGTCGGGTTACTGGCAGGTAGCTCTAGATCCGAGAGACAAGGAAAGGACCGCATTCTCGATAGGCCATGGCAGTTCAGTTATGCCCTTTGGTCTCTGCAACGCACCAGCTACCTTTCAACGCCTAATGGAGTCAGTGATGAGAGGATTAACATACACGCCTGCCTGCTATACCTAGACATCATCGTCGGCAAGACCTTCGAAGACTATCTCGATAACCTGAGCAAGGTGTTACAGAGACTGCAGGCGACCAACTTGAAGCTGAACGCGAAGAAGTACCAGCTCTTCCGCAAGGAAGTCAACTAATTGGGCCACATATTCTCACCAACCTCAGTGGCCACAGATCCGGAGAAGACACAGGCCGTGAGAGATTGTCCTCGCCCAAAGAATAAGCGAGAATTGCGTAGTTTCCTGGGGCTGTGCAGTTACTACCCCGTTTCATAAAGGGCTTCCCCAACATCAAGTCCCTCACCAGCCTGACAGAGGAACACAAGCCTTATGAGTGGAAGGAGGAGGCCGAAGGCACTTTCCAGCAGAGGGCAACCAGGCGGCGCCTTCGTTGTGAACACCGACGCCAGGACCTATACATTAGAGGCGTCCTATCCCAGGTCCAGGACGGCCACGAGCGGGTGATAGCTTACTATAGCAAGACCCTATACAAGGCAGAGAAGAACTACTGCATTATCCGGCGAGAGCTACTGGCGGTAGTAAAGATCTTGGAGCACTTCCGCCCGGAAGATTGCGGCCAGTGCACAAGAGGGGAAGAGAAGGAGCGTACCGCAGCTGTCAGGAGTGGTCACGGCAGTGCGGAGGGTGACGCGCAGCTGCCGGACGCCGACTTGGGGCTACTCTTGAGGGAAGTGGAGGCAGGGACGAGACCGACCTGGGAGGACATCGCACCCAGAAGCGCTGCGTGTTAGGTCGTACTGGGCCCAATGGGAATCGCTGAAGACCAAAGAGGGCGTGCTGTTCCGGGTATGGGAATCACGCGATGGGAAGACGCAGAGGGAGCAGTTGATATTTCCCCGGAGTAAGGTCCCGGAAGTCTTGGAGGTGGTGACGCCGGTACTTCAGGACACCTGGCAGCAAGCCGAACGATCGACCAACTCCGACAGTGCTACTACTGGCTCAGGCTCCGAGCAGGCGCTCAGAGATGGTGCCGTCAGTGTTACGTGTGCGCGGCAAGTCGCGGCCCTCACTAGCAGCCGGGGTCGCATGGAGCAGTACAACGTCGGAGAGCCATTCAATCGCATCGCTGTCGACATAGCTGGACCATTGTGTGCGTGTGCGAGAGAGTGAGAGAGAGCTAAATCCTTGATTTTCCAGCAATACATTCATAACTTCGTTCCCATGCACACAAAAGAAAATGATTCATATATTAGGGGCATTCAACAAAAAGAATGTCCTTTGCTACAATGAAATAAAGTAGTGAAATACCAACGATTAATTAACATAGTCTACTTTTTTGTTACTGCATTTAATGCGTTTTAATCCACTTTTCGTTTCGTTTGACTCTAAGCTAAGTTGGACCTTTCACCTGAAAAATCTCAAAGACGAGTGTCTACTGAGACTTATCATTATGAAGAACCTGGCAGCCAGGCACTGGGGAGCAGGTTACCCAGTTTTAATGAACACATATAGAGCAGTTGTTAGGGTTAAATTAGACCATGTTTGTATGGTATACAATTCTGCCCCAGCAAATTCACTCAAAATGCTTGAACCCATCCAGGCCAGTGCTCTTCGAATTGCTAGGTAGTTTTCTCTACTAATTCAGTAGCCAGTACTCAAATAGAAGCAAACGAACCACAGCTGCCAACCAAAAGTAAACAACTCAGTTGAGCATACGCGTTGACGATAGAACAATGGCTGACTGCTATTTGAAATTTTGTTCCGAAAGGCATAAAGGAAGAACAACAGGATCCAGGCTACAAGCATTTCCGTGTGTTTGTGTTTTTCTCTCTGTGTGTGTGTGTGTGTGTGTAATAAGTACCTGATGGTGGTCGTGGACTACTTCACGAAGCGGCCGGAGGTGTATGCCATCCAGAACTAGGAGGCGAAGACAATCACAGACTGCCTCGTGGAGAAACAGTTCTGATGTTCTGGGATGCCGTTAGAGCTCAACAGCGACCTGGGTACCCATTTTGAGTCTCACCTAATTAAGGAGGCACTGGAAAGGCTTGGGGTTAACAGATCCGCACACACCTTTACATCCCCAGTCAAACGGCATGGTCGAAGGGTACATCAACACCCTAGAACATCTGAGGAAGCTCGTGGCCAGCCATCAGCGAGACTGGGACGTCAACGTGCCACTGTTCAAGCTGGCCTACCGCTCGTCAACACACGACGCCACTGGGATAACGCCAGCCAGCTTACGCCTCCCTTGTGACCTGGCTTTTGGGAGTCCCCGGAAGCAAAACAGCCAGCAACCGAGTATGTGAAGAACCTGGTAGACCATCTCCACAACATGCACAAGATGGCTCGTCAGAACATCCAGATGGCGAGCGACCGCATGAAGACCCGCTACGACAGGCAAGCCAACAGCCAAGGGTTCCAGCAAGGTGACCTGGTCTGGTTGTACCGCCCCACCCGGACCAAGGGACGCTGCCCGAAACTTCAACTGTGGCATGGACCTTACCGGGTGCTGAAGAGGATTAATGACGTTCTCTACCGCATCCAGAAGGTTCCCCGAGGGAAGATGGTGGTACACTTGGTTCGTCTGGCCGGTTTCGTTGGTGCTGTTCGGGACGACGAGCCTTGAGGGAGCAGTGTCACGAGGCATGGTTTTCCCGCTCGTAAGCGAACGCCAAGAGAGAAGTGGGGACTGAAAGAGATAGCGTTCAAGCCATGCCCAGAGAGAGAGAGAGAGAGAGAGAGAGAGAGAGAGAGCAATTGAGGGAGACAGACAGTTCCATGGCGTTCTCCTTACTTCACGAAATATTGTGCTATTCCGAGAAGCTTCGTGAGCTGTCGAGAAACTTCCCCAAACTGCGAGAAGCCGCTGCTCGTGTATAAATTGGGGGTGTGAGCAGAGGAGCACTGAGCCGGCGTTGGCGGATGTCCGTTAATCCGGATAGAAGCCACGCCATACTATTCACTAAGCGCCACACTCCCGCAAACTGTCCAAATTTCAATTTCAGAGGTCAAAGGATAGAGTGGGTACCTTCTATCAAATACCTGGGAGTTGAGTTAAGACAGAGGTTTGACTTTTCGCCGACACATCAGGGAACGCTCGGCAAGAGTGCAGGGACCTATTGCTTACTTGTACCCTATATGCTGCATTCTCGATTGATGCCAGTCCGTGTGAAGTTATATCTCTTTCGAACACTCATAGTCCTGTTGATGCTTTATGCCTGCGAGGTCTGGGGCATGGCCGCAGATACTTGGCTGGCATATCTTCAACGCGCTCAGAATAGAGGACTTAGGGCTATCTATTCAGTAGGCCGATTTTTCCCCGTAAGGTTGCTTCATGAAGCCTCATCTCATCCATACATGGAGGATGAAATTAGGCGCTGGGATACAAAATTATATGCCAATTTACCACCAAGAGCCCTGGTCAGGTCTCTTGGTGATTATGATCCAACTAGACATCGGCTTCGACTTTTCCGGGTCCCCTGCATGGCTTGCGGGCATCCGAGGTAACCACAGAGCAAATCCACCAGCAGCAAAAGCTGAGCTCCCATAATCTAACCAAGAGTTGTTTGGCCTCAAAATTATCCAAAACAAATTTAATCTACTTCATCGCCAAGGTGCATCACACATTGTATCCTGTCTTCCTTAGAGGAGTAATATACTATCCCAAGTCTTTCTTCTATCCTAATACCATAAAAATCCATCCTTAACCATACTAATAAAAGAAAATCCTTCCTGCGGTAAAAGCCAATCCTGGGTGGACACGCAGCCAAAATCTTCGGGCTAAACATAGCCTGTGTGTGTGTGTGTGTGTGTGTGTGTGTGTGTGTGTGTGTGTGTGTGTGTGTGTGTGTGTGTGTGTGTGTGTGTGTGTGTGTGTGTGTGTGTGTGTGTGTGTGTGTGTGTGTGTGTGTGTGTGTGTGTGTGTGTGTGTGTGTGTGTGTGTGTGTGTGTGTGTGTGTGTGTGTGTGTGTGTGTGTGTGTGTGTGTGTGTGTGTGTGTGTGTGTGTGTGTGTGTGTGTGTGTGTGTGTGTGTGTGTGTGTGTGTGTGTGTGTGTGTGTGTGTGTGTGTGTGTGTGTGTGTGTGTGTGTGTGTGTGTGTGTGTGTGTGTGTGTGTGTGTGTGTGTGTGTGTGTGTGTGTGTGTGTGTGTGTGTGTGTGTGTGTGTGTGTGTGTGTGTGTGTGTGTGTGTGTGTGTGTGTGTGTGTGTGTGTGTGTGTGTGTGTGTGTGTGTGTGTGTGTGTGTGTGTGTGTGTGTGTGTGTGTGTGTGTGTGTGTGTGTGTGTGTGTGTGTGTGTGTGTGTGTGTGTGTGTGTGTGTGTGTGTGTGTGTGTGTGTGTGTGTGTGTGTGTGTGTGTGTGTGTGTGTGTGTGTGTGTGTGTGTGTGTGTGTGTGTGTGTGTGTGTGTGTGTGTGTGTGTGTGTGTGTGTGTGTGTGTGTGTGTGTGTGTGTGTGTGTGTGTGTGTGTGTGTGTGTGTGTGTGTGTGTGTGTGTGTGTGTGTGTGTGTGTGTGTGTGTGTGTGTGTGTGTGTGTGTGTGTGTGTGTGTGTGTGTGTGTGTGTGTGTGTGTGTGTGTGTGTGTGTGTGTGTGTGTGTGTGTGTGTGTGTGTGTGTGTGTGTGTGTGTGTGTGTGTGTGTGTGTGTGTGTGTGTGTGTGTGTGTGTGTGTGTGTGTGTGTGTGTGTGTGTGTGTGTGTGTGTGTGTGTGTGTGTGTGTGTGTGTGTGTGTGTGTGTGTGTGTGTGTGTGTGTGTGTGTGTGTGTGTGTGTGTGTGTGTGTGTGTGTGTGTGTGTGTGTGTGTGTGTGTGTGTGTGTGTGTGTGTGTGTGTGTGTGTGTGTGTGTGTGTGTGTGTGTGTGTGTGTGTGTGTGTGTGTGTGTGTGTGTGTGTGTGTGTGTGTGTGTGTGTGTGTGTGTGTGTGTGTGTGTGTGTGTGTGTGTGTGTGTGTGTGTGTGTGTGTGTGTGTGTGTGTGTGTGTGTGTGTGTGTGTGTGTGTGTGTGTGTGTGTGTGTGTGTGTGTGTGTGTGTGTGTGTGTGTGTGTGTGTGTGTGTGTGTGTGTGTGTGTGTGTGTGTGTGTGTGTGTGTGTGTGTGTGTGTGTGTGTGTGTGTGTGTGTGTGTGTGTGTGTGTGTGTGTGTGTGTGTGTGTGTGTGTGTGTGTGTGTGTGTGTGTGTGTGTGTGTGTGTGTGTGTGTGTGTGTGTGTGTGTGTGTGTGTGTGTGTGTGTGTGTGTGTGTGTGTGTGTGTGTGTGTGTGTGTGTGTGTGTGTGTGTGCGCATGTGTGTCACTGAGCCAGGGAGTTGCAATTGTGCAGGCTGGACTTTTGGCAGACGGACTGATTGCGTACGTGTGTGTTACGTTATTCTTCTGATATCAGAGCTGTACAAGTGTCTTTCTACAGAAATAAAGAGCAAGTTTGAATTTCTGCAACCTAGACTTTTAATTTCACGAACCCACAGTCACAATATTGTCTAAACTATTTACAGTATGTCACCTGTTTCAATATGAGTAACATTGTAAAATATTGGAATTGAGTCAAGAAGAAATGCTAGATTTCAAGATAGGTATTGTAAATCTCCAGTCCAATATCTACATATTTGCAACACAATTTTCAACAGATTTCAACAGTGTGCCATTATTGTATTTAGAAATAAGTGATGCTTTTGACATGAACAACTTTCAAAACAAACTTCCTTTTCTGCCAGATTGCTGAAAAATATTCCTATCTTACACAAGTATAACTATTTGTAACAAAAAACTTCACTTATCTTAAGAAAATGATGTTAATTCTAATTGAGAACGACTTCAAAAACAAATTGCTTGCATTGTCAGTCTATTAACACACTTCGATTGTCAAGGATTCCAGTTACCATGTTATGTTTTTTTTTTTTTTTTTTTCCAGTATTACCAAAATCTGAAAACGAAACAAACCTAAAAACAGAATCAACTGCTGGTATTTCAAAATTCATTACGTGATGTTTATTTTTCAAGATAAATATCTCTTCCCAAACCATTAGATCTATCGGACCATTTAATTGTTTTAATAATTTAACTTCTGGATTTATTTTTTGGTTGAATGACCAAAAATGATCTGCTACGGCCGATTTATCAGTTTGTTTATACTTAATGTAACGAAAATGTTCTTTCATTCTGGTTTCCAAATTACGTTTCGTCTTTCCAATATAAATCTGATCACAATCTAAACAATTAAATTGATAAATACCAGATCTTTTATTAGAAATTTTATCTTTTTTAGAGAAATGTAGTAAATTTTTAATACTATATTTATTTTGAGGAACTAAAGTAATACCAACTTAGATTGAGTCAATATGAAAAATTCAATGCCATGGCAGGATTTGAACCACGGATCTCCTGGTTTCCGTACAGTCGCTCTAACCCATTGAGCTACCATGGCCCACTTGCCGTCCTGACATTAAATTCTCCATTTAACTAGTATATTTCCCCGGTAAACCACTGGGGACTCTCATATTCGAGATACACCGTTTGTGGCAACTTACTATCGTAAATATTTGAGACCCAGGCTTCATCATTTAACTCTTAATATTTTAGTTAATTGATTAGTCAATTAACTAATACCAACTTCTTTAAAAAAAAAATTGAAAATATTAACCCAAGGATGGTAAGTAAATGTTTTAAAATTAAAATCATCTTTTATTTTTTTAAGTTTTTGTTACAAATAGTTATATTTGTGTAATATTCATTACTTCACTGTAGCTAGCTGCATTTTCTATGTAATATTCAGATCTGCTTACACATGTGTACAGTTCTTTTTCTATATGAATTTCAAACCCCAACATAGGAACCAAAGTTTCTCTCTGAAATGAAGAACTGTTTCTGCATGTGTAGTAACCAAACTCTGCCTCCAAATGTTGCAAAACTGATGAGGAAGAAAAAACAAAATAAAAGTAAGAATCGGAACTGAAAAATGCAATGTCATAGTCAGGATTTGAACCATAGATCTTTCACCCTATGTGCAGCTGAGCTACCATGGTAACATGCCAATATGAAACTAAATTCTGAACTGACCCACACTTTCCTGGTAGACATGGAAATTTCAGCTTCAGGAACAAATCTTAAGTCCTAGGCTTTAAGGTTTTATTACGGTTTCCATTTATAAATGTAGATTGTTCTGACACAGAACACTTTGAAAGATAGAATCAGAACCGAAAAATTCAATACCATAGGCAGAATTTGAACAATACATCAAGACCAAAACATAATTTAGAAACCAGAATGAAAGAATATTTTCAAAATATTAGGTATAAACAAACTGATAAATCAGCCATAGCACTTCATTTTTTTGGCATTTAACCATGAAATAAATCCAGAAGTTAAATTATTAAAACAATTAAATGGTCCGATAGGTTTAACGGTTTGGGAAAAAATATTCTAAAAAATAGAAATCGCATAATAAATTTTGAAATGCTGACAACTGATTCTGTCTTTAAGTTTATTTCATTTTCAGTGTTTTGTAGTACTGGCAGAAATGTAGTGACCTCTAGTGATCGTAATGTTGATGAGATTGTATACAATTGACGTTAAAGGTTTATGAAATCATGATCTCAATCAATAAGAAATTTATATCATTTTCCTTAAAAATAAGTGAAGATTTTGTTACAAATAATTATATTTGTGTAGTACTTTTCACTGTCACTAGCTTCATTTTTAGGTAATTCCTAACTAGGTTTAATGGAATCAAATGTATCTCTAGCTGCACATTTTGTGGCTCAATAAGTGCATTAATTTACTGTTATTCCTTATGTGATGGGTTAAACTTTCCTGTTCAGCTGCAAATTATGTGTATTGCCACTGCAGCAGGAATAATATATATTCAATTAAAGCAGTGTACCACCACTGGTGAAGCTTTTTCAGATTTGTTCTCCATTCTGTGCCCACTACACAGATACCACAGGCAGCGAGTTATTTTGTCCACAAGTATCAAGCCATCTACTGTAAAGAAACTGACATGGTAAGAGTGTTCTTTCTGTAGAGTACATGACTAGAAAAATGAACTGCTGTACACATCAGTTCCAATCTACAGTACGCAAATGTTTTCTTGAGCGCTGGATTTACGGTGTGGTGAGGGCAGAGGTGAAGAAGTGAGAGCTAGCGCTCTTTTGTTTGTGCAATGTGGTCAACCTTGAAAAACACAGTTCAACAAAATAGTGTGTAAGATAAGCGAAGATATCACAAGTAACAGTGCATCCTCTGAAAACATTCCTTAGTTTTGCCCACGCCAGCTCAATTGCATTCAGATCAGTTATACGGCGGTAGACAAATAATAATGCGTCCCCTTTCGAGAGCCATAACATACACAAATGTTCATACAAATATATATCTTTTTAGGTAAATGCTGATGTACATTACCACCACACTCATAACAACGATAAACTGGCAATTCGAGCGCACCAAACAAGCCTTTATGAAGGAAGCTTTAACTACAAAGATATAATATTATATAATAAACTTCCAAATTCATTTAAACAAGCTGCATCATTAAAACACTTTAAAAATAAGGTTAAGAAATTTTTTCATGCACACTGTTTTATACAGTTAATGAATTTTTAGAACTATAACCACATAAATGAGCACTGGGAGCACAGTACATTCACAAAACTGTAATATTCTAATATTATGACATTTCTTGTAGTAAATTAGTCTATGCAAATACCACATGTAACCATAGAAAAGCTGCTTACTGTGTATATTGTATGTAATCAATTTGACTTTATGTATATACTCTATTTATACATTTTAACGTCTCATAACATGTATATGTTGCCAAGGATGAACTAAAATTCTAATTCTAACATACGATTGTTGTAAACTGGTTAGCTAATTAACCTCGAAATTGATCAAAACGAAATACGGTGGACATGATAAAGCTTAGCATATTAGCCACTAGATGTCAGTGTATAGCACATTTCAAATTTCAAAGTTGTCATCTATGTTTACGGAGTTAAATGAAACTTACCGAATGAGGACTTGGAACCCGAATGCTCTTCTTAATGCACGCATACTGTAGAAAGAAAAACTTCAACTCCACATTTCAAATTATTATTTATTTTGGTTCTTGGAGAATATTAACAAAGTGGAATCATCATTTCTCTAAGAAAATGATATGTTAAGAAATAGGTAATATTATGTGTATAAATATTGTATTTTATACCTTACTTGTAGAATATATATATTTATATATAGATATTTCTTATACACATCTTTCTGGAATTTTTAAGATTATCTAGTTTTCAGTGTACAGAAATTAAGTCACTTGCATGGTATAAAATTAAAGCTATGAACACTGTTCTTAATCAAATAACTGTACAATGTTATACCCAACTAAACATAAACACATATATACAGTAAATTGGTGTATGTAAAAGGCAATTTATGTTATTCTAATGTCATTACAAACCAAACCAAATAAGTAACTTTTTTTTTTTTCAACTTTTAACATATAATACTGTAAAACTCTAAGTGACATAAAGAGAATAACTTAAAAACTTGAATTTACGTCCACAGTGAGAAGAGAGTTGCATTGTGCTTCCAATACAAATCTTTATTATTTCACAACAATATTGAAAATAAACTAAAAAATAAATTGTTAAGTCGCCATACAGTCTTTTGGATGATTCCATTACAAAAGTTTTCACTTTTCGTTATCAATATTAAATACTGTACCTAAATCTGTATAAATACAAGTTCTAAGTCATCCCTTTAAAAACCATGCCAAAAATCTCCATGTAGCTACCTCTAAGCATTGTTACTAGATCACCCTGCCACAATACCTGCGAAAAATAAGGGAGGGATGGATATTTGTTTCTTAAGACTTCTTAATGAAATGCAAAATATCAAATTGAAAGTAAGCACTAGCCTTTTGCAAGTTTCACAAACGAATTAAATGCAACAAAAAGACGGGAAGGTGCATGGAATGTTGATACAAGCATCCAGTCTTCAAGACGCTGATTCCTCCGCTACTTCGTCTTCATCAAGTTTGCTGCTGCCACTGCACACACGACATTTACAACACACTATACATGGTGCTGCTAACAGCAGTAATGGTGAAGCCACCAACAGCAGTATTCCAAAACCAGCAAATATTCCAATAACTTGTGTTCGATGCCAGATCACAGATGCTCTAGAGTGCCCCAATTTATTCTTACAGGGGCCCTTATCATAATGTCTCAGCAGAAAATCATCCTGAAAAAAAAAAAAAAAAGTTACAGAAAAATATGTTAAAAGAATTAAATATGATATGGAATCTCTTACAGTTTCTACAAAAGAAAATGCAGATCACACATCAACCTCCCTGGATTCAAAAATATCTGACATGTAACATTTTATATAGAATAAAAAGAAGTATTTCAGAAAGTGGAGTGCCATTGTTACTAAAATTAGGCAAGTGAGTCAACCTTGTATATACTTTTCTCCACTTACAAGTTTTTTATGAAGACTAGTTTCTGGGGACTTCTCCCCTATTGTCAGCTCTGTGGTAGACTCTACCACAGTCTACCACAGAGCTGACGATAGGGGAGAAGTCCCCAGAAACTAGTCTTCATAAAAAACTTGTAAGTGGAGAAAAGTATATACAAGGATGTAACATTTTGTTGCAGATACAGGAAATATACAAGAGACCTCAAGTAAATTTAAAATCTTTAGAAAGATGGCTATATATTGGCTTTGGTTTCATAACCTTTATGACACAAGGAACAAAAGAACGGTGACTTAACACTTCGCAATTACTTTCATAATCTATTTTTTTAAAGTTCAAACCAATAATAGCTCAGAAGTGGTTTTTGCAACAAAAAATTATTTGATTTACATTTTTTTAGCTTTATCAACAATGTTACTACAGTATGTTTTTGTCTATCTCTTGTGATGTACCAGTTATATAAAAACGTACAAAATTCAATCAACGTGAAGAGGATCTCAAAGGCTATTTGCAAAATAGTCAAAGATATGGGATTTTGTTACAGTTATTTATAACCTTTAAATATATGTAATTTTAAATATTGAAGGAATAAGAATGATTTTATTATCAAATTCTGATACACACACGTGCACAGAGAGAGAAAGAGAGAAGAAAATCACACATATATGGATAAAATGTGTCCTAGTTACCTGGCAATAATAAGAAAGTACATACAAAACATGGAATACCGAGTATGGTGACTCCTATAACATGAATGGTTAATGTAAGACACAGTCACTCTGTATAATAAACTACCGGCCAATCTGAAAAACATAAAATCCATGCAGTGTTTCAAACTATCGTTGAAAAAAAATTTATTAAGCAATTTATATTATGACGTAAGTGAATTTCTAGATACACTGAAGCCGGCCATATAATTGTATATACCATTTTAAATGCTGTAGCTGTAGAGCCATGCAACTGTATATATCTATGAGTTCATGCTTAGATCTTATTAATTACACTTGATGTAATTTATTTTTTATACTTTATATTATTTGTATTGTTGTAAATATTTGTATTGGCGTATTCAATGTCATTGTATTGAATTAACGGATAAATAAACTACTATACTATAATCAAAAAAAAAAAAAAAAAAAAAATCCAGTCCGTATTAAATGCATCCAGATCAATCTACAACATAAGAGACAGGCGACTGATAACCTCATACAAATAACAGAAGAAAATGACAGACTTAGCATTAATACAAGAACCATATATTTTGAACAAAAAAATGGCAGGGATTCCTAAAAGATATAGAATATTTATCACTGGAAGGGAAAGAAGTACAGCAGCAATTATTGTTAATAACAAAAAAGTCGATGCCCTATTAATAAAACAGCTATCAAATGAAGACACAGTAGTACTAGAGATTAGATATAACAAATCAAGATTATATAATGAAATGAAATGTGTAGTGTTTAACGCCCGCTTTTACTGCATACGGCACCGCAGGCGGTGACACTGATGATGCATGAGATGAAGATGGAGCACCGGTGGAATGAGATGGCGGGGGAAACCGGAGGTCCCGGAGAAAACCCGCCCCAACGCCGTGTTGTCCACCACAAATCTCACTTTGCGGTCGCCTGGGATCGAACCCGGTCCGCCAAGATTATATATATATCCAGTATGTATTTAGATATCAGCGGAAATATAAATGACAATCTGCTAAAAGTAGAAGAAATCATAGGCTTTATAAAAGGAAATGGACAGTAATGCTAGGTCCACAACATGGCATGATCAACTGACGAATTCACGAGGAAGAACACTGGAGAAATTCATAATAAGTAAACAACTATATATTATGAATGAAGAAAATGAAGCCACCACCTTTGACAATGGAAGAGGAACAAGTAACATTGATGTTACCATTACTAACACGAACTACAAGAGTATTAAGGACTGGACCATCAGTATCGAAGAAAGTTGTTCTGAACACAAGTACATAACATACAATATAGGACAGGGCAATCCACGTATCCACATTCCAATGAGCCACCATTCCATACGTTACAGAATGCGAGAAGAAAAAATGGAACCTGGATGCCAATGCAATAGAAGAATATGTGGCAATGACTGAATTATGTATACATCAAAATTATTTTGTCTTCGATGGAAAATATTACAAACAAATTTCAGGACTAGCTATGGGAAGCCCGCTATCACCATTTTTGGCCAATCTATACATGAGCTTTTTCGAAACACATATTACTAAAGCCTTCCCTCATATGTTTAAAACATGGTACAGATACGTAGACGACATCTTTGCAATAGTGCCCTACAAACTAATAGATGATGCTTTGAAACTACTCAACCTGCAAGAACCCAGCATACAATTCACAGTAGAAACTGAAGAGGACTGTACTCTACCTTTTTTAGACCTTAAAATCAAAAAAGGCAATGAAAAACTAGAATTTGGCATTCATAGAAAAGCAACACACACAGATAATTACATCAAAGCAAATAGTTTCAACCCAATTCCACACAAACATGCAACCATCAACAGTCTGACACACAGATTAGTAAATCTACCTCTCAGCCAGCAAGAATATCAAAACGAATACCATCAAATCTTAAAAACTGCAATTAAAAATGGATATGGAAAAAACCTTGTAGATAAAAAACTAAAATTATTCAAACTTCAAAAGAAATTAAAACAGATCACAGCTCTCACACCAATAAAACAAGAAACTAGATTTGCTAAATTTACTTACCATCCCTGGGCCACAAAAAAGTTCCAAAAAATATTCAAGAAATACAATATAACATTGGCACCAAAAAACAATTACAACATTAAAAACCTACTTCACAGTAATAATACTGATAAGATAAAACCAGAGGAAAAGTCAGGCATTTACAAAATTAAGTGTAAAGACTGTGAAAAAATTTACATAGGAAGGACAAAAAGGAACATAGGCACTAGAAAGAAAGAACACTTCAGGCACTTAAGATACAAAAATATTGATAAGTCCGCAATAGCAGCTCATTTCTGGTCTGAAAATCATGAAATTGAAGATAGCACAGAATTACTAAAATGCGTACAAAAACATAGTGAACTCGTCATATGGGAGAGGATATACATAGAAAAACATAAAAACCAACTAATGAACTTTGAAATCCCGCTAGAAGAGAATCCCACATTTCAGTTCATCACTAAATCAACAGATGGCAGCAACAACCCCAGAATTCCCCACACCGCTGGATCTAGCGTCAGTCGCACAAGAGCCGTAGATGCAAACGAAGATTTGCGAAACATGTCCTCAAAATAGGTACGAAAGTGAAGCAGATGTGTAAAAAATGCGACTCATCTAAAATTTAATAATAGAGAAAGAGAAGTTACAAAGGGTTGCCCACAAGGATCGTGTTGTGGACCTGGGTTGTGGAATGTAATGCACAACTCTATTTTAAATATAGGCTATTCAACATCAACAATAGCAGTGGCACTTGCGGATGACCTGATTATAACAACAAAAGGGGAAAATGCAATAGAAATAGAAAATGTTATTAACAATGAAATGAATAAAATAAAAAAATGGGCAAGTAACAACAAAGTACATTTTAATGAATCAAAATTGCAGGTCATGCGTATAACAAGAAGAAAACGGAGAGAAACGAGAGACATAAGAATCTACTTAAATAATAAAATAATGGAACAAGTAGACAGGATCAAATGCCTAGGAGTAATAACAGATAATAAATTTAACTTTTCAAACCACATAAGCTATGTAGAAGAAAAATGTAAAAAGTTAATTCACTCGCTATGCAAGTGTGCCAAGCTGAATTGGGGATTGACTCATGAGGCAATCAAGAAGGGAGCTATTTTACCATTGATGCTGTATGGCGCACCTCTCTGGATTGAAGCAATTAAGAAGCAGCATAACAGAAAAAAATTAATCAGCGTCCAGAGACTTATTAATATCAAAATGACGAAGGCTTTTCGCACTACCTCCCTGCAGTCCTTTGTGTCATAGTTGGAATGTTGCAAATTATAATAAAAGTAGAGGAAACTGTGCAACTATATAGGATCCTGAAGGGAAAAGAGAATGTGAACTAGATTATAGATCATGATGTAGAGCTGAGGAATTGACCACACCCTGCCAAAACAATTAGAATCAGCAAAGGCAGAGAAGGAAAACCAGAATCCACATTAGAAGTATATACAGATGGCAGCAAGAGTGAGATGGGTGTTGGATCAGGAGTTGCTGAACTTGCTCACCAAAGAAAATATAAACTGGACAATAACTGCTCAAACAACAAGGCAGAGCAACAAGCCATCATAAAAGCCCTAGAAAACATTGACGAATTAAAAGATATAGAAAAGGAAAGGAGAACCGTAACAATACATACTGATAGTCAAGTAACATTGGATTCCATCAATAACCCTAAAATCCACAAAGCATTAATACACAATATTCCGAATCGACTTGGGAAGCTACAAGAAAGGAATTGGAAGATTAACCTAAGATGGATAAAGGCACATGTAGGACATCATGGGAATGAAATAGCGGATTAAATTGCAAAGGAACAAGATAATGTGTTAGAAGTAATCTACAACAAAATACCAAAAAGTGAAGTAATCAGCAGGCTAAAGTGCTCAAGTATGGAAAAATGGCAACAAGAATGGCAACAAACATCAAAAGGAGAAATTACAAAATCCTATTTTCCCAACATAAGTGACAGGACAAAAACTAAAATAAAACTAACATCAAATCTAATGTCATTGTTAACAGGTCACGAGAAAACTAAAGTGTACTACCACCGATTAAGATAAGTGACAATCCAATATGTAAGTGCAACCAAAATGAATAAACTGTGGACATTTAATCTTTGAGCGTAATCTGTTAGACAAAGAAAGGGAAAATCTAAAGAAAGCAATAACAATGGCTGGTGGATGCTGGACACTAGAAAAAAATGGAACTTATATAAAAACACACCAAAAGTTTCAGTATATTTGTAAACAGTATCAACTTCGATAATCTGTAAACAGTCAAGTAGGATGCAAATACTTATATTAATTTATAGAATTGTAAGTCTCGAGGAATCTGATAATATGTAAATCAATAGTGAAAACAAAACTTAATGTAAATGTGCACCCAAGCGTATAGTATTACTCAAAATGTAATAGGATATGCTGTATCACACACGCACCCACCCACCCATCCCCCCACACCCACACAAGGAGGAAAATGAAATGAAATGTGTAGTGTAACACCCGCTTTTAATATATACGGCACCACAGGCGATGACACTGATGATACATGAGGTGAAGATGGAGCACTGGTGGAATGAGATGGCGGGGGAAACCGGAGATCCCGGAGAAAACCCGCCCCAGTGCCGTGTTGTCCACCACAAATCTCACTTTGCAGTCGCCTGGGATCAAACCCGGGCCGCCTTGGTGAGAGCCAAGCGGTCTAAATACAAGGAGGAAAATGACCCACAACCAACCAGGAAATTATCGCACAATACCTGAAACCATTCTGCAAATATATTCATTCAATTAACTTATAAAAAAGTAGTTAATTTTAAATTCAATATATTTATAAATATACTAATTGAATTAGTGAAAAGAGTATAAGGACATAAAACAATGCAATGTAAGAATTGGCTAGTAAACTAGGGAAAGGAACTACAAAGATATACGTTAGCAAAAGCGCAAAGGTGTATATCTCAAAAAGTAAATTAGGAAACAAATCTGATAAGCTTATAAAATTAAAATTGAATCTGTAAATTAAAAATGAAATTGTGTATTGTAATGCATGTAATATTACCATGTAATGGGGCATGCAGTTGATATCACTAAAGAGAAAAAAAACACACACGTGGCATTCTAATAAAAAAGAACCATTAGGTCTATTTTGAAGTAAATAGAAAATGAAAGTATCATTCATATAAAGTGTGAGGGTGAAATCTTTGGGAGATGCTCAACAACTTAGTATTTATCCCATTTTTCATTTTTGGATTATGCTGTTCACAAGTCTTTTTTAAAAATTGTTGTTTTTAGATCCAGCAGTCTCTAAACATGCAAAGTCTCAGTATCAAGTTTTTGGGTCATATACAAGGAAAGTTAAATTAATGTCATTCTTCAGTATTTCATTTGCTAACCTATGACAATGCTCTTCCATTCAGCCCTTCTCTGTAGCATAGATAGTACTATGTCTGTATCACATTCAAGAGCTCCCAAAGTCAAAACAAAATCAAGGCGACTTATCTGGATAAGGTTTTCTCTGGGATTTGCCTTATCCTGAGAGATGAAGATTGGATAACTCTAAGCTCTATGAACCCTGGGATCACTTGAGCTTCATATCACCCACTTCATTCATCGTGCGATATGATAATGTTGAAAGACATAAATTTAAAAAAAAAGTTTTCATTGAGCTACCCTTGTACATAACAGAAATCTGGTAATGAAGTAGTCATAATACATCAACTTTAAGTTTTGCACTCAAAACAGTGGAAAACAATCTGCACAGAAATACAAAAGTATGTTTGAATTTCAAACACTGCATTACATTATTCAAATGAGTTGGTTCAAATCCCGGCCATTGAATTTTTATAGGTTGGCTCTATCTATCCAAACCTTAGCCTATGCACGGCTAGTATGGAGGAATGATGAATTTCCATCAATTAACGTAATATAATGGTTCAACGATGAAACCTGGGAATCAAGTACTTACAATAATATGTTGCCGCAAATGGTATCTTGAACATGAGGACCCCTAGCAGTTGACCAGGTAAACATATGAGTCAATTGGAGAATTTAATATCATGACGGCATGTTGGCAATGGTAGCTCAAAGGTTAAGAGTGACCGGACAGAAACTGGCAGATCCAAGGTTCAAATCCTGGCCATGTCACTGAATTTTTCAGGTTGACTGTCAATTCATACCTTGTTTGTTTAGGTGCATATAAACAGGTGGCTATTTTAAATTTCTCTCAGTAGTGCTACATAAAATTGTATCAGAATGGTAGTCCAGATAAGAAAAGGGAAACAAAGAGATCTCTTGAAGCAAGATACAAGATAAAGATTACATGACATTCTCAAAAATTTGAAATGAACACAGTACCTACAATGGTTATTGATAAAGCTGATCCAAATAGCAGGAAGTTGGGGAACTTCTGCAATGACAATAAAAATTAAATGAATGTGGAGGGACCAAGACCAGATCATGTACTTATTCACAGAGAAACTTGGAATAAGATATTTAATAGGTTTAGCTTGTAACGATATGCTTTAGTTAGAACCTTTTATATGAATATCCAGTTTATTAACCAAACTCCGTTGTTAAGGAAATCTCGGTTACCATGTTATTTTCTTTTATTATGTTATGTTTCCAACATTACCAATATCTGAATACGAAAAAAACCTAAAAACAGAATCAATCGCCAGTATGTCAAAATTCAACACGTGAATGTTTATTTTTTAAAATAAATATTTTCTCCCACACTATTAACTCTATGGGATCATTTAATTGTTTTAATAATTTAACTTCGGGATTTATTTCATGGTTAAATGACCAAAAATGATCTGCTATGGCCGATTTATCAATTTGTTTATATTTAATGTTACGAAAATGTTCTTTCTTTCTGGTTTCCAAAAGAAGTTTCGTCTTTCCAATATAAACTTGATCACAATCCAAACAATTAAATTGATAAATACCAGATTTTTTATTATTAGGAATTTTTATCTTTTTTAGAAAATTGTAATAAATTTTTAATACTATATTTATTTTGAGGAACTAAAGTTATACCAATTTCTTTAAAAAAAATTTGAAAGTGTTTATTAAACCAAGGATGGTAAGTAAATTTTTTAAAATTATAATCATCTTTTATTTTTTTAAGAGTAGAAATATCATTAACAGTTTTTTTATATTTAAACTTTTCAATCTTCTTTTTTTATAAAATCTTTATTAAAACCATTAATTAAAGCAGTATATCCCTACGCTTCTTTCAAGTTTATACTTTCAGTATTAATATGTTTATATTCTTTATTAAATTCTTTATTCAGGGTATATTTATTAATCTATAAATCAAACTATTAAAAACAGCAAATTTATGTGAAAAAGGATTAAAACTTTTATTTTTTATGTAATTATCAATATGAGTAGATTTCCTATAAATACCAAAATCTAATTTGTTATTATTTCTTATTATTTTAAAATCTAGAAAAAGAAGAAATCCATTAATTTCAGTTTCTACTGTGAATTTTATAGCTTTATCTTGTAAATTTAGTAATTTTAAAGCATCATTAATTTGTTTTTCAGGAACAATAGCAAAACTATCAACATATCTATACCATGTTTTAAAAATTAAAGGAAAAGCTTTAGTGACTTGAATTTCTAAAAAAAAAACTCATAAAAAGACCAGCAAGAAAAGGTGAAAGAGATTTCCTTAACAACGGAGTTTGGTTAATAAACTTAAGACGAAGGCGATGTGCCTTCTTGTGTAATATTGTATATATTGTTTGTGCAGCAAGTGTAATGTATTTCATGTGTATGTAGATTTTATCATCTACAATTTCCTCCATACTTGTCAGCCTGCAAATATTAAAAAAAAGTTCAGAACCAAAATGATATATGTCTAGTGAAGTTTTGAAAGTGTGATTCACTGGGAATTTGTTCCACATGGACATGCATCAGTCAATGTAGATCTTTATTCCCAACAACTGGAACAAGTTCATCAAGTCTTGAGGTAGAGCTACCTAGCATTACTTAAACACAAGAGTTCTGTTGCAGCAGGATAATGAAACATTTTATACAACTCAAAGAACAGTGGACAAAACCGAGAAATTGGAAGAAATGAACCGCTAGCACATTCAGCAAATGGCACTCATCTTGCGCCATCAAATTACTTTTGCTGAGATCCATGGCCCATTTCCTACGTGGAAAAAATTTTGAAAATATTCAAACACGAATGTTATCAATGAATTCTTCATATCAAAAGCCATAAACAGCTACCATTACAGATAGTAAACTCGCTGAAAAATGGCTCAGACCTATAGCACGTAAATGATCTTTGCTCTGAAGATTGGAACATTTTCTTTAACATACCTAATGTTGCCATAAATACTGTTACAAATTTTTGACACATTGTATATCCGGTTTGGCATGTAAACAACTGTGTGTGTGCACACCTTAAACTTGAACCATTGTTAGCCTCTCTGTGAAAGAGGAAGTATTTAGCTCCAAGTTTCACCATGGAATGGGGTGATTATGAAAATCTTGTAGCCATCATTGTGTTACATAAAGTTGGAAAATCTGCAAGTGACATTTTCAAGATGCTACAAAAGCTGAAAAATCAGCCGTATGTTTGTATACCACACCATTGGGAGATTCACTGTAACTGGGACTGTGAAGGATTGGCCGAGAGAGGGTCGAACCATGCAGTGTCAGGACTCCAGCAGCTTAAAAAGCAGTGGCAGCTCATGTTCGGACAAATTCTGTGCGGAAGCAGGCTATCTTGTCCTGTGAAATGAACATTTCAAAAAGAACAATGTACAGGCATCTGTCAGAGGACTTTGGACTAAGGGCTTATCGCCGACGTAAGCATGTGCCTAAAGAAGCTGAGTGTGCTTAAATGTCAACGTCTCCTACAGTTACCTCAAAATGGTCATCAGAACATCCCTTCACCAATGAAACAGTTTCCACTATTGAGGAATCTTTCAATGTGCAAAACGACAGGGTTTATACATCATCATCTCAGGAAGCCAGTAATAAGGCCCATCATCCCTCCTCAGTGAAGGTGTGGTGGGGGTGAGTTATTCTGGTAACATCCAGCTACATTTTTGCGAAAAGGCTGTTAAAACCAGTGCCAGAGTGTATGAAAGCACTGTTTTGGAGCTTACTGTAAAGAACTTAGTGTTCCTTATTGTCAGCAGTGGCAGATTTCCCCCTCGATGTCGTCTGTTCCGCCATAGACGAATGGTCACAAAGACTCAGAGCCTATATCCATGCAAAAGATGGCCATTTCAAAAAGTGATTGGTGCTGTGTGTAATGAATGCCTGTAGGTACAACATACTAAAACCCAATTAAAATATTTTGCTGATATTTGCATTTTTCAAGTTTTAACAGTATTTACGGCTAGACTATGTTTTGCTTAAAAACCAACATTATATATCAGACATGTATAATTCATCTACAGACTGAGATATTTCTTCACTCAATAGACCAAATGACTGCTTATGAGATGAAATAGTACATTTATTGTTTGTAATCAGATAGGCTGTAGAATTATGCTTTTGTATATCAAGGTATTCATCCTCATATCATTATGAAACCTAATCCTATGTACGGAATAATTTATTGGTTGCAATTATCATTTTTACATTAAAATGAATAACAGAGAAATTGCTAATAAAATTTACAAAAATGCATTTTCTCACTTTTTCCAGGTACCTGATCCAAAAATACTACACATTAGAAAAATCTCATTAACATATTTGATGTAATTTTTCCTTTTCTTTTTTTCCTTCTTTTTTTCCTTCTTTTTTGAGGGGAAGGGTGGGGTGACCACTGAGCTTATTTGACTCAAAGATATTCACACCCTTCATCCTATTTCCATGATGATAATGATTGTATGTTCTAAAATGGCATCTCATGTATGTCTTTCATATCTTTACCATAAATGTTTGATGGCATAATGGAATGTTCACCCAATATGAAGTTATGACCCCCATTTCTTCTAAAATTAAATGTCACATAAAAGATTATTAACAATGCTTGGGGCAAGGCAAACATACTGCATCTGTTCTGCAAATGGTGTAAAACTCAACTTGGCAAAAATTAGGATTACAATCTTCTCTCAGCGGTGTTCAATTAAATCTGATTAGCTAAACGATTTCAAGTGAACATTACCTCTATTGCATCTCAGAAGCAGAGATTGTTCCAAGGATTCACATCATATACACACTCCAACAGTTATAATGTTCCACATTAGGCATTAATTTTTGGAACTGGTTGAAAAAAATCAATTATGTTACTGGAAGACTTACTTTGGCTTAACTAGACCTAAGTTAGTTTTTGGGAAGGTTCTAGCCCAAAACAAGCATTATGTTGCTTTTGCTAGCCCTAGTCAAGCCACTAGTGTAGGACTGACACTGACAGAAAGAGATTATGCCCCCATGTATAATTTGGCCAACTGGTTACTAAATAATTTCAATAACTTCCCAAAGTTTGAAAGTGCAAATTTCAAAAACTCTTTAGATTTAGTAGAAATAATCAAAGACATAAATTTAGACAAAAATGACAGACTGGTTTCATTAGATGTCACATCATTATTCCCAAGCATACCAACAGAGAAATTATAGACAATATTTAAAAAATGGCTAACTACAATGGAAATGGAAACAGTAGAAGCAGAAGAATACATTTCATTAACAAACTTATACATTGAACAAAACTTCAGCTTTAATGGGAAATATTATAAACAGAAATCAGGGTTATCAATGGGCAACCCACTTTCGCCCTTTTTGGCAAACTTATTCACGAGTGCATTCGAAACAAATTAAAAGGACCTTCACATGGATCCACGTTTGATACAGATATCTTGATGACATCTTTGCAATAGTTCCAAATATACATTTAGATGATGCATTAAAATTACTCAATCTGCAAGAAAAAATCTATCAAATTTACAATAGAAAAGGAAGTCAATGGACAACTTTCTTGGACCTAAATATCTTCAAGAATGACAAAAAAATAAAATTTGCAATATTCAGGAAGCTAACAGTCAGAAAATTACATAAAAGAATCATAGCTATAACCCAATTAGACATAAAACATGCAATAATAAACTAAGGCTTACAGACAGACTAGTCAACATATCAATGGAAAAAGCAGAACACTATGAGAAACAAAAAGCTGTACTTCACATAATAGAAGAAAATGGATACAACAAAACTCTGGTGTTTAAGAAAAATTAAAAAGACTAAACTAAAGGAAACCATTAAGGAAGCAACCACATTGACTAAAGAAAAAGAAAAGCAACAGTATATTCAGTGAATTCAGGTACCACCCAAAAATATTTAATAACTTCAAAAATATTTTTAAGGAACAAAATATAATCTTGGCACCAACAAATACATACTCAATATCATAATTGTTAAATTCTAAAACAAGGGATGAAATCCCACCAATTAACAGATTTGGGATACACCAAATAAGTTGTAAGGATTGTGAAAAATGCTACATAGGTCTAACTAAAAGAAACCTAAAAACCAGAGTCAAAGAGTACTTTAGAAACATTAAATTGAAAAAAAGAAGGAAAGTCAAGCAGTAGCATTTGATTTTTGGAACAAAAACCATGATACTGACCCAAATCCAGAATTACTTAAAAGTGTAATAAACCAAAATAAACTGACAACATGGAACAACATATTCATATGGAAAAATAAGGACTGAGTAATAAACTTTGAAATCCCACCAGTAGATAATTTGACAAAGAAGTTCATAGTTCCACCACCAGAGAGAGAGCAAACAAGAGACGATAGTTGGACCGAGGTTGAAAAAATATGCAACGGCTTCTAAAACTAGTCCCTAAATAATATAAAAGTGTAAGTGACAAAATGTTAAAAACAAACCACAAATAGTTTTTTCAGAGATTCAACACTTACATCAAGTGAAGCGAGGCAGTACCAGCAGAAAACATGTTTACATCGTTTGCACATCATCTGTGCACAGCCTTCATCCTTCTCTATAGGAACATTACACATGGGGCAGCACTTGATGAGATCCGAGTCAAAGGGAATGCCTGAGTCCTCCTTGGCGAGATGTCGAGAGTTTTCTTCACAAGTGCTGCCTGCATGCCAGGGATTCTTGCAATTGGAGCAGAAATCCGAGGAGCAGGTCGGACAATGCACACTCTGGGGCAGACATCTCTCCACAGGACCACATAAGCTGCATACGGTCTCACATCCTGCTCGTGGACACCATGTTCTGCTGACGTCCATGTCCACCTCTGCAACATGTGTGCAAAAGCCTCATTAAGGGGAGGGATGGCAAATTTCTTTGTATCAGTTATTACATAGAAAATGAAGTTAGCTACAGTGAATCAATGAATATTATACAAATATAACAATTTGTAACAAAAACTTCACTTAAGAAAATGATGTTAATTATTCTTTCTAATTGAAATCTATTTCACAAACCCTTGTCTGCATCTTCAGTCAAAGATGTAACAACATAGTAACTTCCTTAATGACAAATTTGTTTTCTCCTGTGGTTTTCTTTGACTGAAGAGGGGACAAGAGTTCGTGAAATCGATTTCAATTGGAAAGAAGAATTAACATTTTCTTAAGTGAAGTTTTTGTTACAAATTGTTATATTTGTATAATATTCTTTGTATCAGATTTGAAAAATTCAATATAATGACCAGCACTTGGAACTTGTCTTTCAGCTTTGTGCATCAGTACTGCTTGTCCATTAATATACACTGAACTCATCCTGTCTGATTAATATATTCTCCAGCAATTTGAATTGTCTGGTAATAAACTCAATTAAAAATTCTATTGCAAATACTTGCAGGCTTCCCAGGGAACATATCTATACTAGACAGGAATAGACAGATTCAGACTCAATATGCATTACAGCCAACCTCAGTAGAGTGTTGTGCAGCTCACTTCCAATTTTGGCACTTTTCTTACATCTTACTCATACCTGCCTCACAAACTGAAGCCTCTAAAATTGTCTCTTATTCACCAAAGCAAAATATTTTACAATGATATAAAATTTAAAATGTGTAAAATGCCCTGTGCAGTAAATGTACAAAAATTACATGTAAAATAAATGTGACCTTCATTTTATAAGAATCCTTGAAGAAGTGATATATCTGTCAAGGCATTAGTTTAGGTTGCAATGTAAGCACCACACTTCATTGGTTAATTGAGCTGCAGAGCTGCCAAGTCAGCACTCGCAAATGAAAACTTTTTCAACTTACTTTCAAAATAATGAATTTAAAATAAGTACAAGAATTATTTGTAAAAAACAATTTAAAAAGCTTTTGATAAGAATAAAAGGAATACATTAATATTCAAAACCATTATTATTAGCATATTTAACTGTTAATTGATGGAAATTAATCATTTCTTCACACTAACTGTATATGGGCTAAGGTTCATTAAACTCATGAGTTTAATGATGAAGCCTGGGACTCAAGTACTTACAACAGTAATTGCCACAAACTGTGTATCTCGAATGCAAGAGCCCCTAGTGGTTTACCGGGAAAATATATGAGTCAATTGGAGAATTTAATGTCATGACGGCACAGTGGCCATGGTAGCTCAATGGGTAAGAGCAACTGGATGGAAACCAGGATATCCATGTTTCAAATCCTGGCCATGGCATTGAATTTTTCAGTTTGACTATCTATCCAATATTTAACTGTGATATAAAATGCAAAGGAGCAGAACATGTTTGTTCAAATGGGATTTGCCTTTGAGTAGATAAAGCATTGCTAAGGTGGAAAGCAAATTGTCAAAACATATATACAAAGTATTATGAGAAATACTCAACCACAACTATTTAAGAAATGCAGATTTTACTACAAAGCTTACTGGTGTGTCAGCCCGGAGTATCATTACTTCTGAACTAGTACACCATTCTTCTACACTAGGTCAAATTTATGAGACATAAAAGCCAATGATTGAAGGGAAGTGCAAACATCGTAAGCTATACAAAAGTGTCAAGACCAGATTTTATGCTTCATAACATGAATAATTATTACAAAAGCCTGTGACAAAACATATGCTACCATACAACACAAATAAATAATTCACAAAGGAGAGGTGACTACAAATCATTCATTGTTAAATGTTTAAATCTATTTATTTTAAATAATACATTCAGGTTATAAGTTAATGAAAAATCCTACATTATCGCCATAAGAAAATTATAATATAATGTACTAGAAATTAATAGTTTGTCATGTGCATTAAAAAATCTAGAATACTATCAATTAGGAAAAAACAAAACAAAAAACATAGAAAAGGCTCCCAGTCGAATTCCTGCAGAACAGTTGCTGTGTACTGAGCCATTCCACATACCTTGTTTTGATAGCATGTCACAATTTCCACATTCTTTCACCATAATGGTGAGCATTCACCATTTCACTTGCAGGAAGTCAAGGAGCAGAATACATAGTGTCTAAAAGCTTCAACTTTCTTCTTTTAGCAAAGCTATTTTCAATAAGAACATCCAAGTTATCAAAATTTAACTATATTGTAACACCACAGGGAAGCGAAACAATTATTAAATTATAGATGAGTCATATTTATTGCACATCAGCTTCACTTATGTACCTATATTGAGGACATGTTTCACAAACCATCGTTTGCATCATCAGCTCTAATGCGACTAAAGCTTGATCCAGTGGTGTGGGTAGTTCTGGAGTTGCTGCTACGATCTGTTGATTTTGTGATGACTTTAAATGTGCGGTTGTCTTCTGGCGGGATTTTGAAGTTCATTAGTTGGTTTTTATGCTTTTCTATGTATATTTTCTCCCAGATGACAAGTTCACTATGTTTTTGTACGTATTTTAGAAATTTGGTGCTATCTTCAATTTCATGATTTTCCGCAATAGCAGCTCATTTCTGGTATGAAAATCATGAAATTGAAGATAGCACCAAATTACTAAAATACGTACACATAGTGAACTCGTCATCTGGGAGAAAATACACATAGAAAAGCATAAAAACCAACTAATGAACTTTGAAATCCCACTAGAAAAACCCACATTTAAATTCATCTCAAAATCAACAGATGGCAGCATCAACTCCAGAACAGCCCACACCACTGGATCAAGCTTTAGTCGCATTAGAGCTGATGATGCAAACCATAGTTCGCGAAACATGTCCTCAATATAGGTACGTACGTGAAGCTGTGTAATAAATGACTTATCTATAATTTAATAACATCCAAGTTCATTACATAGCTTTTATTTATAAATGATTTATTCAGGATATGTGTTGTGAGATCTCTTCTGTGTCCTTTCTGTACACTTAAAGATATGAATGGAAACCACTGCTCCACTGTTCAACCTTTTGTCAACATACCAACATAACATCAAAATACTGGAGTGCAAATGGCTTCATTGCCAACTGCTTAACATTAGATACCAACCAACTATCAACCTACTTCTAAAGGATTGAAACTTTAATTAAGAACTTCTTATGAACACGAGACACAATAAGATTTAATTGCTAACTCTGCTGACTGATGACATCACTTTTAGTTTTCTGTAAATATCGTATAGTCAAACTGGATATGAATTGCAGTTAAGCTGTACATGGAGCACCAACATTCAGCAGAGCCAACCTAAAATAATGATAAACACTGTGGATCATACTGTGTGCCAGTGAACACAGCTTATGTATATCAATTGGTATCAGAAACAAAGACCAGACAACATTATAGACACCTCTTTTCAAAGCTACTCTCATGAACAAACTGTCACTAAATTACTGAATAAATGTAATGTGATAAATATAAAACTATTTCAGGTCTACTGCTTTATACAGCATATAAAGTTCTCTCTGATTTTCCACAGTATGTTGAGATAACCACTACACGTTTTGCAGATGATGTAGTTCTTATGTGTTTCAAATGGGAAGAGTTCTCGCCTGTAGCCAATCAGATGCATTAGAACCTTCACTGTTGCCATCTCGTTATCCCCAGTCATTTTATATTTCCCTCTCTCTCGCACACTTGCGAGTGTTCATGGCGCTAGACATAAGGGAACGCAAACTGAATTTTCCAAAGTTTTATAATAATGTAGTTGTTGTAATCACATTTACAACATGAATATTTGTATATTACACAAATGTTTTAAATATTTAGTTTAAAGTTAATTATAGTTTATGAATTATTTATTTTTCTAATCCAACAAAAATACCAGCGGTGCATCCGTATAGCTGTGAATGTTACTTACGTCATTGTCATTGTCTTCATCGTCTGAGTACTGCACATTTATGACGATAGGTTCCAAAACCTCATTGTATGCTATTTCTTTCCGAAAGTCATCTTCTTGTAGTTTATCTGCTGTCTCACGCAGTTTTCCCAGTTTTGTTGTGTTCCTTATCAATTTCTTCGTGAATAAGTCGTTCAATGTCAGTCAGTTTAAAAATATTATTTCTATTTGCAACATATTTTGAGTCCACATTAATTCTATTGGACTGTTCTAGCAGTAGTAAAGTCAACCAATAATGATACTTGTTAAAGTGCTTACATCACAATGCATTGTTATAATATAATGGCATCTACTTTATCTATTTGTATTATGAAAACTATTTGAGCTAAAAATAATGAATTTTTACGGTTAATCTCTCCTTCCTCATGGATCAGTTTTTGCAAAATCTGAATTTTTGTCTTAGCACGAATAGAATAATTAGAGATTGATTAGTTTGCTGCTCGGCACACACCACTTAGGGGGAATGCAGTATGACAACACTGCAGGACTCCGATTGATTGCTCACTTAGTAGCACTCAAGGACAAACACCTTCCCATTTGAAACACATATTAGTAAAGGCAGTTATGCATCAGCAGCTGAAAATCTAATTTGGTTGTGCACTGAAACTGACAGAGGATGTTCCCACTGGAGTGTGTTAATGAACCAAAAAATATCACAGGTAACACAGCAAGACTGTATTCCATTGTGCTACACTTTCAAATGAAGGTCAATGTATTCTGCACTGACATATGCAAATTGTACAGGCAGATAGGTAAATGTTCATCAGCTTGACAGACCTTTGCAACAAATTCTTTGGAGGCTTTCACCAAACCAGCAGGACAAAACCTCATAATATATGGCATCAGTGTACACCATTTCTTGCCATGCAGGTACTGCATCAGCTAGCAGAGGTTGAAGACAATTTCCTTCAATGTCAGATGTCATTAAGAGAGACTGACGAACTCACTACTGCTAACAATTCAACTGGAGGCAATCCGGCAGCATGTCCATTCAATCACTGTATGACAATAACCTTCAAGATGTTTCTACAAGTCATCAATACTGGAATAGAATGAACCTCTTTCAAATGAATTGCAGGTTAAAGTGTTCCAGTTAACAAACCTTTTCAGTGGATTGGAGGACATTAAAATTGATTGATTTGTGACATCCTTTATATTAATACAATGAACTGCCAAGGTGAGAATGCTACAAAGCTACTTTCTGCCAAGTCTAGAGTAACTCAGTAAGAAACTCTTATTCTTCCCAAACTGGAATTCAGTAAAGCAGATTGTTAATTAGACTGGTCAAGGACTGTATCAGTTCTTAATATTCCTCTCAGCAGCATTCACCTGTGTACTGCCTCTGTAATTGTACTTGCTTGAGCAAAGGCTGCACATATTTGGAAAACCTTTGTGACAGATTCACCAATATGCAATGTTGACTTGGAAACAAGCTCAAAGATCAGGTGAACTGTTGTCCATTATCTCCAAAGACAGATCTTATCTCCTTCAACACTGCAGAACATTGAAGGAGCCAGAATAGCTTATGGTAAAGGTTCAATTCTGGCTAGAAATCAGTTCTGCAGGACTTCTCAGAGATATTCCTTATGCCCCAAAAATGTCTTACAGCTCTGAACAAACTTCAGAAGACAGAGTGCGATGGCTCAGGCGGTTTCATCTCTGGCCTACATTTGGGAGGCCTGGATTCAATTCCCATGGCCAACCTATATGACCCATGGGTTTTTTCGGAGGTTTTTCCCAGGTCGTCACCAAGCAAAATACTGGGTATGTTAATTTCATCCCCGAATTTCCTGTCCCTCCATTTCATCTCCATTATCATTTCACATCATCTCTCATCTGGTGGTGTAGAAGTATCACCAGGTGTCTCGGCACTGTCATAACGCCTTGGAGAGGAGTCCACAGGTTTCGGTGCCAAACCCCCTCCATAGTAATCCTAATCCTAACTTCAGAAGACATGCTTAGAGGTTACTTATCTTAAAAAAGGGTGGTTCGAGTCATTGCATATAGTAAGAGTTTTGCTAAATACTGTCACAGCATCTGCTAAATACTGTCACAGTCTCGTCACAAGCGCTTTTCACACAGAACTACAAGAAACCTTCCTGCCATGCATCAGAATTGCACAGAATGTATCTTTCAAGACAAAGTTTTATTGCCGAGATAAAAAAGGAACAGCATTCAAATTTTTAGCCTTTCCTAGATGAATGGAGAATATTTTAAGTTATAACAAGATTTTCAAATTCAGCTCTTAATTATGAAATAAGCACATGAGATTGCTTCATGTGGTATTCAATTATTGTTACATGCAAATTTGAGACTAAGGTACAGGATTCCTAAGGCAGCCACAAAGTGTGCTGTTATCCATAAATGCCTGCCGTGCTTCAGGTACAAGAGAGCAGTCTACAACAAATGAGTAGTCTGCCACGTAGTAGGATTAATGCAACTCACTGCTTATCTCCTGGAATTCACTTCACAAGACCATGATGAAGATGGGATCAATGAAAAGCAAGACAAGTCATAGATGTTAGTGGCCTATTTTATAAGCCTTCATTGCCCCTCTGAGGAAGTTCATCACTTGACATGGAGACATGATTTGTTCAGTGATAATGGAACAAGTTTCACAGATGCTTAGAGGCAGATAAAGGTATTACAAAATGCACTCAAGCACAACAAATTTCAGCATGACATCCAGGACTATGCTGTGAGAGGCTTCAAGTTGCCTTTTATTCCTCTTCACTCCCTAAATTTTGATTGACTCTGGGAGACAGGTGTTAAAGGCCTTTGCAGAGTGATACGACAAATTAACCTATGAAGAACTTGCCACCCTTCAAAAGCAGATTAAAGCAAGTCTCAATTTATGGCAATCGTGTGCACTTGCTGATGATCCTAATGATCCTTTCATCATGACACCTGGCTACTTTTTCCTAAGAGCTCCTCAAACATTTCTTCCTGGTTGCAATGAGACTGAGCTTAATCTCAATAGGTTGTTCAAATGGCAACACATTGCAACAAATGCAGCAACATTGGTGAGATTGGTGAGCTTGATGATCCAAGGACTGCCTTCACAATCTGCAGCAGAGAAAGAAAAGTACTACACCTCTTCTAAACCTGCAGAAGAGCTTCTTCTGCTGAAGAATGACATGCCTCCTTTACATCAGAAGTTGAGAATCAATGAGCAAGTGTACCTAGGAAAGGACCCCCTGATGCAGATTGCCTCATTAAGATGTTTAAATATACTGAAGCATTATTTGAAGCAAAGGGTTTGAAACAGTGAGGTATTTAACATTTGAAAGTAATGAGTCGGTAATTCAAACACAAACATCACTTAAATTATCCTTACTTGGACATGTTTCGGAGAACGTTTTGTTCCCATTGTCAATAGTTATCCGACAGTCGAAACATGTCCAAGTAAGAATAATTTAAGTGATGTTTGTGTTTGAATTACCGACTCATTACTTTCAAATACTGAAGCATGCTACAATAAAATTTGTGCCACTGCCCTTGGCACAAAAATAACTTGTCAATTGATTGCCATTGTAGAGTTTTATGATGTAATGCTTGTCTTGAAAATGAGTTCAGTGGAGGAAATATATGCAATATTAGAATTGCAAGTTGAGTTGCAGACAAGTGCATGTGTCGAAAGGAGGGGAGGGCAGACCATGGCAGGGTGTCATCAGTGTTGCCAGCAAATACAAGAATCCCCTTGTCACTAAGGCCAGTATAGGGATTTACCTGTGATTCAGTAACAACATTCATTCTTTCATGTTGCCTTGTGCATTATTGCTCCTCCACATTACTTCACATTTTAATTAATTCTTACAATAATGTTATTCATATCAGTATAAAGTAAGTATAAATAGACAGTTATGAAAACATCATTGCCTTCATCCATGCATCTATTGATTGTCACTACCCTATAATATTTTGGGCTTACCGGTAGCTTCACCCAATGGGGCAGCACAATTAGAGTTGGGAAGACATTCAACAAGGGTTAAAATTGTCTCAAGGGTTATAATATTTTGGGCTTACCGGTAGCTTCACCCAATGGGGCAGCACAATTAGAGCTGGGAAGACATTCAACAAGGGTTAAAATTGTCTCAAGGGTTATAATATTTTGGGCTTACCGGTAGCTTCACCCAATGGGGCAGCACAATTAGAGTTGGGAAGACATTCAACAAGGGTTAAAATTGTCTCAAGGGTTATAATATTTTGGGCTTACCGGTAGCTTCACCCAATGGGGCAGCACAATTAGAGTTGGGAAGACATTCAACAAGGGTTAAAATTGTCTCAAGGGTATTGAAATATCTATAAAGAGTTGCCAATTTGGAGGAAAACAATATTACTAAGGACTGTTTTCTTTTGCAGATGAGAAGCAAATGGGAAGACTCTTGGGCGCTAAAATTAAGGGAACTATTGAAACAGATAGGTATGGGACATATTTGAAGAAACGAGGAGTATTATTATAAGAGCTTTTGGATAGAGGTAGAATTACGGCTGGAAGATTTAGATAACCAAGTTATATTTACCAGCGTACGGGAGAAAAGATCATTGAGGACATATATGGAAATAAAGACAGTATGGGGGAGGGAGTACATAGATGTGTGTAATAAGTCAGGGCGAGAAGGATTTGCCTGGGCAAGGACAGGAGTTAGAAATTTGAAAGGTATTAGATATGAAAAGGATACAGGGAAATGCCCAATGTGTGGAGAAGAGGATACAGATTGGCATAGTATACTTTATTGCAAACAAAGATATGGGGAGAACAAATTTGGCAACAAAAGTGGGGCAGTTTTAGGGATGGGGGGGGAGGTATAATAATAAAGAAAATGTTATAGGTAAAAGGAGAAAAGAATGTAAGAAATATAGGTGAATATCTGGGGAAAGTTAAAGAGAAATGGTTAAGATTGATGAAGAATAAATAACAATTTAGGGCTGGAAAACTAGAACGAGGGATACAAGGGAGAGAAGGTCATCAATACACGGAAAACCAGGAGTTATGTGTATTGAGACCAAGACATGGGGCAAGCAGGTAGGAAGGGTATGTTAGAAGTGAATAAGTCATTTTGTGAAAGAAATGTTACAAATGCCAATGTATCAATGAAATTGTATGTAGAAGATGAGAAATAAATACAAATACAAATACTGACCTATAACTTCTTAGAAAGTACTCAATTCAATATGCTTTACTGACAACAAACACCACATTTATCATGGGAAATTTTGTATTTTCTATTAGTACCTCTGAACTTTCTGTTTGCTTTCCTGGGCAATGAAAAAAGGAAATAAATGTGAGCATTTGTTTTTCTAAACTCAATGTTTTCGAAGTTACTAATAAAGATGTTAAGACAACATTTTTTTGGCAAAAGAAAGTTTAATAGGAATCTTCATACAAGGAGGAAAAAAATGCTTCTAGTGATGGAAACAGTAAAGAAAGAATAAGTAATTGTATTCGTATAGACTAAGTGCCTGCCTCAGTAGCGTAGATGGTAGCGTGTCTGCCTCATGTTCAAGAGGTCCCGAGTTTGAATATTGGTCAAGGTGAACTATCTGGATAAGGTTTTCTCCAGAGTTTTCCCTTATCCTTAAAGATGAATGTCGGGTAGCTCTAAGCTCCATGGACCCTCGACACATTTGAGCATCATTTCAACCATCTCATTCACCGTCCGATATGACTTAACGTTGGAGGACGTAAAATTACAAAAAAGGACTAAGTTACATGTGACCTGATCCAAAGTGCAGAAAATGTGGGTAATACCTAGTCTTTTAAATAACATACTATACTCTTCCAGAGAACAATTTCAACATAACATATTATAAACCAAATAGTTATAGATTTTCAATTACATACATTAGTCTTAATTTCCCTTGTCCCATGTACAAATTTGTCTAATGTGCATCTCTGCATTCCTAGCTTGCTTGGCTCTCTAGTAATTCTTAACCTTCTAAATTTGTAATACTTTCTCCCTCTTCACCCTAGTCTCTTTCTGATTTTTTGTCCTTTACTTTCTTGATTTATTTTACTTTCTAAAAAAGTTCCTGTTCCTCTGTTCTTTTTGTTTATATCACCATTAACAAGTTCTCTGCTACTATTTTACTCTACATGTTGTCCCTTTTAGCTTCCCATACCTCTTCCCTCCATTGATCCAGTTCCTAGCATTCTACTAAATAATGTACTACACTCTCTTGCCTTCTCCCACCCCTAATTCACATTCTCTTGCTTCACTTGCTCTTAGACCTTTAAGAAATATAGCTCCCATTCTCATCCATCTCACTGCTTTTCTCTTGTCTACTGCAACTATCAGCATCTTTTCCCAATTCTCTTTTTATGCTTCTATAGGAGCTTAATGACTTTATATACCATACTTCCCCATATTTTTGTATTATATCCTCCATTCTTTCTCTTACCTCTTTCCAAAAGCCTTCCTTATTTCTTTCTTCTAATTTTTATATATCTCCCATTTTCCAATATTTTCCTTACCCCACTCCAACAATTGATTTTATCCGCTATCTTTCTTTGCTGGTCCATATTCTAAAATGTTTTCTTCCTCTTTTGCCAGACCTCTATAGAAGAACTTCATGATTTTATGATTCTTATGACAATTCTTCTTTTCTTCCTTTTCTTTCCTATTTTAATAACGACACTTCCCTTGGTCCTGTTATTGATTTTGAAACATTATTTGAAAATGTGGTCTACCCTCTTACTTATTTCTGAGTTTCCCCAAATTTCTGACATATAACATATTTAACTCTCACAAACCTTATACATTCTCTGCAGCCATTTTCCTGAGTAATAAAGAGAGAGAGTTGACATTTGTTATAATGGCATAGTGTAGTAGATTCTATAACATATACTGAGGACACATAAGGAATAGTTAAACATTTTAAACTCAAACATGAAATAGTAGTGGACATTTTCCATTAATTTTAGAAATACAAATAGAAGACAAGAATGAAGATGAAGACAAGGCTCTCTATCCTTTTCTACAATCATGTTTATTCTACATTCCCAAAATTTGGCCTACTCCATGTTTACCTTCTTAAAAACTTTCTCTTGATCCTCCCTCCACATATAAACTCTAAAGGTATACCTTAAAAATTAAAATAAAATGAGCCTTTCCTCTCCCTTCCCCCAGATTGCCATCCCTTACTATGCCTTGAAATTGTATCAGTCATCCAAAAAAATTTTGCTACATATGTGTTCATTCACGTCTAAATCGCTGCAGTGTACTACTATATAAGACATGAGAAATTGTACAATGTGTGACAGGTTTAGGGGAATGGATATTGAATAGGATAATATTGATGTCATTTGATATACCAATGATTTAGCAGTAACCAGAAGACATTGTTGACTGCTGTTTTTGCTGAGTATTAAAGGATTCTCAGCAAAGACTAAACATAAAATTATATAAATATTAAAAGCAGAAGCATTATTAACAGTGAAGTATTCTTCATATTTAAATTTGAATTTATGAGTCACTAGTTTACACTCAGTCTTCACTTACTTGTTGTTGTATAATTGAAACGTTTTCAAGATCATTCGATCTCATCATCAGCTGTTTGGTGACTAGATGAACCTTCCTCTTCTTCCACTACTACGGAGTTCCGATCACTCTGCCATCTGGTGTTAGGGGCACTAAGTTTTAATACTTCATTTAATGCCGGGATTTCAAAATTTATAACTTTATCACGGTTTTTGTTTATGAAAATTTTTTCCCAAATATCCAATTCTATGGGTGTACTTAAAGATTTTAACAGTTTAATGTTGTGGCCAATGTTGTGGTTTTCTGTCCAAAAATGGTGTGAAACTGCAGATTTTTCTGTTTGTTTCAACTTAATGTTCCTTTGGTGTTCTTTTTGCCTGGTTAACATGTTTCTCTTAGTTTTTCCTATGTAGCTTTTTTCACAGGTTTCACAATTAATCTGATATATTCCTGATTTCAAATTGTTGGGGATTGTATTTTTCAGTGGTTTATTTAGCAGGTTCCTCAGAGTGAATTTGTTTTGGGGTGCTAGTTTTAAGTTTAGTCTTTTGAAGATTCGTTCAAATTTTCTAAAAGCCCATGGATGGTAGGTGAATTTTCTATATTGCCAATTTGTGTTATTAAGTGGTGTGAGAGTGGTATTTTTTGATCTTATCTTCAGTTTTTCTTTCCTCTTCATCATATTCCTTATGATGGTGACTCATAAATTCAAATTTAAATATAAAATTATATGTCCAAATTTTATATTAGAAATTAAATTGGTTCTCCACAATGACCTACAAGTCATATGAATGAAATGAAATGAAATGAATGAATGAAATGATTATCAAATGAGCTAGGGTCCATGGAGCTTAAGAGTTACCAGACATTAATATTTCAGGATAAGGGAAAACTCTGGGGGAAAAAAAAAGAAAACTTATTCATATAACTCACCCGGACCGAGATACAAATTCAGGACCTTTTGAACATGAAGCAGACATGCTATATTACCTATAGTACAAGGCTGGCCTGCTTCTAGTACCAATTTCTCCAGAAAATTAACGCCTGCCTTGGTAGTAAGGATGATAGCGTTTCTGCCTCACGTTCAAAGATCCCAAGTTTGAATCTCAGTTAGGGTGAGTTACCTGGATAAGGTCGTTTCCGGGATTTTCCCTTATCCTGATCAACGAATGTCAGGTGTAACCGTAAGCTCCATTGACCCCGGACTCACTCAATTGAGCATCATCTCACCCATTTCATTCGTCTGATATGACTTAACGTTGGAGGACGTAAATTAAAATAAAATAATAATAATAAAAAAAAACTCCAGAAAATAATGCATGATGTAGTTTTTAAAATGAAATCAAATCAATAACATTCTGCTTCAATGATTCACATATGGTTTTGAGTAACATATTTAAAATTTGGAAGTTATCTTCTTCTTCCATTAAGTTTTAGGCCAAAAGCCTGTTTTTAAAATGAAATCAAATCAATAACATTCTGCTACAGTGATTCACATATGGTTCTGACATAACATATTTAAAATTTGGAAGTTATCTTCTTCCTCCATTAAGTTTTAGGCCAAAAGCCTGTTTTTAAAATGAAATCAAATCAATAACATTCTGCTACAGTGATTCACATATGGTTTTGACGTAACATATTTAAAATTTGAAAGTTATTTTCTTCCATTAAGTTTTAGGCCAAAAGCCTCTTACACACTCAAAGCTGGATTTTCCAACCATCATTTCCTAGGGCGACCCAGACAACGTTTTCCTCTAGCATGGTAATTAAGCACAACTTTACGGACCCTTCAAGAGTACATTCAATATATATGCTTCTTCCAGTTGTTTTGATACTGCTGGATATAGTGAATTACAGAAACAACTTACAACTCCTTTAGCACATTTTCAATGCATTTTGGTCCCATTTTGTGTAGCCAGCTATTGATTGCATGAATCTCATTTCATTTGTTGATATCCTGTTTTCATCTTTTCATCTCAAAGTCTATGCCTCGTTACAGTAATACAAGACTAGTCTTGCTGTTATTGTAAATTAACAACAGCAACATGTCACTATGTCATGGAAAAAGCTCAGAATTTCAAAGCCTACACATAGCGACCTGCTTTTTAAAGACTTGATATTATTCAGCTTCCTATATGTGATAAAACATTTCTGCAAATCCAGTAGAACATGGTCTGCAGGCTTGAAGGCCGTGGTCCAGTCAATGAGAAAACCGAAGGAAGGCAAAGGACCCACTCACTGTATACTGTATAGCTACAGCCAAGTTTATATTGGCACCACCAAGCGCAGCATAAAAACCTGTGTCGAGTAAGAGAAAAACAACTGCTGACTGCGTCTCATCCAGAAATCAGCAGTAGCCAAACATGCCTTGCTAGTGGGCCACAACATTAAGCATCAGGAAACTGAAGTACTTGAAAGCCAGCCTACTGCCACGCATGACTGTATCAAGAAGCCATAGAGATTTATAAACACAAAAACAATTTTTATAGAAAAGAGGAAGAAGCACACATACACTAAGCCTGGATGCCAGTGCTGGACAACACAAAACCAAAACCTCAAAGAACCAACCGGACAAATCAGTGGCAGCATCCTAAGCTGTAAAGGGATTGGCAAATGAGCAACCAATAGGAAATGAGGGGGTGGTCACTCCATCAAGTGCCACGACTAGTTGTAAATCAGCCAAAAGTCATTTTTCTAAAGATGTCCAATGGAGCTATGGGCAAAACGTCAGATGCTTTCTCATCGATTGGACCATGTTCTTCAAGCCCAGAAATCACGTTCTACTGGACTAATGCCGGCCATCAAAGCCTAAGCATGTACATTTCTGCACAGGTTTATCTCAACATGAAATAGAAAAACTGTTTACAGAAGAATTAATCCCCCACACATACATTTATTTTCCTGCTCCATTGTGATCCACGCTGTGAAACATTTAAATTTCATAAGCAAGAAGCCAACAATAACAAGCACAATCTTGATATATATTTTGTAGTATTTAAGGAAACTACACAAATGGAGTAGAGCTACACATATCTAAGAAAACATTATCTGTCACGCAAGCAGATTGTGAGAGAAACATTTCTCCTCTACAAGGTCCTGGAGCAAACATTCACATTTAAGGCTATTTGTTTCTGATTATCCACTCATATCTGTTGGGAATAGTTGGCACATAATAAAATACAGTAACTGTAGCATTACATGCAGTGCTGCATATGACATGAAGGACTTACCTCTATTGAGACGGAATTTATTGTGCTTTTCGACCAGTTCTGAGCTGACTAGATTGGCTATTTCCTCTTGTGAGATCACACCTTGTTTCTTACACTGGGCATCCGGGCAGGAAATATCATACGCCCCTTCCTGAATTTCGAACTCCACATATGATTTCATACACTGCAATTACAAATACATACAAATGGAAAATTAGAAAAACTTGAATATGAAACAGTATATGAACATTTTATATGGTACACTCATTCATCATAAATACTCTGTTAACCATGCTGTCAATTGTTAAGGTCATATCAGCACCACCAATGCGCTAGAACTTCATCCCGCAAGAGTTTTTTTTACATACCATTGAATCTACTGACAGACCTGTCACTTTTAATCACACTTACAAACCATTGGGCTTGGCCGAGCTTGAGCCAGCTAACATGGGAACATAGGCCAGTGTCTAATCAACTAAGCCACCCAAACTGACAACTTTCCCTATGCAATACCATTTCAAAGTAAATATATGCTATTCTATGCACAAATTGGAGACAAAAGGGTTTATGTCAAGCATTTTGACAAGTTGCTGTCCTAAAATGTAATCCATCAAAATGCATGAAATCATATCGCAGTTTACTACTACACACTAGTTCTGGTATTACTCTCCTCCCTTATATTACCTGCAGTTTCAGAAAATTGCAAGACTTAAAGGCAGGGAACCACTGCAAGTTGATTTTAGCCAGGCTACCAAGACAGTCATGCTATCAGCAGATGGCTGGCAAGTACATAATGCCAGGTTGTGACCATTATTGTTTATTTTAAACCCCTAAGCATTGTTTATAGTTCATTTTGTTGTTTTAAATTCATTAAGAGAAGAATTGTATTATATAAAAAAACACTTTATGGAAAATGAACAAGATTAAGAAACAATTGAAGGCAAACTTGTGATTGAATAGGTAGAAATGAAGGAAACAGAATAATATCTATTAATATGTTTAATGACCATAATAGTAGTCTAAAATTATAAAAAAGTTATTTGAATGTTAGATTGTTTAAATATGATTTAAACAAAAGATTATGTAAATTACCTAATATGGTAATGAAAGGTGGTTCACGAAAGATGACGTGAACCAATGAAAAATTATTGAATTGCCACAGCAAAGGCCAATTCAATAATTTCAGATTTTTTTAGAGTTTTCATCATTCTGTGTATGGACGTCATCGAGTAAAGAAGCAAAAAACATTGTTAGAGTGAGGAAATTTGATTTCAAGTTATATTTTGAACAGTTATAAAAGTGATTTCACAGAGTAAAGGAAACCGATGCTTCTAAAGTTACATATTAATTTGTGTTATGGCACATTTTGTTGACTTCATACTGGATTAAATATTGGCATATTTAAAAAGAAGTTAAACGATTATTTTGCTTCATTCAGTAAATTTGCTCCAACTCCCCTCCGAGACCAAACTCAAGGTAAGGGGTATTCATGCTTCGACAGCAACAGTAGTGGATAACATCTAAAGGAAATGCTCATACTGAGATGTCAGATCTGATTAAAAGCTCAGATTAAAACGACTGCAAGACCCAGAACATCGGCACCATTCATAAGAACAGTTGCAGCAACAAAATTCTGCTCTGGGAAAGCAGCATCCCAACCCTGAGATCCTGTTGCAAAAGTCACCTCAATGTGGTGCTGAATAGCATATTTCCATTTGATAACCTGTAGCAAGGTCCATAGGTATTTGAGGATCTCTCAAAAAATGGTTTCCAGCACGTCTTTGAAGACTGGCAGAAACGCTGGGACAAGTTCATCGCATTCAGGGGAGACTATTTTGAGAAGGGCCACAAAATTATGAGGACAAGTAAAGGTGCTTTGTCAGAAAATAAAAAAAAAAAAAAAAAAAAAAAAAAAAAAGTGATCACTCTTTATTGAAAATCCCTCGTAAAATGTCAAAATCACTTAGTTCACCAACAGAATTGAATATCTCGGAAAAAACATACATAATCAACAGTAAAAGTCAAATTTTGAAATCCCAGCATTTACCGAAGTGTTAAAACTTGGCAATCCTAACACCAGATGGCAAGAGGATCGGAGTAGCAGAGTAGTGGAGGAGGAAGAAAGCATTCATCAGTAACCCAACAGCTGAGGATGAGATCGAACAAACTTCAAAACGTTCCAATGTTACAATTTTAGAAAATGAAGGTGAGTGTAAACAAAGTGACTCATAAAACCAAACTAAAAAAAAAAAAAAAAAAAAAAAAAAAATTACCTACATAATTCATTACTAAGAATTTGCAGTTGTTAAAATAAAATATAATTGTAACAAACTTCACTTATCTGTTTGAAAAATTATAAATTCCTCAGGAATACTTTCACATCATTTGCATTTTCAGCCGAGTTATTTATTTGTATTTATTGGATGATGCAAACGATGTATTTGAGAAACTAATCCTGAGGAACTTATAATTTTTCAAAGTGAAGTTATGTGAAAATAAGTGGTTTGACACAATTATTGTATTTTATTGTAACATTTGTATTGCTTCACTGTAAGCAGCTTAAGTTTTTTACAAAATTTGCAACTGTTTTTCCCAAATGCTATCAATGATTCCGAAGTTCTTCTGTGTAGCGATGCTGCATCTCTAAATTTAATTGACATTACCTGTTTAGCCTATGCGCTGCAAAGAGCTGCTGAAACCATCCAAAATGTATAAAGTACCCTTCAAGAATAGCATTGTTTTAACAAACAATTCCTTTCGTTCCCCTCCCTCCAGAACCTATAATCACTCATTAGGGCACATGGATCGATGTTGTCGTATATTGTGCTAAACTTTTGGAAGAAATAGCATGTGTTGTGCATGAATTGCAAGATGGCAATGTGGCTTATGTGCAAGTTGTAAAAGATCTGTTGCAGAATAACACTACAGAAAGATATTGTTTACATACTCGTACAGTTCATGTCTTCTTGCATTTTGAAACTTGAAGCAATGGGAAAGTCCCTTTCAGAGCAAATAGTCACAATTAAAGAAGTAGAAGCCAAAGTAAATATAGCAGTGACAGAGGCGGCTGCTGTTTAGGAGCACAGGAGCACGTGAACCCCCAATATTACTTTTTCTTGTAGAAACCCTTTTCCTCTTTTCCTTCGCTATTTGTATTTACCGCGCTCATTGCTTAATGTGTAGTAAGTAGACAGCGATAGCATGAGTATGTGGCAACGTAGCAGGTAGCACACTTCTCTTGTGCTAGGACATCATGTAACATTTAAAGCACTGCGCATGCATAGACGACAAATGCTACAGACAGGCATTGGTTGGGTACGCCCAGATCATAGCAGTTTCGATGTGCACGTTAATTCACACTGGCAATGCCAGAGTTCTTGGTCATCTCTGGGAAGTGCTACTATCTATAGAGTTTAACTGCAACTATCTCCAAATACAAAGAATGTTTACAACTCCTAGCGCTATGAGCCTTTGTTTTGTTGCTTTATGTTGCTTTGAATACAGTGTGTTTTTACAGTCCAGTTTCTAAACAGATGTTTTGTTTTAAACACTGTGATAAACTTGGAATTTGTAGATAATCAGCAGATGAGACAATTGTGAGTTTCCTAGTACACCAAGTACAACTGGTAGTACAACTTTAGTGTAAAACAATTACTCTTTGTTGTGTGCAATGACCAATTGCAAGGTTTTCAAATCTTTGTGACTGTTGAACTTCTCTCAAGAAGTAGCTACGAACTCGGTGGATTCCATTTGAAGAAATAAAATAGATAAAGTGACTTGCGAAGAAAAATTGTAATAAAGCAACTAGGACGTCCGCAGCCCAAGTTAAGAGTGTTTAAAAATCAGAAGCGGGACTACAGGTACAAATTTAAAAATGTATACAAAACCTGTAAATGGCTATGCGGTAGCAGTATTATATTCTTTTTGCTTTCCGTGCCTTCTGTTTAGCTCTGAAGTGAGTAATTGGACAAAAGTAGGATGTGCGACTTGGTACATCTTAGTGAAAAGATAAAGAAGCACGGGAATTCACACTGACGTAAAAATACATGTATTCAGTTTGCCATGTTTGGTCATGTGAATACTAATGCTCAGCTTACAGACTGTCAGTAAAGCGACACAATAAGTAATGTGATAGGAATAGATACATTCTTTCTAGGCTAATAGATTGTATAAAATTTTGTGGAGCGTTTGAGCTAGCACTCATTAGTAGTAGTGGTGGTAGCAGTAGCCAATAGTGCTAGTGTGCATTTTAAATGTAGGTCTTGTGAACAGCCATATTTTTATGATACGAGCCGCCACTGAGCAGTGGGGAGAATTAGTAACAGTTTTGGAGTATTTGAGTTTGATTAGAGTCACTATGTTTACACTCAAACTTCACTTACTTGTTGTATAATTGAAACGTTTTCAAGATCATTCGATCTCATCCTCAGCTGTTTGGTGACTAAATGAACATTCCTCTTCTTCCTCCACTACTACGGAGCTCCGATCACTCTGGCATCTGGTGTTTGGGGCACTAAGCTTTAATACTTCATTTAATGCCAGGATTTCAAAATTTATAACTTTATCACGGTTTTTGGTTATGAATATTTTTTCCCAAATATCCAATTCTATGGGCGTACTTAAAGATTTTAACAGTTTAATGTTGTGGCCAATGTTGTGATTTTCTGTCCAAAAATGGTGTGAAACTGCAGATTTTTCTGTTTGTTTCAACTTAATGTTCCTCTGGTGTTCTTTTTGCCTGGTTGACAAGTTTATCTTAGTTTTTCCTATGTAGCTTTTTTCACAGGTTTCACAATTAATCTGATAAATTCCTGATTTCAAATTGTTGGAGATTGAATTTTTTAGTGGTTTACTTAGCAGGTTCCTCAGACTGAGTTTGGAGTGCTTTGATGAAAAAGAATGTTGGGATTTTATTTTAAAAAATGTGTGTGATGTACTGAATCCTAAAGATGTAGTCTACCAATACAAATAAGCATGTCAAATGTGGAAAATGTCCAATCACTTCAGTGTCAGGAAGGTCTTTCTCATATAAAATAATTCTGTCCAGTAAAAGATCTAATTTAAAAATGAAAAATTAATACCTATCAATTACCAATAGGGCATAAAATGCTGCAACCGTTAACAACTGAGATTAAACAACAATTAAGAGATGAACTGGGAAAAAAAAAAAAAAAAAAAATTGTATTTGTGTAGCAAATATGCATAATGTTTCTTTATATTCACTGTTCTCTTATTTCATCATGACTTTTTTATTTGGGATCTTACATAATGAAAAAAGAAAAGTATTAATGTATATTTCTTATGTATATGTTTCTTTTGAGGATAATAAACATACAGTGATTTTAGTAATTTATCCCTATTGTTAATTTATACATAGTGAGTAAAAAAAAAATGTCAAAAATGTAAGAAAACATTTCTTGATAGAAGATGAAGAACTGTTATATGAGCACTTTTTCTCCAGCTGAACCCCATACAACAATCTCTCAATGACAGAATGGTGGGAAAATATGAAATCACAGTACATGATCAAAATGGTCTCCATTAGCTCCATACATGAACTCCCTAATGCACCAAGTTAGGCATGGGGAATTTCATATTGTCTGGCAGCCTTTCACAATATGAGCTCAAAGAGTCTACATCTGGAGCTGGAATTGCATAAACAAAAGATTTCAAATGTCCCCACAAATAAAAATCTAGTGGGTTTATGTCAGGCAATCATGGAGGCCATGAAATTAGTCCAATTCCTACTCATCTACTAGGAAACCTGCTATTCAGAAATCGACAGGCAGAAAGCCTAAAATGAGGAGGAAGTCCATCGTGCATGAACTGAGTACTGGTGTCTAACAAGCGGACTACATACTGTACTGTAGCACAATAACAACAATGGCAAAATGCATCCCCTCCACCTATTTAACCAGATGTAAAAGTACATGTTTACTACTGTACAATTACACAACTTCTGATGTGGAGTTATAGGCACAGGACAGCTAAGTAATACACATATCACTATCCATGTAAGCAGAGTTGTAGAAAATGAGCTCTTATCATGAAAATAAACAATTTCTGGACCTGTTATCATATAACTTTTTTTTAACCTATATATGAAAGAAATATTTTCCCAAAGTTTTGACATACCGTTCTATTATACTGTCTATTAGTTAATTTAACACACAAGTAAATTCTGGTATTGCTTGTCAATTATAGGTTTATTTTAATAGCCTAAAAATCTGAGGTCTACTCATATTTGTCATTACAAAAGGAGAGTCAAAATGAGTTGCATTAGATAAATATGATACATCTTGAAAAAACACACAGCCATGCTGCACTACCTCAAATACTCATGTCTTTACAGAAGGTGCAGCCACACTTAAACTGTCAGAGGGGCAGTATCCTCAGATAGAGCCACACTGAGGTATAGGTGGGGCTTCTTCTCTAAAGGCCCACAACTTTGCAAAGGAGCTATATGATGGAATATCTCTCCAGATACATCTCTATAAAAGGCACAACCGCAATGGGTTAAGAGTGGGGCAATTCCCTACATATGTCTTTACTAGTGCACAACCTCACTGAGCTGGGCAGTTGTCTCCCCTAGATACAATCATTACAAAAGGAACAGACACACTGAATTAAGGTGGAACACCTTCCTAGATACATCTTTACAAAACCTCAGCCACTAAATTAAGGTGGGGACCTTCCCTAGATATTCACATCTTTACAAAAGATGCAGCAAGGTTGAGCTCCAAGTAGGGCACCCTCTTCTAGATACGTTCTTTAGAAAACCTCAGCCACACTAAATTAAGGTGGAGGATCTTACATAGATATTTATGTCCTTACAAAAGGCACAACCACACTGACTTACACATGGGAATTTCCTCTAGATACGTCTTTACAAAAGGCAGAGCACACATGTGTTTACAACAGCAATGAACTATAGATGGTGCATCTCTCCTAGATATATTTTTACAAAAGGCACGGCACATATGCATTTACAACAGCACTAAACTATAGATGGTGCATCTCTCCTAGATACATCTTTACAAAAGGCACGCATTACTGAACTATAGATGGTGTATCTCTCCTGATACATCTTTACATAAGGCACAGCAACAATGAACTATAGATGGGGCATCTCTCACTTCTTTACAAAAGGCATAGCACACTAAGCTTACAGGAGGAGGACCTTCCTTGACACATCTTTACATAAGGCACAGCAACACTCAACTATAGATGGGGCATCTGCCCTAGATACTCATGTCTTTACAAAAGGCAGAGCACACTAAGCTTACAAGAGGAGGACCTTCACTAGATACATCTTTACATAAGGCACAGCAACACTGAACTACAGATGGGGCATCTGCCCTAGATACTCACGTCTTTACAAAAGGCATAGCACACTAAGCTTACAGGTGGAGGACCTTCCCTAGATATTTACATCTTTTCATAAGGCACAGCAACACTCAACTATAGATGGGGCATCTCCCCTAGATACTCACGTCTTTACAAAAGGCACAGCCACACTGAGCTATGTCGCAGGTGTTGGACAAGGGCACTTCCCCCAGGCACAGTTTGCACAGCATCACCTCTTGGTGGCTCGACGAGGGCACGAACCCGCCGCCTGCCGTGTTGAGGGAATATCGCGAGGACGATGCCATGGACAGCAGACTGCTACATCGCGAACACATCCTACCGTCGGTGGGAGGAACCCGTAGCCTGTTGACGGGTCTCAACGGTTCCACCTGTAGCGCCGTTCTGGAGGACGACATGCCATAGCTGGACAGAGCCAGCATTGTCTCGCACTTCCTCATGCCGTCCTCGCTGCAACTCGACTCTTTCTTCATGAGGGGCAGCACGGTGCTCGAACTGGAGCCCCCCATGCTGCGGCGGCTCACCAGGGACTTGAGGCTCGGCATCAGACGCACATCGATCCTGGGCGTGGCTATCACGAGAGAGGTAGCGCGCCGAATTGTGTTGCGCAGGGAGAATCCGCCCCCCTGTTGCTGCTGTGGCAGAAGCACCGCTCTATCCGACACCACAGTTCCGTACCCGGTCCACGATCTGCACACTCGCTGCCTCCTCTCCCTCCCCCCTTCCTCTTCCAGCAGTGATGACGTCACTTTGGCCGGGAACTTGGGCAAGCATTCACCACTTCCACTTACATTCCTGGTCATGGTGACAACGGCGTTGTGTTGCTATCACATTCCACTCACACAGCTCCTCCTGTAAACAATCAAAATGCGCATGAGCAAATGCAACAATGCCCTGAAGGCTTAAAGAATTAAGCATTGTTAGAGATATTCGAGCATGAGATTTAATCTTGAGCGTCCCGTGTTATATGGAGTTATTTCAAAACAGGGCTTAGGTTACTCACACCTAGCCGTGTCTGTCCATGCTCGATACCTAATGAACTACAAAATTAAACCAGGAAATTACCCCCCATTACGTGAGCATTAGGACTTACAAAATATACAAATACAAAACATATAACGGTCATATATCTATACAATATGACGTTTTCAAATAGTGTTCTGCATCTTAGTGTCTAAATGAAAAATAAGCCCCTAAGGCACCAACAGGTTAGTGCAAACGAGAAACTCGTAAACCTTGTGTCTGTGTAATTTCCGTCTCAAATGCAAATCAGCGACAGCAATGCTGATTTTTATATATTTTATTTTATATTGCAAATATAAAATGCAATATACGATAAAGTCACATCAATATTATTAATTTCTATGCAGATATATAAACTTCTTACAAAGAAATAAATGTATACTGCAAGAAATATAACTCCTTAAATATTCTTAGGTTATGTTCACCTCATCCACAACTATTCTTAACCACAAACGTGCATATGATATTTGCATTCACAATAGGTAATATTGTATTCGAAGGTGCCAAAGGCTGAACCACTGTCTACCTCACGAGATGAAACTCGTGAAACTGGATTCTGAGTATATAAAATGCAAGAGAGTCCTGTATAGCAAACTTCGCTCTATGACAAAAATAGGTTAAGATCTGGGCTGCTTTGTATGACAATGGTAATGTTTTTTAAAGAGTTCATTTAATCTCCCAAGGGGTAAATGACACTTTGTGCACTGCAGAAAAACAACACAACGTTATGTAGATATTTACTCGGAGTAAAACGACGACAAAACTACACACAAGTACATTAGTTATTGGAGTAATGTGCTTACTCTCAATTTCCCCATTTTATGTCACTATTTTCCTTTAATTGGCATGCAGAATGATCAATATAAGCGCTTTCAATAATGTCCACCAAACTGGTTATAACAAACACATTTGACTGAATTATGCGCGGTTCGACCGTTTTATATACTACTGGAATTTTCCGTTCACACGTAACATTCTACATGGCTGGCTCGAGTAAGGTTATCCAGCTGCCGTGTTCCCTGTTGTTCGCATTGTTAACGTGTACTACCTTACTACCTTTTATTTGTAATACTACATACTTACCTTTTCTATTAAATACATTGCACTGGCTGAGCTACGTATTTGTGGTGTTGAATATCAGCTTTAATATTTCTTGAACTTAATTACGTATGCTTTTGTACAGATAGCTGTGTTTCTATGAATGTAAACTCATTTACATTCTTTTGTTTTTGTTTATGGGATTGATGGACAATCACTGCTTGCTATATTTTGCTTCTACGCACCATCTTCTATGAGCACGGTCAGAGCAAAAACATATAAATATAATAACTGCATTTTAAATTAATCTAAGAGGGTTAAGACTTGTATTAACAGCGTTTAACCCGTCTCTGTAGCGTTGTAGTAGCACGCTGCCACAGGTTCAAGAGATTCCGAGTTCGAATGTCGGTTACTCCGATAAGGTTTATTCCAAGAGTTTAGCTTATAAGCGAATACTGGTTAACTTTAAGCTCTGTGAAACTCCGCCTAATTTGAGCAAGATTTCCAGAATTTCATTCAATCATTAATTAGTCGCCCACCTCTATAGCGTGGTGGTAGTCTACCTCCCATTCAAAAGGTTCAGATTTTTAATCTCGGTCAGGGCGAGTTATCCGGATATGGTTTTTGTCCAACAGATTCCCTAATCCTGAAAAATAAATATTGGGTAACACTAAGCTCTATACGCCCTGGGCTCACTTTGAGCATCATTTAATCCATTTTATCCACTGCCCGATATGACACGGTAGATGACGTAAATTAAGAAAATCGAAATGACCTAGAGTTTTCCAACCAAATGAAGAAATGACAGAATTCGTTCTGCAATTAGGTTGAGGTACATTCCATCCAAAAATTCGATACAAAGATTTCAGTGGAAATGTTTTGAGGTCCCCTAGATAAAAATAAATAATTTTGCGAAAAGGTTCGTGTGTGCGCGCGTGTGTACATAACTCAAAAACTACGAATTGGTTAACCAAACTTGACACTTTAGTTCAGCATTTTTCAACAAAGATTTTAAAAAAATCTCATCCAGACTGAACATTTAAAAAAAAAATGTTTATTGTGGAAACGTAGTGTCAGACTGAAAAATTCAATGCCATAGCCGGGATTTGAACCACGGATCTCCTGGTTTCCATCCAGCCGCTCTACCATTGAGCTACTATGGCTAATGTGTCGATATGACATTAAATTCTCCAACTGACTCGTGTTTTTCCCGGTAAACCACTTAGGAGTTCTCAAACACATGAGACAACTACCTTAATGTCGACTTACAGCATGTAAGTACTTTAAGGCCCGGGCTTTATAATAAACCACTATTAGGTCAATTCATGGAAATTGATTGTCCTTTCACACTGGCCGTGTGTAGGCTAAATTGTGGAAACGTAGAGTCAGACTGAAAATTTTAATGCCATAGCCGGGATTTGAACCACGGCTATGGCATTGAATTTTTCAGTATGACTCTACGTTTCCACAATTTAGCCTACACACGGCCAGTGTGGAAGAACGATTAATTTCCAAAATGTTTATTTTCTCAAAAATTGCATAACGATTTTTATTAAAATACCGCGTGTTTAAGGTATTTTCATAACAAATGAAATTATCTTTAATTTTCTGGGAATGTCCTCAGAACTCGTCTTCAATCTGGGTCACTAGTAAATTTAAGAGGTAGAGAAAATATTACTACAAAAATGCATTCTCGTTAAATTACACAATTTATGTCAAATACAATATTTGTGAAGAGGATCATTTCCGCACATTCCTTATTTGTTTACATTTTCCAGCACTCAACTTATCTCAAATGGAAAGTCATTGTTCCCTAACATGCAAAGATAACGGAATTTCAAAGCCATCACAAAGTGACCAGCATGAAATGTTTTGTCTTTTTACTCATTTTCGTGCAACTTTTGAATTCTATGCCATCCATAATCGATATTAGCGTTATCCATGCCGTCAGCGACATGTCAAATACATTTCGAGTGCATGTGCAACATTTTGGGTCTTGTGTTCAGAAGACTTTTAGGAAACAATTCTAAAAATAGGACATGTTACGCTCCTCTACTCTAGGCTTACAGGTGTGTTAAAAAAATAAACCGAACTTTTAAAATAGCGCGCCAACCGGCAGAGAGAGCACGCTACAGCTACTGAGCGCACCTAGCGGAGGTTTGGACAACAAACTGCCGTTTGCCGCGTTTCGCGGGCCCGGAAGTTGACCTAAAAATTCTCTAAAAGTGAGCTATAAAATGCCCTTAAAATATAAAAAAAAAATGCACATAAAATGTATAAAAAAACACCTAACAAAAATTAACAATTTCTTTCATAATAATAAATTAATAACTGCCACAGACAAATAATGTATATATGTTTCGAATAGCCACATTTTAAAATGAACTTTCTTAGTAAATAATGCAATTATTGCTACTAAATAATAAATAAATTCAAAATTAATCAGGTTATTCTCGATTTTATAACATGAAAAAATAAGTTACTGTACTCATTAGCCAAAGCATTTACTTGGCGTTGCAGTACACCACCATTATTGCTACTAAATAATAAATAAATTCAAAATTAATCAGGTTATTTTCGATTTTATAACATGAAAAAATAAGTTACTGTACTCATTAGCCAAAGCATTTACTTGGCGTTGCAGTACACCACCATGGTCATCTTCAAGTTATCAAAAGTAAAGGAACGGAGGTTGTCAGCTAAAACTGTTTTATACCTTCAGAAACTTCTTTCCACTTCCACAGATTTTATAGATGCATATTTGAAAAACACTATGTCACTGTTCAAAAATATCAGTTCTGAAGTTTTCTGCTGACAAGATATCGGCAATCTGACACACTGTTTGTTATTCTTTATTTTTGTCCAGCACAAATTTTAGTTTCTGTCTAAATTAGTCCCCAATCTCACCTTTTATATTTTGCATCCTCTCTTCCGCAATTCTAACTCAATCGACTTATCCAATGTCATGCCACTTTCTTTAAGGTGGGTTATGGTATCCGTAAAAAATGCAAATTTTGATTTAATGAAAGCTAATTTACCTTGGAGTTGAGTATCAGAAAACAGATCCTTTGCGCTATCAAATGCCTTAGAATCTACCCTATCAAAACTATTTATCACCTCTATCACTAGTTGAAAATTGTCACAGTTAACATGCAGTTAACTATGTACCTCAACGGGTTAAAACTGGTGCCGGGTCAAAGCTATATTAGGGGCTAGGACGCTGACCTGTATTAATTGCATGTTTACCACACTTACAAAGTTACTATTTCATGAAAGATTATATATATATGAACTTTCAATCAGATTATTTTTAAAAAACCCCAAAAAGTCCATGGGTCGGGGTCAGGTTGGCCACGGGAATCGAACCCGGGCCTCCTGAATGCGCGCTACATATGAAAATTCTCAATAAATTCCTAAAAAAAGAAAGAAAATGGCCGGAAAATGCATCTAAATGTTAAAAAATGAATTTATTATAAAAATGTGGCAAACATGCATTTTGATAACCTATAAAAAGCATATATACTGTCCAGCAACGCAAAGAAGGTCCCTGAAAGGTATGTGCTGTCTTACACAGTGGGACAAGGACAGCGAATGTGTGTGACAGAACGCATGTTACACAAAGAGCAGAACCGTTTAAAAAACATGCGCCCTATTCACTCTGTACACTAAAACCGAGAAGATACATTCACAAAAGTAGAAGCCGTCAGAATGTTTTTGAATGGTCTGTAACTGTACTGACATGGGGTGTCATAAACCTGTCCAGGGAGGGAGTGAGAACCTTCGCCTACCCCCCTGCATCTCATCCCTCGGAGACTTCTTCTCCCGTGGAGGACGGTAGCTAACATATTTGTTCCAGAATGCACTTAATTTCCAATGAGCATCGTCTGTGACTACTCAGAAAAAAGATGACTTTTCATCAAAATCCGGGCCCTAATTATTAGCAAGCGAACCACAGCCGCTGAAGTAAGAAAGTGTACAGCCTGCTCGTTGGGTTAGTGACAAAGTAACAATGGAGGAGCTTGAAGAACAGCGTGTGTGTGTGTGTGTGTGTGTGTGTGTGTGTGTGTGTGTGTGTGTGTGTGTGTGTGTGTGTGTGTGTGTGAGTGAGTGAGTGAGTGAGTGAGTGAGTGAGTGAGTGAGTGAGTGAGTGAGTGAGTGAGTGAGTGAGTGAGTGAGTGAGTGAGTGAGTGAGTGAGTGAGTGAGTGAGTGAGTGAGTGAGTGAGTGAGTGAGTGAGTGAGTGAGTGAGTGAGTGTGTGTGTGTGTGTGTGTGTGTGTGTGTGTGTGTGTGTGTGTGTGTGTGTGTGTGAAATTTTGCTACAAATCTGGCAAAACTTAGACATAAATATTAAAAAAATAAAAAGCACGCATGTGTCGGTCAAAGATCAAGGTGGTTTTTGCTCGTACAAAGGCATTATCCATTATGAATTTGTGTCACGTGGTCAGATGTTAAAGAAGGAAGTCTACCAGGGAATCCTAGTGCGCACGAGGGATGCTGTGCACAGTAAGAAGCCTGAAATGAAAGAAAACCAGAATTGAATGTTGCATCATGACAAGGCGCCAGCTCACGCGTCACTCCTTGTCTGCAGCTATCTAGCAAAACACCACATTCCCGTTGTGCCCCATTCGCCGTAACATCTGAAACTAGCCCCACCAGACATTTTGCTGTTTCCTAAACTGAAAAACACGTTGAAAGAACGTGGTCTCCAAACCATAGAGGAAATTCAGGACAACGCGGAGAGACCTGCGCGCTATCCCACAAAATGTGCTCCAGGGGGGGGGGGGGGTTCCAAAAATGGAAGAAAAGATGGGAACAGTGTCTTGCTAGTAGATGGCACTATTTTGCAGGGGACAGTACTTAAAATGTATAATAACCAATAAAGCTGATGAAGCAAAAGTTCAGTTTCTTTTTGAACACACCTCGTGCTCCTCCATCCCTTCGTTTTAATCCAGATAAACAGTAATTATTTTAATGCTAGTTTTCTTGTAGTTGCAAGAGGAATATGGAAATATTGTAAGCTTTGAACGGTAGTCAAATACTGGTCCCTGTGAAATTGAAATTTGAGTTTTTATTTATGAACCTCTAACTGCTTGGTTCTCGACATTCCATTCTACATTGACTAATTTTGCTCAGATGCCTCATTTTCAGTCTTGAGGTTTTCACATGCTATAAATTTACATCACGGGAGCACTGGCTTTACTTTCCTTCAGAAGGAAGCCATGCCTTGGAAACCACGGCTAGCCTGCTTCCCCTAAACTACGGACGATGACAGCTGGTCGATAGGGAAGATGCGCCCTATACCGCACGCCTAAGGTTTTTTTTTTTTTTTTTTTTTTTTCCCAGAATTTAAAGAAAATGCAATGGAAAACAAGTAGCGTGTTACCATTATCATGAAGCTAATAACTACAGAAACAGCATTAATAATGAGCATTCATGAACACGAGTCATGTAAACTTTTAATAAATAAAGTAAATATTAGTGATAAATGCGCATTTCAAAAAGTGTTTCCCAGTACCGGTCAGACGTAAATAAAGACATATTTCTAAATAAAGTAAGAGGAATTGCATAATAAATCACAGGATAATTATTCTTATAATTATTTATTCTTTTTAGATAAAAACAACTAGGTAACATGATAATATATTTTTCAAAACGTTCTCTAGAGATCACAACAAAATAAAAATGTCTTAGAACTAATGAAACATTTTTTAAAACTCAGTGATCACATCTATAAATATCAATGTTCTCTTGCCCTGTACATTCAATACGTGCCCATCCCTTGCACGATACACTAATTACACTGAACCTAAACCTCGTATGTGATTTATAAGCAAATTATACACTCTGTTACAACACTTCAATCAACACTGGTTTTGGTTCCAACATTTTATTTTATTTTCGTCTTCTAAGGCTCTTCACTATTTCCAGTTTCTGTTGGCACAGAGTTAAAGCTAGGTTCTCTATAGTTTTATTAATGTTAGTCTTGTCCCTTTGCTATTGGTTTATTCTTCTGTTTTGTGCCTTTTCCTGCAACATCAACTTATACAGAGTCGATGTTAATGTTTCAGCGACATATATTGCTACTCCCAGGCTCATTAAGCTATCACATGCTTTATTGCTTGTTTCATATTTTCTTCTAACCATTTTTCTTTCTTTTTGGCTTCCATGTTGACAGGAATGCCTATAAACAAAAATTAATGTAAGGTCGGTGCAAGTTTAGGAGATAAAAATATACCTTCGCGTACGGTACTGGGAAAATTGCTATCGTACGGTACTGAGCATCTCACACGTACGTATATATAGCGTCATAGCACGGCCCGATTCTTTTAAACCGACACTGTATGTGTAGTCTACTTAATACCAAATAATATGAGTACAAATACTTAATTAGTTCTTCACCGGATAAGGCAGCAGCAATGTCAGCAAGTTATTAACAGCACAGCTCCAGTTCGCTACAGGACTTCTCTGAACAATAACTTCTGATTCAACGGTCAAAGAGGAGGGAAAACTTTCCATTGGTAACAAAGATAGTTGTTCGTCTAAATACACAACATGAGCTTCTACTATATATCGGCAACTTCGAGATACTGGGCACTATGCGGTACTGGGCGTATCTCCCCTACGTTATGTTAATGCCTTTGAAATTCCACTCTTTCCACGATCTTCAACTTCCCTAGTTTTACCACTATCTTGGTATAAGAAGATTCTTCTTTCTCTATTCCTTATGCGTTTAGGTGTCGGGTTGAGGAACTACAACTCTGGATCAGATAGAGTACCCAAGAGGGGTGACCAGCATAATGCGTGGTATGAGAGTCAGAGAAGTTGATGACAAAATGAGGGCGAAATGAATGAAAGGAAACATGATAATGGAGCAATTTGTGGAATTATGGCGAGGGAAACCAGAGATCCCGAGAACACCCGCCTTCACATGCGGTCCCCTGAGGGAAGACCTGGCCACTTGGTGAGAGTCAAGCAGTCTAACCGCTCAACCACGGCGCGGCCGCATTGCATGCTAAAAAGATTTTAAAAAATACGAATAACTTCCATTTGAGAAAAGTTAAGTATTAGAGAATTCAAACAAATAACAAGGAATATTTCCAAAATGGTTAACCCCCAAGGAACTGATGTGTAAAACAGATTTATTCCTCCATCTACTTAACGCCAATCGAGATAAACATTTGCAGAAATTATGTTATTGACTTTTTTTTTTTTTTTTTTTTTTTTTTTTTTTTTTTTTTTGTAAGTGCAAGGAAACTGTGAGAATAGAATGTTTTAAGCGAGTCATATCGTTTAAAGCTACTCGCTGTGTGATGATTCTGAAACTCCGTTATCTTTGCATGGCCAAGAGATTTAAAAAAAGATGAACGACTTCCCATTTGAGAAATCTTATATTACAGATTCTTACGGAGGGGATTCGGTACTGCGACCAGTCTTGATCTAATACACTAACTAGTACGAGGGCTGTACAATAAAGAATGATCCCAATTCTTTTTTTGACAACATACCTTTACTCATTCTCATAATTTTGATGGCACTTCTCAAAATAGTCTCTCCTGAATGCGATGCACCTGTCCCAGCGTTTCTGCCAGTCTTCAAAGACATGCTGGAAACTATTTTTGAGAGATCCTTCAAAATCGCCTCTCCGCAGCCTTCACCACTGCTTCTGATGATGGATAATACACGAAGGCGTTTCTTCAAGTTAGGGAATAGAAAAAAGTCACATGGGGCTAAATCCGGACTATAGGGAGGGTGAGGGATGCACTTCATGTTGATTTTTTGCAAGATATTCAGGAACAACTTTGGCAATGTGCAGCCCCGCACTATCATGGTGCAGCATCCAGCCTGCTTCACGGAAATGTGGTCTTTTGCGCCTGATATGAACTTGCGTGGTTTTCAGGACATCCCTGTAGTATTGTCCAGTTACTGATGTGTTTGCAGGTACAACATGCTGATAAACCATTCCATGAGAGATGACTATAACTTTCCCACCAGAAGCAACCACTTTTGCTTTTTTGGGGGTTGGTGATGAATGAGATTTCCACACTGAGCTTTGCTATTTGCTCTCAGGATCAAAATGATGTAGCCAACTTTAATCAGCAGTGATTACTTTTGAAAGAAACTCCGGATCTTCCTCTAACATCAACTTTAACTGCATGTTACCTCCATTGCAGCGGTAAGCGATACTGAATGTCTGAACTTGCCTGGTTCTCACAGGCGGGAACCAGGAGTACCAACAATGAGACTACTACGGCGTGTTTGTTTCACATTAAGCTAACAGAATATAAGTTTGAATTTTAGTGCGAAAAATTATGACCGTAAAAAAATTATTATCATTCTTTATTGAACAGCCCTCGTACCTATATCCCAAGTGGCGCATCTCTGGGAGGAAGAATGAGGTGAGAGGAGACAAAGGGCAATCGACCTACGAGTCGCTATAGTGCACAGGCCAGGGTTCCTGATATTGACCAGTTGGAAACTCCCCGGCAGGCCAGTACAACCGCCATTCCACCTTCCTTGGTCCTGAAACAGCCCACTAGGTCGGCCCGGAGATCGGAGGAGGAAGTATTTACTAAGTGCATATAATCTGCCATGCAGCACCGACACTTTTGCATTGAAAGAGACCACTAGATAAGAGATATTAAATAATGGAGATGAAATGGAGGGACAGTAAATTCGGTAGATGTAATTAACCTATCCAGCAATCGCCTCGTGACCCGGGAAAACCACCGGAAAAACCCATGGATCAGGCAGGTCGGCCACGAGAATCCAACCCGGGCCTCCCGAATACGGCTCACAGACGAAACCGCCTGAGCCATCTCGTTTGGTGAGAAAGGCAAGTATGGAAAGATTAATTTCGAAATTAATCCATAACAATTATATTACTATGTGTTTTTTAAATTTGTGTCCATCTCTTACGGTTTACGAGTTAAAGTCATCCAGACGTAGAGGACTTGTCAGGATATTTCCAGAAAATTCAGAGTATGCATTTCATTGTCAAAAAATATTTTAGATATTTTAATGAAAATCGTTATTGCCATTTTTGAGAAAATCCACTTACCGAAAAATGTTTTATTTAAAGGGCAGTCTGGGCTGCCTTAAAAATCTTCCTGTTGCATCCGGAAGCTGAACTTAAAATACCATGTTTGAAATTTAACCGACTGTCCGCACATACACAAGAAAACACGATGCATTCTGTTTCCTAAACATTTCCTGGCTGCACTGTTCCGAATGCTTAATGGCTAATGAGATAACTTCCACAGTAGTAACAGCAGCAATTTCAGTGTAACTGCAGCTGGACTACCTGCGCTATAAAACAGAACCGAACAATGAAAGGAATGACAAACTCTATGTTCTCAAATTGCAATATAACATTTCTTAAAACTTGAGTACATGCACCAAACTATAAAATAGGCACAAATGTTGAATCCTCTTTGTATAATTTAATTTCTATAAAATAATTATTTTAAATAAAAATTGTGACGCACCCAAACTTTGGGAAGTCTTAGAGATAAGCAGCGCGTAAAGATCGGAAGCACTGTCTCAAGTAACCAGATTCTTCAAAAAGTTTTCCTTCCCTCCGCCTCTAGAACATTCTGGAACTAGCAGCTACACTTATAAGAGGAGTGAGGATGTTAGTGCACTTCCACAAACTCGTTTGTCAGGATAGTTTCGATGTGCAGAGAGTATCGCCAAAGTTAAGAGGCTTCTCAACAACAAAGAAAGGGCTACTACTACGTATTTTATTAAGCAACTAAAAATGAAGGACAGGGAAAAATTAACTGGTTCTCAGGTTTTGGAGACTGCTAACATAAATTCGCTGAATGGATTTGGCAAAGTAACCAGAACAGAACACCATCGCACTCCGATATTAGCATAAAGGCGGGAAGTTTAATGCCGGTAATGTGCACTTCATTTATTTTCATCCATACAATCCACAGCCTGATCCTAATGGTTTATGAAATCAAATTACAGATGTTACAATTACTGGAATTGCCTAATTATTGCTAAATTTCGTCTGGTTTAACCTGAAACATAAGCCACTTTACAGCTAACCCTCCCTGTGACAAGAGAGGGTTGACAAATTATGTAAACCACTGCCACTGCTAGGAAGGACTGTCTAGTCTCCGCCAGTCAGGGACAGCTGCTCCAACCAGTGTAAGATTTGCTTTATACTGTCAGTGAAATATGGCATCAAAACCAGTGTGCACGCCTCGATAGCATGGATGGCAGCGAGTCAAGAGGTCCCGAGTTCGAATCCCGGTCAGGGTAAGTTACCTGGATACGGTTTTTTCGGGGTTTTCCCTTATCCAGTGTGTCCAGTGACCAGTGTGCATGCCTCGATAGCGTGTCTGCCTCACGTTCAAGAGGTCCCGAGTTCGAATCTCGGTCAGGGTGAGTTACCTGGATACGGTTTTTTCGGGGTTTTCCCTTATCCTGAAAGACGAATGTCGGGTAAATCTAAGCTCTGTGGACCCTGGGCTCATTTGAACATCATTTCATCCATTCCATTCATCGTCTGATATGACAACGTTGGAGGACGTAAATTACAACAAAAAATTGTTGTACGACGTAATTAAGAGAAACAAACATAATTTCCAACGGCATGATAGACTCCATGGCTGAATTAAATGGACATACCGTAATTCGCTTAATTCCCTGTCACTGTAATAAGAATGCTATCGAGCTAATTTAGAAATAAAGCACAGAAGATGTGACGATACGTAATGTTGACATTCAAAGACAGATCGACTGACGATGTGTTTGGGCACTTCCATCATAAAGTTGGATGAAAGTGACTCTGAATTTGACTGATGACTTTGAAGCATGTGGGTTAAACCAACAAGCGATGATAATATAGCTGAAGATACCAGCAGTTTGCCAGGCCCTCCAACTGTAATGGAGGGCTTATCTGTAGTAGCCTAAAGCGCTGAGCTTGAAAGTATTAAAGGGACAGCTACGATATAATTATCATGGAACGGTACATGGAAGTGATGTGATATGGGATTAGGCAGTTATGGGTTACCTCAAAAACGCGGGCAATAATGCGCTCTCTCTCTCCCTCTCCCTCCCTCTCCCTCCCCCTCCCCCTCCCCCTCCCCCTCCCCCTCTCCCTCCCCCTCTCCCTCCCCCTCTCCCTCTCCCTCCCCCTCTCCCTCCCCCTCCCCCTCCCCCTCTCCCTCTCCCTCCCCCTCTCCCTCCCCCTCTCCCTCCCCCCCCCTCCCCCCCTCTCTCTCTCTCTCTAATTCCCATGTTTCAAGATAAACCAAATAACCTTTTAAAAGCAAAAATTAAAACGTGCCCAAAACTTCATTCTACATTTTACACAATGGTCATCCATGAGTTTAGAGCGAGATCTTACGGATGAGTTATTCAAGCCAAAATGCTTTTTGAAATACATTATTCGCTAGTCCGTCATCTCGGCGGCCGTTGTCCTTTGGAACATATTGATGTTAACTCGTAATCGTTGGGTTTTAATCATTAGATCATACCCTCATTCATACTTCCAGACTCTGGGGAAGATGGGGAATCATCTTAGTTGGAGAAAAATTACCAACCCCAGCCGAGAATCGAACCCGGGACCCCTAGCACAGTAGGCTTGCAGTAGGCAGGTGCTCTACCGACTGAGCTAAGGGGCCAGCGTTAGTGGTTCTGGCCAGTTGAAGAAAAAAGTAACACTAACTTTGAAAATCACTTTTCTCTTCCATCAGAATAAATTATTATGCTTCCACCAAAGGCACAAGGAACTGACGTTTCCAATTCGGAGACACGGCAAGCACATTTTAACTTCTGTGATTTTGTTGCGGGTTTTTGACTTAAGAAACAACCTTAATCTTGGTATTCAATCATTAGTTTCCTTACTGTTTACCTAAAGAAAGTAGAGCAAGTATATATTGTATTCCAGCCGAAAATTCGTACGCAAAAACACCAATTTTGGGAATCTCTGGAGAGAAAGATAGAAAAATAAAAGCCCTTATTAAGAAGTGGAAGTGCTAAACTCACATTACTTTCTCTACTCTTTTACATGTTTTTCTTACAAATCTCATTTATCTGCTTCACGCTAACCGAGAACAGCATTTACACAAATTGCCTTTCTTGTGGGTACAAGGGGATATTGTGATACAGGGCACTTCAGGGATAGTCATATCTTTTAAGTGCTAGTTGCTATGTGTTGGTTTTACATTCCATTCTCTTTGCAAAACCAGGACATAAAAGACAAATGATTCCCATTTGAGTGTAAGTATTGGAATAACGAGGAAATTCTCCGAAATGGTTCATATCAGAAATAAATGTCATAATTTGAGTGTTTAACATCTATATTTTTGTAGTAAAATTACAGTTTATAAGTTACGCAAGTCATCCAGAATGACGAGGATTTCTACAAAATATTGATGCGGAGTTCATTTCTAATGAAAAGAACCTAACACAGAGCCTTTCACTTATTAAAAGTATTTTACTGCATTCTTATACCTATAACGAAGTGAATAAAGCAAGTATATCTCGATCAAAACAAATAAAAGAAAAAGTACTTGTAAGAATGGTGTAAAAAAGTAGGTAGAGACAGATACTTATGGAATACAAAACATCACATTTGTCTCCTCTCTGATTCCTCAGGGTTTGATCAATAGGGACCGAATTTGTATGTAGTAAAACAAAATAAAATATTGTTTTTGTGTGTGTGCTCATGATTTTAAAAATATGTCCTAAAACTGAAAAATATTTTCAAAAAAGTTACACCAAACATTAAAAAAAAAAAAAAACTTGCGTTATAGAACATTGCAACTGGCTAATTTTGAAACTATACCAGTACTGTGTTTACTTTACGTGAGATGTAAACAAAGCGGGAAAATGTATTACTCCGCCGGCGACCGTCGCGCTATTTTATCCACCACGTGACGAACAAGTGAACTGTCAACGAACTTCTATGGAAAGTTTTGCTTTGCCGTTTTCGATGTTTGAGTAGCTTATGGGGTAACACTTTTACCTTAACATTATATACAAAGGTGTGTGTACTGTATAATATATTTTACCTTTTGTACGTCAAAAAGTGACCGCTTGCAATTACTCAAATATTTGATTTCTTCACACAACCCCGCCTCATAAGGCACGGGTCCTTCTGCAGAATAATAGTACTAAATAACTGTGTAGCCACTTTGACAATCACTTGAAATTCTACTGGCACGCAACTGAGGGAAAAATATTTTATGTACATAATTGGAATCTAATACAGGAATTCCTTAAACGACTTCTAGTGCATCTTCCTTTGATAATTCTTGCGCCACAACAACATATCTTCACGCTCAACAATTATATTTTTTCTGTTTTTCTTCACAAATTCAAAACCTATGTCGCGAAGAATGGAGTGAAAGCTCGTTTTTTAAGCTTCTCAAATTGGGATCATTGTTTACTGCTTGAAGCACTTTTACAAAAGTTCTTTACAATTATTACAATTGTTGGTGGCTCGTTTATTTCAAAGAAGCTATGAACCTTGCGACGAATAGCACTTTTAATAAATTCATCACATTCACCTTCACAACTGGCTTCTTTCTTATTCGATGTTTTCCTGGAGTAAAAAGCCAGCCCGTTTTCACAACTTCACTTCGAGTGGCATTAATATTTGGCGCTGAAACGCCGGTATATTCTGCTGACAAATTAGCCTCATTTATTGCATAAGTCGGGTATTTTTTTTTAAACTTGCAAGACACGTTCAATATAATTTGTTTTTCACCACTTTTTAACGGTTTCCCTCTGTGATGTTTACATATTGCACGGTGTTGTACAACGGATTCTCACTTCCTTCTACTTTTAAACTACGAAGACGCAGCGTGCACTCTTATTAATGCATACAAATTACGCTTACATATACCAAATAAAATACCAGTAAGTGTTTGACTGTTGCATTTGTAATGTGGAGTTGTTTATATATCTTGAATTTGATGTAAAGCTTTTAAAAATGTTATGCAAACTGTACCTTTCATCCGCATTTGCAAGGCTAAAGAGCCAATGATGCCCCACCATATACGTGCTTTTGTTTACATCGCCATATAAACTAAGGTATAAGCATAAGATTTAAACATCTCGTTGGACAATAAATAACCTCTCCAGATTGCGCATCACTTTATAATGAGAAAAGCAATATTGTATACATTATATTATATGTCAACCTCACATACTTTAAAAATGAGGGTTCGGCAAAGTTACAGCTTAAATTAGCATACATTATTAAATTAAAATGCAGAACCATCTTCTTTTGTCCAGTTCATTTACTACTGATGCAAACAGTTCAAAATGATCAGAACAATAAAAGCCCCGGCTTTAAGCCAGTTACTCGAACGTGCGACTATAGCAGCCTCGTCCATTGAATCCCAGGCGGCGTCAAAAGCTTTCCCTTCTGACCACGCCTCCTCACATGTAAGCAATTATAAGGGTTTTCCACCCTTAAACATATGGGTGGCCCTTCTTAATACGTTCACCAAGTTAGAGCGCTGTTGCAATATTTTTCTTGTGTCCTCAGAAATTATCTTAGACTGTGCAAACGTGCTTCCTATGTGTGTTAATTAAGCTTATATTTATAGAAGTTACATAGTGTTTTACTTAGTATAGTATTATAAATTTATTTGTGTTTAATAGTTATTTGCGTTTAGCACTTGCGTAATTTAATTAAGATGTGGAGACCGTGGGTATCGAACCTAACATGGATATGCTACCATGGATTTCCGTTCATACTTTTTCGAGTTCTAAAGCGTTTATGGCATATTTAATTATTATGCGGAATGTACGTGATTATTTATTTAAATTGTGTTTAGCAGAAGACCCACCCCCCATAAACAAATACAATGCTTAACTTTATTCAAACTTGTAAAATTAGCAGACATCCTTGTAAAAAGTTTCGAAAATTTGAAAAGAGTAATAGAGTTTCCTTACTAGTTTTTCTTTAATTCCTTGGTTGTTGTTTTTTTAAGTGTTTATTGCTTTGTTAAATCAACTGAAATTCACCACCTGTAGCTACCATAGAATAAAGGAAAATGTTTTAGGATAAAACGGCTCACGATTGCAATAAACAAAGCTCTAACGTGCAATCTTTGCTTATAAATTATTATTAACTACCAGAATATCCAAAGTGCTTCTTTAATTCGCAAGTAAATATCCCTCGCAAATTCATGCACATTGATGCAGTTTAACCCTTTTAAAATTGTAATGATGTTTTACTAAACTTTCCTTAGATATTATGCTAATAATACGCATTTAGTTCTTGTACGTAATAGAAGTACTAATACCATAACAGCGCAGGTGATATATTTCTTTTCAGTTATGTTATAAAGAGTTGTAACATTATGTATTATGATAGGAAACATTAATCATTTAAAATTTATTTGAAAAGATCAATGACGATTTCTTACAGTGAATTTTGCTTTATTTATTTATTTATATTTTGCCTCTAAAAGTTAATTTAAACAACGGCAACACTGGATATTCTCAGCTGTAAACACGAGCCTAACATTCTTCACCTCTGACCCCGGTTGGTGTTTCCTAAGATGTTTATGACATTGTGGTTAGGGGGAAGAATAGTTTTTCGCTACAAAGAGAGCCGGTTGGGGATGGTTTAAGCGCGGCCACTATACCAGTGGAGGGAGCAATGGAAGATCGGGTTTTAATATTTTTAACATTTTTTAACATTTTTTCCCCATTGGAGACTGGCTTGTCCACATGAGGAAAAAACTTCGGATTATTTTACATAATCTATGAAGAGCGTGAACGACGAGTTGCATGAATCATATTTCCACTTACATTTAGACCTTGGGCAGATTATGTTGCAGCGTCCATAACAGAAGCAATACATTGTCATATTTTTAGACAATTTGCCCATAGGGTTATCAAAGCTTCGGTAAATATCCCAACCATTATTATCTACATGATTTGCAGCTATCATTTCTTTACAGGCAAGCAAGAATTTTGTTTGATAAATTCTTCTGGTCATTTTTCAATTTATCTACGATTACTTCCCACTTTTCTACAACTGGCATCAAGAGCTTTGCCACGTGTAGCTTCCACACATGTCCACAGAGACCTTAATTCTAGGCAACTGCCTTTGCTTCTGTGACGAGCAGATAGCAGCTTCGACATGTGTCTAAAACGGCCTTAGAACTAGGCAACTGTAACGCTGCTTCGTGATGAGCAGATGACAGCTTTAACAAGTGTCTGTTCTGGGCAACGTGACTCTGCTTCTGTGACGAGTCGATGACAGGTTCCTTACGTGTCCAGAGGCCTTAGTGCTAGGCACTGGTACCTCTACTTCTGCGACGAGCGTACAGCAGCTTCCACATGTGTCCTCAGAGACCTTAGTGCTAGGCAACTGTGGGGATTGGGGATTTCATTACGGAGGGGATTCGGTACGTAGGTCACCATGCTGGGCCCATTGTTCCTCATACCCCCGGGAGGAAGGATGAGGCGAAGGAGAGGGCTGCCGACCCAAGGAGCCACGTCAGTACAGAGGGCAGGGTCCCTACAGTTTGCTTGGATAGAGACTTCCCCCGACAGGCCAGCACAACGAACCCGCTCCCTCACAGCGGGACGGCAACGAGCTCAGCAGCCGAGCCCTAATGGTCCCAAGGCAGGCGATCCGAGCCCCAAGGTCCCAGGCTGGCGGCCCCGAAATGGTCCCAGCAGAGGAGCGGAGTCCGGCAACCAACCTACCGGAGGAGGAAGTAGTTTTCCTCAGAGCATATCATCCTGCCATGCACCGCCAAAACACCAGCCGACACTGCTACCCTCAAAGAAACCACCAGATGAGAGATATGATAATGGAGATGAAATGGAGGGACAGAAAATTCGGGGGATGTAATTAACCTACGCAGCATTCGCCTAGCGACCCGGGAAAACCCCGAAAAAACCCATGGTTCACGGAATTCGGCCACGGGAATCGAACCCGGGCCTCCCGAATGGGGGCCACAGCCGACACCGCCTAAGCCATCCCGCCAGGTTAGGCAACTGTGACTCTGTGACGAACAGATGACAGCTTCGACGTTACCACAGAGGCCTCGGTGCTAAAAAACGTCTCTGCTTCTGCACCTGTCAAGCAGATGGCACATTAAGTTGCCCTCCAGTCCATCTTTTTTAATTATCTATGGATAGATGTCAGCACATTCACTATTACCATCTATTTTTCATGTTTATTAATGGTTTCAACCGAAGGTAGAACTTTGGGTCATGGAATTAAATAATGCATCCGCTGTTTACCTTAGTGACTGAGAGAAACCACGAAAAAACCTCAATCCAATTGTTCAGCACATTAGATTTGAGCCTGGTACGTCCCATATGTGGACCACAGTGGACCCGACTCTTCTTTTCTTCTTCATATAAAGTAGGTAACGTTTACTACAAATAATAAACCTCTGTGTAGCTCAAATATAATGAATAATAAATAGTAGAAAATAGTACTTATACTATGTATAGCATACTATACTGTCTACTAGTGTGGGAATCATACACCACAGGATTACGCCGACTCCTTTGTGTTGCTTTATTTCAGCGGCCCCCTCCTTTCCATTTCCCTTCCGCATCGCTTAGCCTCGGGTTCTGCTGTTTCCTCAAAGTTGTCGCAGCGTTCAGGCAAGTAGCAGTTGTGTACGTGAGAAAAAATGAGTCCAGAGTTTAACAGCCAGCGATCGGAGGATAAAAGAGGCTCAGCTGAGTGTAAGAAAGTGAAATATTGACTCAAGAGCTCGAGGCTATCAGAATAAGCAAAGTTCTTCCAATAACTTAATTTTAAAGGAGTTTAATCCTCCCTCTTTATTTTAAAATCTGCCATATCAGCAGTAAGTGTTGTACTAAATCCAACAAAACTGATTTGAAATTGCCGCTGTACTCCTGTAGCCAGTGGCAAGTCGTGCCCTTCAAAGCAAAGGAAGCTCCAAGTAGAAACTTTTATTAAAATAAGAGAGAATAATGAATTTTATATATGCGCAGCCATCTAAAATAGCAAGCATGGACAACAAAGTTTTCGCAATCTATGACACCCACAACACATATGTTCATTAAAGTGGCACATAAATGTTTTAACATCTTTGCTTTGCATGCTGATATCATTATTAAGAAGTTATTTGTCACGTCACTTTTAATTATATTCAGTTCTTCCTCATAACTCAAAGAACGAAAGCTAATCTTCAGTACTCTTTCTACTGTAGTCATACTAGGTCCTTCTTGTATTGCAAGATGGTCATACTAGCATATTCCTGCTTCCCCTCTCCACTCAGACGTTACAATTTTTCCAAGAGCTGGCCTGCACACCGTGAACTGTTTAATCGAAATTGGAGAAAGTATGCAATTCACGTATTTTTGTTAATAACTTAAAACTTCACAAAAATTTTATATTTGTCGCCACTTAATATCTATATAGGTAAAATATAATTGATAATGTTATTGAAATATACTTAGTTATATTTAAAAGCGCCACATACGAGGGTGATCTAAAAAGTTCCGGACCTCAACATGAAGATGGCAGCACTCGTAAATAAAAACTATTGAATTTCGTTGTTCATCTGTTGACAAGTAACTCACCAAAGTTTCAGCCATTTTGGACACTCAGTTGTCATGTAACAGCCGTTTGAGTGAGTTGTGAGTGTCTTTATGAAAATAGACAAAATCGAGTACCGAGCTGTCATTAAATATTTGTTTTTAGAAGGTAATACGCCTACGCAAATCTACGATGAGTTGGATTCTGTGTATGAGGACTCTGCGCCATCATTTACCACAGTGGAATTTGGGGCAGCTGAATTTAAACGTGGCCGTAAAAGACTGGGAGACGATGAATGCCCGCCTCGGTAGCGTAGATGGAAGCATGTCTGCCTCACGTTCAAGAGGTCCCGAGTTCGAACCTCGGTCAGAGTGAGTTAGCTGGATGAGGTTTTTCCGGGGTTTTCCCTTATCCTTACAGACGAATGTCGGGTAGCTCTAAGCTCCATGGACCCTGGACACATTTGAGCATCATTTCACCCGTTTCATTCCCCGTCCAGTATGATTTAACGTTGGAGGTCATAAAATTACACAAAAAACGATGAACGTTCGGGACGTCCAAAAACTGCAACTACCGACGAAAACATCGCAAAAGTTCACCAAATTGTGCTAGACGACTGCCCAATTAAACAGAGAGCTAGCAGAGGCTATGAACATGTCAATTGATCGTGTCTATTACATATTAAATCTACAGACATGAGAACGCTGTCCGTGCGTTGGGTGCCGCGTTTGCTCACGTTAGACCAAAAATGTGTTCGAAAGAACATTTCCAACGCCCTGTTGGCGCAATTTAGGCGCAATAAATCGCAGTTTTGGAGCCGATTAATTACTGTAGATAAAACATGGACCATTATACACCCGAAACAAAAATACAGTCCAAACAGTGGACTGCAAAGAAGGAACCGGCTCCAAAAAATACAAAAACTGCTTTTCCTGCTGGGAAAGTGATGGCGACTGTTTTTTTTTTTTTCGGGGGGATAGTCATGGAGCTATTTTAATCTATTATCTTCAAAAAGGAAAAACTATTACAGGAGCATACTACGCATCATTACTTGTCAATCTGAAGGCAGAACTTGCGGAAAATCGGCCACATTTGTAGAAAAAGAAAATCCTATTTCACCAAGACACCTCAGAGGTTGCAATGGCGAAAATCCACGAATTACGGTTTGAACTGCTTGACCATCCGCCTTACTTACAAGATCTAGCTCCAAGCGACTTCTTTTTGTTCCCTCATCTGAAAACTGCGATCGGAGGACAGAGATTTTCGTCAAATGAAGAGGCAATCACCTTCGTGAACAATTATTTTACAGAGAACAACGCCGAGTACTAATTGCCCAAGACAAGAAGGCAAGCTAGAGGAGTTACGAGTGCAACGCAATCACTTTTGCTGTCTCCTCGGAGTGTATGCTCGTCTTCCGAGTACGACCAGGATGGAACGTTCGTTTAAAATAAATAATTCACCTATACATAATACCTATCGCTGCAACAAACGTTAGATCTGGCAGAATGGGTGACTCATGCACTCTTATTCGCTCGTTTCCTAGTAAACAGATCCGCTACCGGAGCAGATAAACAGATCAAGCTCCTCTGCCTTTCATACCCCTCTAGCCTTCTTGTCGTGGGTATACAGTATTATTTGGACGGGTTACAGAGATGGGAGCATTGCTGGGAGAAGTGTGTAGAGTTACAAGGAGACTATGTTGAAAACTAAAAATTCTGAAAAAAAGTCTTGTATCTTTATTAGGTCGGAAACTTTTCAGACGACCTATGTGAAACAAAAATAAAAATAAACTTTTCTTCACAAACGCTACAAGATCTTCAGTGCTTCCTAACTACTGAAAAGTCGTAATTGCTTCCGGGAACCTACGAAGATTGGTATTCAAGGTTACGAATGCAAGAATACATAATTATTCAGTATTGAATGAGCTCGTGGAACTCGCCACTTGAGTACTATGCAACAGTTGTGCAAATGTCCGTAACACTGAGGATGTTTGTGAATAAATTGTCAAAATGTATCTAGAACAAATAAAATATTGTTTGGCATGCATTTTGTGTTATTCTTCTTTTTCTCCTGAAATTCTCGGGGAAGCGGTGCTTCCAGAACTTCATTGCACGCTTCGCCGCTGACTATATCGAAGTCTTAAACATATCAAGAGTTTTAGGTTGTTATATCCAAGTACTATTTTCTTATTCTGGAAAGTTTCTGGGCAGTAAATATGCTTTGTACTCACCATGATGCAGGTATGTCCAACCGGAACGTTGCGCTGCTGTTTCGCCCTGTAAGAAACAAAAACACAACGTCAAATTTAATCTCGTGGACACGTGCAGAGCGCCTCACGTGTATTTCTGTACCAAAGTAAACATCAGAATTAGCAGATCTTGGCACTTTGTGCTGTTTAATTTAGTAAACAGCTGTCCTCGTACTCGGGGCAAAGTCGCGGTGGGTGCTGTATGCATAAGAGAGGGAGAAAAGTTCTGGAAATGTTGCTACAGCCAAACCGTAAAGAAGTCACGGCTTTGTAATTGCTATCGAAACAGGAGTACAAACTTACTACTTATTTTGCGAGTCCGCTTAAGGGCGAAATCCTGAACATTTGTAACTAATAAAGACTTGGTTTTAAAAAATGCCGGTCCCCTGAATCAAAGACGTTTAAGAAAACAGGTTCGTGTGTTATGTGTGAACTACACTTCAAATGGAACATCTTCCGAAATTTATTTTTTCGAAAATGAATAAGGAGTTTGACCAATATTCTTTGTTTTATATATGTACAAGGCAAATTTATATACAATCTAATTTTTTGGGAACAGCCTGTGAACTCCTCTTCATTTTGAAAGAACTTTATGCAATTTTACATGAGTAAACCGTAAGAAATAAAACAAAAACTTATTACGTAAAAATGTACATATTTAAAGCAGAAAGTTTATTTGTAATTACTTTCGTGGTGCATCAACCTTTACGACACATGCCTCATTGATTAAGATTGTTTAGTGCTTTCGCTATTATGTTGTTTCTAGCGATGCTATAGAAACTATGGTACTAAAACGTTTGACTATCGTGTATGTGCTTCCAAAGAAATGTGTAATGAGTAATTCTCAAACGGTTACTTTGATAACCAAAAGTAGACCGAAAACTACACATCTAACAACGGACTGCATGAGAGGAAAAAGAGAGTCATATGAATGTAACAAATCATTCGGTTATTTATCGCATATAGCGCACCCACGTGTCACTTTCTCCATCTACTATAGTAAGCAGCGGAAGTAATTTATTGCATCCAAATAAGCGACCGATATTTCACTCGAAATACAAGTTTTGAGACTCCCTGAACAAAACAATAAGAAACGGATTTTTAGAAGAAAAAAGATTGTTTCTGTGAACAGTATAACTCAAAAATGAAAGGTTGAATCAATACCAAAACTTGGTGTTTAAGTTAAAATTCCAAGGATACGACATGAAGACATCAGGCAAATCCCCCACCTCAACTATCCTTTAAATTGAATATTTTTCCAAATTGTTGATGTTATCGGAAATGACAACGATTCTGATTAAAATTCCACATGTTTAAAATAATTTCGTATTAACTAAAGACCGGAGGCGTGTGCGTTTTTCCATGGGTATATTGCACATGGACTTTACTGTTATCCCTCGCGCATGTAAACAACTGTAGGTAGGTACAGTCTCACTATGACAACCGCCTCACTGCAACGCCACTTACAAGCATCAAACTGTGCATTCTGGAATTGCACTTAAACGCTTATACATATTGTTATTTATTAACCATAATATCGGCACAGGGTGCATTACACTGGGTTACAGAGTACATTTGTAAATTATTAAATGTGAAATTTTGACGCCTATCATTGAAGCAAAATAAGACCTAAAGCTTTGCTGACGACGAATATGCTCAAGTTCTTCTCGGGAAGTAAGTCAGGTGAAAAGACGATTAGATTGTGAATGTAGGACACCATATAAAGGACAAACCGGAAGGACCATCGCTACCAGAATAAACGAACATGAACGGAGCATTCGTTTAATGCAACCTGAGAAGTCTGGACTGGCAGAGCATTGTTTTGATAACGATCATAGAGCCAACTTTCGGGAGACGACCATCTTGGCAAAATGCAACAGTGGGAGTGGAGAATTAAGAAGGCTTTGGCCATTTCCTCTGAGAGGAGCAAACTTAATCGTGATGCTGGATTTCAGTTCAGCTCCTCTTGGAAACCGACCTTAACAATGGAAATCCGTCGACTTATGAAGCACAGATCTATACAGCTTGATAGTCAAGTAGTTACGTTTCTTTGAACCAATTAATTTTCTATACTCACGCCATCTCCGAACCTGGCATTTAATTTACTGAAAACGGGCTTTTGTTCAGTAATGCGAATTTTGATAGTGTTTTGTCTATGTTTATATTTGTGTTATATCCAGTGTTTCATTTGTGGTTATAATATTTAATAAATATCCTGATGATGGGAGACATGTACGCTCCCGAAACGTCAATTTCTAATCGTCTTTTCACCTGGCTTGCTTCCCGAGAAGAACTTGAGCATTATTGAAGCAGTTTTCAAACAGTGAGAAACTTCTTTCGAAGTCATACTATACCAGAGGTGCAAATATAAAGAATTCCACTTTGTTGTCTGGCGTGTCTTCCTTTGAGTAATTGTCAAACTTTCACACATAGCTTAATAAACATTCTTTTTTGTTTAGAGCGTTCTGGAATTTTGCTTTCAACTTTTCGATACCTGGCACAACAGACATCCTATTAATTCGCAGAGTACTACTGCTATGTTACGTTGTTTACGACGTTTGCTTATAGTGACAGTTGTTTACACATTTGATGGCCGTGCTGTACAACTGACGTCAATCATGCTCTGCGTCCAGCTAACCCGTATCGCATGTGCGTGCACATCCCTCCGGCCTTCATTCATAGCAAATTAATGCATATCTCGAATGTTTTGGAAATACCCTCTGAAGCCCCCTTCATTCTGAATGACTTTTGCGTAAGTTGTAAACGGTACTCCACAAAACAATGTAGATCTCGTTAAAACAGAGTTTGTGTCATATTGTTCGGTTTGCGAGATATTCTTTGATATTTGTTTACATTTTCCAACATTTACACAGTTTACACACAAACACGACCATTATTATATATTTTTAATTTATAGATTTCAAAATATCTACTTTCCAGAGATAATTGACATCAAATATTTTTGGTGGAATACAAAACATCCTCTATCTCACACAGGTTAGTGCAGAAACTGTGTTATGCATATTAATAATTTAACTTTCACGTAAACTACCTATTATTTCCGGGAAAACGTATCCACGTAACGTTATCGCTAGACCTTTATGGCGTATGAAACATAACTACAAAATACTGAATTCGACACTCATTTCACTTGAATAAATGAGATGATATAACGTACACCGTGTTGCCAACTGTTTTCCGTGTAACAAATGACAGACGTGGTCAGACTCACGTTCTCGTGACGTGACGTCATTCATGGTGGCAGGACTGCGAGGACACCGCTTATTAACACGCTCATGTTTAACTTCAGGTGAAGTTCGTTCTAAAGCGGAAAGAAAGCTGCTGGCGCTATTGTCTCATTTACTTACTGTATATATTTTATAAGTGTAAGAGCGTTATTTGTTTAGTCGATTTCAATCGTGAAACCTAATATCAATGCTAGGACTGTTCCTTCATAATGGAGTTTACTATAGTAAAAGAGATTTTTAATCCACTTCCCCTTCATGAAATTCCTGCACTTTGACAAATAGGTTAGGTGTAATTATTCCGTAGGTTGAGTGCATAGGAAGCGAGGAGCAAGTCAAAACAAATCGATATGAATGCGAGGCAACACTACCCCACTGTTCATGCTTGAAATGTTTCTAACAAAGGAACTTTCATGGCACGCTTTCTTAAATGTGTATTTCGTTCATCCAGAGAAATAAATTTATGCATAATTAATCCGTAATGATAAATTACACATTTTATCATTAAGATTACATGATATACTTTCAAATCAAAGTACTTTCATTTTATCAAGCATTAATATTTCATTTATATCTATAGTATTCATAAATGAAATGTCAGCTGTAGATAGTGGAATACCTGTTTATTCACCTAATGTTCTTTTTTTTTTATTTCTTCAGTTTCTTCCTCATGGTATGTTTTTATGGTTGTAGAATTATTATTAGAGTACCGTACAGTATCTTTTCTAGAAGTCTCAAAAGTAAATCTCCTGCGATTTCCACTTAAACACTGTATTGAGAGTAATGTGATGGATGCAAAACGTTAACACTTGAGTACTTTGTTATTCTCAGGTGGATGTTTCCCTTCAACAAAACTTTGTACGAGGGCTGTTCAATAAAGAATCATAAATTTTTTACGGTCATAATTTTTCGCACTAAAATTCAATATTCTGTTAGCTTACTGTGAAACAAACACGCCGTAGTAGTTTCATTATTAGTAATCATGGTTCCCGCCTGTGAGAACCAGGCAACTTCAGACATGTTCAGTATCGCCTACCACTGCAATGGAGGTAACATGCAGTTAAAGTTGATGTTAGAGGAAAAGCCGCAGTTTATTTCAAACGTAATCACTGCTGATGAAACTTGGCTACGTCATTTAGATCCTGAGAGCAAACAGCAAAGCTCAGTGTGGAAATCTCCTTCATCACCAACCCCCAAAAAGCAAAAGTGTTGCTTCTGCTGGGAAAGTTATGGTCATCTCATTCTTTGATATTCATGGAATGGTTTATCAGCATGTTGTACCTGCACACACATCAGTAACTGGACAATACTACAGTGATGTCCTGAAAACATAACAAATTCATATCAGTCGCAAAAGACCACATTTCCATGAAGCAGGCTGGATGCTGCACCACGATAATGCGCGGCTGCATATTGGCAATGTTGTTGCTGAATATCTTGCAAAAATCAACATGAAGTGCATCCCTCACCCTCCCTATAGTCCGGATTTAGCCCCATGTGACTTTTTCTATTCCCTAACTTGAAGAAACGTCTACGTGGGAGCCATTGTCCATCATGAGAAGTAGTGGTGAAGGCTGCGGAGGCGATTTTAAAGGATCTCTCAAAAATGGTTTCCAGCATGTCTTTCAAGACTGGCAGAAACGCTGGGACAAGTGCATCGCATTCGGGGGAGACTATTTTGAGAAGGACAATCAAAATTATGAGGATGAGTAAAGGTACGTTGTCAAAAATTGTTATTCTTTATTGAACAGCCCTCGTATTACGTTCTCTAGAGCAGTTAACCTGAAGCCATCAGGCTCTCCCCCTTCCTTCTCTCCCACCCCCCCCCCTCTCTCTCTCTCTCTCTCTCTCAAACACACACACACATATCGATGTCCAAGTTTCGCTATCTGGTTACATAAATCCATACGCAACACAGTGTATTTCCACTACCTGACTTAAATTCATTTGAAATGCATTACAATCATATTCTAACAATAGACTACACATTCAATGCTGTGTGTTTAATGCACACGACGGCTCGATTTTATTGTAGGAAGTCCGTTTAGCACTCTTTCAACTAAATACAAAGAGTCGAATGAAATATAAAAAAGAATGTTTATATGTATTGAACAAAAGTGGAGCACAAGTGTATCACTTTTGCCAGTCTTCCTGTCTTTCAACACTTTCTCCAGCGGTAGAAAATGCACAATTTCTATTTAAAAAAAAAAAGCCCAGTGCACCTCTTCATCAGAAGGAAATATTTCCTCCTATCGCCTCTTTGAATGGCTCAAACAAGGTCTGGTGAGGGCCCCCCCCCCCCAATTTACGTCCTCCAACGTTAAATCATATCGGACGATGAATGAAATGATGCTCAAATTAGTCCGGGGTCCAAGGAGCTTAGAGTTATCCGACATTCGTCTTCCAAGATAAGGGAAAACTCCGGAAAAACCTTATTCAGGTAACTCACCCTGTCCGAGATTCGAACTCGGGGCCTCTTAAGTGTCACCCGGCATGCTCCTTTCAGGATAAGCAGAAACGCTTGAAAGAAAAAACCTTATCCAGATAACTAACCCTGACCGAGAGTCGAACTCGGGACCTCTTGAGCGAGAGGCAGACACGCTACTCTACGCTACCGAGGCGGGCTCTGGTGAGTATAGCTGATATGAAAGAGCTTAAGTGTTACCCAATATGCTCCTTTCAGGATAAGAAGAAACGTCTGAAAGAAAAAACCTTATCCAGATAACTCACCCTGACCGAGATTCGAACTCGGGACCTCTTGAGCGAGAGGCAGACACGCTAACGTAAGCTACCGAGGCGGGCTATGGTGAGTATGGCTAATGTGGAAGAGTCAAAGTGTTACCCGACATGCACCTTTCAGGATAAGAAAAAACGCCGGAAAAAGCCAACTTATGCAGATAACTCACCCTGAATTAATTCCAAAATTTCAAGTCTCCGTTTATCATGTGTGTGAGTGCAAGGGCAAAGTTTTCTTTGACATTTTCTAATACAAAAGGCCCCGTATTCTCATAAAACGTGACAGTATTTAAATTTGTGGTATTTCTGAACAATTTCGGTGTTTGTAAGTTGGTGATATTTAAAAAAGTTAACTGCTGAGAAACTATAATCGGAAAAAGAACAAATTTTATCTTCCTTCATAAACCACAGGAAGGTATAAAGGTTGTCTAGTTATATAACATGTAAGCATTTCTTCTGATGTGTAAAACAGTCTCTGAGATAATGGGTCATGAATTCGGCAGATTTAACACCTTTAGTCTCTGCTTTACCATACATGAATACTTCCTGAACAAAATTAAGTATGAAGTACGTATAAGTATAAAGTACCTAAATTAAAAAAAAAAAAATGTTCGCATATCGTTACTAAATGATGCAGGAAAAAATAAGAGTCACGTCGATATGGTTTATAATTATCGCAAGAACATTTCAATCTGGGAAACGAACAAGTAACAAATAATACTTGAAAGCGAAAGCGGCTAAGGGTGAAAAACAATGGAGAATAGTAGAACGACAAAGTTCAAATACAGGAAGGTTCACAATTGATGGGAAGAAGACTTGCCTAAGTTCCCGGTACGGCAAAATAGATTCATATTAAATATATTAGACACTTCAAGAGAATTACCACAGAGAATTACTATATTATAACAGACAAATACAAAGCTGGAACACGTGTGTCCTATATGTAAATCCACTGAGCGAACGTTGATTCTTCTACCGAAAGGGTCATCTGTAGTTTGTTAACATGTCATTCAAACTATTGCACAAAAACAACAGCAAAAATGACTAACATAAAAAAAATGTTTTACCTACTACTTATAATGGAAATTATTATACTCCACCCAAAAATTGTTTTGTGGTCTCTTAAATTCACCCAAAAAACATTTTAGGAAAAAAAAACTATCTAAGAAAGTAACTTATTAAATAATTTCATTAAATACCAAATTTGTCATTTAAGTCCAATATCTTCCGTGGATGAGACCCGAATATTTTCAAGAAAATCCTACACTCTAGGCTATTCTTTACATAGAACAAATTTTTATTTTCCAAAAACTGAAAGATTATTATTAAAATATAAATTTAAAATATTTCACGACACATGAAATATCCTTATACCTTGTATTTTCTGGAAATGTCCTTAGAAGTCGTCCTCACTCACCCGGTAAGAGACGTGACAATTGCACAAAAAAAATGTACACACAATTTGTGTCACACTTTTTTCGTAGGGTGAACTATTTCACAGATATTCTTTATTTACCTGTATCTCCCAATACCCAAACATTTTTCAAATGAGAATTCGTTCTTTTTTTTTATCTCTTAGCCATACACAGAGATCTAAATTTTAAAGGCCTCCAACTTTAAAATATTTGACTATTGTGTATTCCCACATTTCCCTTGCTCCTACAAGAAAATTGGCAATAAGGTAATTTCTGCAAACGTTTATCTTGAGCAAAGTAGACAGCAACAGACGTTTGTAAAAATAGTGTCTACAAGAATAGAGAGGGCACATCAGACCTTCCGGGGAAGCATGTTTTAGCGAAATCTCGTGATGTAATATTTGGGTGAAATACAATACAGGATAAGTAAAGGGTAAAACGGTGTGCAATGCTTTACCTCGCCGGGAAGGACAAGTCAAGAAGTTTCTAGAGAAATAAGTAATCTCCAGGAATACATTATTTGCAATGTCTGGTAAACCTGTTTGGTAACTTCCTTTACTAAATATAGATAAGAGGTGCAAGGTCATTTACAAGTAGAAACGCAATTTTTAAAACAAGCAAAGAAAAACAGAAGTATTTGACCAAAGCCGGATTTCGGCTTTCACATCTGGACTTGAGATCACCAATTTAGCGCCTGATTTAGCTCAAAACTTCAGAGATATTTAACACTTTTCAATAAACAGTGCCATTGCAACAATGAAATACATACAATAAAAGTACTTTTATTTCCATTTTATTTAAAAACAATTCCTTGCCAATGTTGAAGTCTGAAAGAATGACTAACCTCAAAATTAAAAGTAAAATGTTACATTAAAGTCCCAGCAAAATATTCTTATGAAAGTTCGTTATTTCTCTACCGCGTACGTAGGAGAAAAACTACATTCCACGCAACATTTTGATACCGAGATTTGACATGAAATACATGTTTTGAGCCCCCTCAATTCAAAGAAAAGGCAAACAAACTTGGTATTTAGTTTCTATCTTCCAAGGACTGGATAGGAAGATTTTCGCCTTAAACTGCCCTTTGCATACAAAATTATACAATTACTCTTTATTTACTCAAAAATGATCCCAACGTTTTTATTACACTGTTATATGTTTAAGATGTTCCATCAACTTTTAATTTTTTTTTCGGGTGGTGCACCCAAAAATTCTTTATACTTAGCAGAGAAAGTAAAAACCAATCCACAATTTTCATTTGAGGACCTTCTATCTCTCCCGTAATTTGGCAATATGGTTTAAGAATAATATTTTCAAAGAGCGAGGTATGTTTGTTCCAGATATAAATTGATATTTGTAAAAGAATATTTGTTAACATCATAGGATATAAATGTTAGATTTATGTTTATTTTTCTACCCCTCTTTTACAAACTATTCTTACAAAAGGTTTTCTTTCTTTCTTTCCTTTTCCTCCCTACTTAATGTTAATCGAGATAGAAGTTCTTAGAAATAGTTTCATTACGTATTTCGATGTAGATATGTAGATGAAGCTGACACGACCCATCACAAGAAACGAACATAAGACTACTTAAAATGTAAAATATTAAACAATTTAAACCCATAAACGGTTAAAGCCTCATAACCCAAATTAAACAGAAAGTGTAATGAGATCCATATATCTAATGCACGTTTTTGTCTACTCATACAAAATTAAATTCGAATGAATATGATTTCATAAAATATTAAAATTAGAATTCAAAACATACATATTGGCATTCATCTATCTTAAACATATATTTTAAACAGAATAATTAACATCTTTCGGAAGGTAGAGTCAAGACTGAAAAATTCAATGCCATAGCCGGTATTTGAACCACGGATCCCCCACTCCCCGTCCGGTTGCCCTTAACCATCGAGATTCACGGCCAACATGCAGTATGACATTAAATTCTCCAACTGACTCCCATTTTTTCCGGTAGCTCAACGGTTAAGAGCAGCCGGACGGAGACCGGGAAATCCGTGGTCATATCCCGGCTATGGCATCGAATTCTTCAGTCTGACTAACTTTCCAAACTCTGGCCTGCACACTACTAGTGTGGAAGAACAATTAATTTCCATCATTATAATTGTTTACTGAGGAAATAAATAAAATGAAGAAAAAACGTTTTCCCCGTAAAGAATAAATGGTTTAAGACGAAGTTTCTAATCTTTGTATCACATTCTTTGAAGATCATCCCAAACTATTCGTTACACAAAAAATTATTTATTTCCTCAAAATTATTCTAATTTTGAATTCTTAGATATAGCTTCTGACTCACATTTTATTTTATTGGATGTCCATACGGGAAACCACATCGGCTAGAGTACATTAAAATACCTTACGTATGTCAAATGTTTTCGTAGCGTTAGCCGGTACTGAAATACTCTATGCTTAAGGTTTATGCTTCTGCAAGCGTGAATGTGTTCCCCCTCTCCTGGTTCCTTTCTTTCCATTGAAAGAGCTTGTTACCACAAATAAACATTTGAACGTCATTTTCGCATTCTAAATCTGCTTTGCTGAGCTTGAAGCAGTTCCTATGTAAAAATATATCATGAGTGACGTAGTGAAAATCGAAGAACCGCTTTATAACGTATATATCGCTAGTGGAAAAACACTCATACGTTTGCGATGTATCGTATATCTAAACCGCAATTCCTTGTGCTACTTCTATTTTGCTTCGGTATTCCAATTTATTAACGTAAATAATTAATTACCTTTCCTTTATAGCGCAAACAGAAAGCCTGTAACTTTCCACACTTGGATGAAGCAAACTGTTTAACGGTAAAATCGGTAATTACTCGCTAAACATGGCGGAAATTTGCAATTCTCGCTTTCACTTGTTTGGTAAAAAAAAAAAAAAAAAAAAAAAAAAAAAAAAAAAAAAGCACTTTGGTTGTATCATTAATATGGCGTCCTAGGGTGCAGCTTTGACTTTGAAACAATTGCTTGTTTATCTGTCTGTGTTTTATTACTTTGACTTTTAGACCTCGTACTGAGAATGACTACACCAGCACGGCGGTACTCCTTCAATAAAAGTTGGACGCCAGAAACAAATCTCTATTGGTCATAAAACCGGTTTTATAGTCTTACCTTTACTTTACAGCTCCTGGAATTACAAACTCATATTCGTGTTCATTTTACAAGAAGACATCGGAATTAACCACAAAATTATGTTTTTTGTGACAGCCGTTTTTAAATGGTTATGTTATCCATTTGTTTCTCGCAGTCATAGAAAGAATACAGAATTCAAAACCCAGCTTATAAGCGACACGATTTTAAACATGTGAACCATAAATTCGGTTTACTACAACCCCTACAGAGGAATTAGTCTGCTGTGCTCAGTGTATAAACTATATACTAAAATAGTTGCAAAAAGATTAAGTACAATTGGGCTTCATGAGGCCCAAAACGGATTTAGAAAAGGAAGATCATGCACGGATAGCATAGTGTCGCGAACCCGTATTTACGATCGCGCGGCTTGTTTACACAAAAGGAACTGATAGGCGGACAGTGTGAAAACCAAGAGCCCGCGGACAAAGATAACAGGCTGATAAGGGTCTGCCGAAACAAATAAACTGAGATAAATGGAAATTTCTAGTAACTTCTGGACTGATAGAGATTGTTCGCGTTCTGATTTATTTGCGAAGCATCTAGAAATTATCTGTGAAGTATTTAAAGAGGCGACGATGGGCCAAGAGGGGGTAGCAAGTTGTGAAATGAGAGACAGCCAGCTGTTGTAAACAGAGCTAAGGATGTAATCTGCTGTCACTGTTTGTTATTGTGATCAACCTTAGTAGATGATGGTGTATGTAACGTAATGCTGCTGTAATCTATAAGTGTTTCTACGGAAATAAAGAACATTTGAAATTTCTGCAACTTGGCCTTTTAATTCTACGAACCCACCTAAGTCACAATATTTATAATTCAACAACTAATTGAAAAACACAAAGAATTTAATGTTGACACATTTATGCTTTCTGTTGACTATGTTAAAGCCTTCGATTCGGTTTTAAGGGATAAACTTTGGATAGCGATGGAAAATTGTGGAATACCAGCACATTTAATAGGGACTGTACAAGGTAAATATAAAAACACAACAGCAATAATACAGAATGGAAAACAGAAGCAGTGGACATAACTAAAGGAGTACGACAAGGATGCCTTCTATCGCCTATACTCTTTAATATCTATATTGATGATATGATACAAGAATGGCAGCAAAGTATAAAACAATGGAAACATAATTTTAAATACAGTATTGTTTGCTGATGATCAAGTGATAATATCCCACTCAGAAGATGACATGCAAAGAGTTTAGTTTAAACAACATAGCGGAAACATATAACCTTTCAATCTCAGAACACAAAAGAGCAACATAAGAGCAAAACTACTTACAAACAATAAAATAATAGAACAGGTTAATAGTTTTAACTATCTAGGCTACACAGAGGCAGTAACAATTAACAACAAGGATATGGAGGTGAAATTAAACAGATTCAATCAAATGTATGGGACTATAATAAGAACGCTGAACAGGAAAACACGAAAGGAAACACAGATGCAATTTTATAAGATAATGGCAGTCCCAACGTTAACATACGGTTCCGAAATATGGACACTGGCAAAGAACCAACACAAACAGCTAGAATCGGCAGAGATGAGATTTTTAAGAAGCGTGGCAGGTTATAAAAGAATAGAACACGTAAGAAACGAAAAAATAAGAAGAGCTTGGGATTTTTAATTTAAACAGTAAAATAATAAAGAACAAAAATGAATGGAAAAATCATATTGTAAGAATGGACGCGGAACGACTTCCAAGAAGAGTTTTAGATTACATGCCGAAGGGAAAGAGAGATGTGGAACGCCAGCTCTACGCTGGAAGAATCAGTAGGCTCTTGTAGAGAACGGAACGCGTCAAAGGGCCCAATCCTTGAAGATGATGATGATGATGATGATGATGATGATGATGATGATGATGATGATGATGATGATGATGATGATGATGATGATGATGATGATGATGATGATGATGATGATGATGATGATGATGATGATGATGATGATGATGATGATGATGATGATGATGATGATGATGATGATGATGATGATGATACAACCCCCTTGTAACTAGACAAGATTTGTAATGAATATATTTCTGCAAAGGAATATATCGATTCAAGTATATTATTCACATGGCTTCCTCTCCTCACTGGCCATAAGATATTCTTACAAACGTTTATTCTTCCATTTAGTTCATGTTTATCAAGATAGACATTTAGAATTTTTTATTACATTTAACCTAGTACCGAGAGACCCAAAAACATCCTAACCGGCTACGCCGTGTTTTGCTGTCCGCGTGAACTACGGCGAGTGATGAATAGTTTCCTAAAGAGGTGGCCAGTTTCAGCTTCTCCTTTAACAACATGGGTAAGTAAAGCCTTCAAAAGTAGTTAAGTGTTGCTTGGTTTCATCCGCGTCTTTCTAAGATATCAGCAGACGGCAACGAGCATTGCGGGCGCGGATAGACAAAACACCCCGCAGCCAGTTAGAATGTTTTTGGGTCTCTCGGTAGGTAGGAATAGGGCAATGAGGTAGGCTTCAAATGTTACAATACTTTATGAGATGGTCTCTATGTGGGAGCTTTGAAATTCCATTTTATTTCAATTATAACGAAAAAAAAGAATAACTAGTCCCTTTTGAGTACAATAAGTATTGTAAAATTTAAATTAATAAAATGAATATCTCAAAGATGGTTAACTTAAAAAGATTAAGTTGCTCTTTAACGGCATCTACTGTTTCGTCTTCAGAAGATTTTGTCTATCTCTTACAGGTTACCAATTATGAAAAAAAGTTATTCAGAGTAAAAAGGACTTCAGAGGTCATTTCCAGAACATTCAAGATTTACATATCATTTCTCATGAAAATACTTACACTTGTGGTACTTTACCTAAATTCGTTTGAGCCATTTTTGAACAATTTAAATTACCGAAAAAAATGTCCGTGCATTGAGTAGTTTAAGATGCGGGAATTTTCTTGAAAAATCTTGATAGAACATATGCAAATATTTGGAAGACGCTGAACCTAAACACTGAGTTTGGTATTTAACCAACAATTCGTTTCCAGAACTTGATGTTCACACATACACATGTGATCTTTTTCTAAAAATGACTTTGTGTATATATATTTACCCAGGTGGTTTCAAAACGTGTATTTCCGTTGAAGTGCCGGTAAGAGTGGAATGCAATGCTTTCTCTGCCTAAAATGTATACGTTAGTCAAAGTAATACTTCATAACTGGCAGAAGGTATATGAAATAAAGATAATAAATACAGAAAGCTAGTGGTTACGCACTAGACTACAAGCCAGGAGGTCGCAGGTTCGATTCCGATGGTACCATTTGAATTTATTCCCTGGTATGATCCCTCTGTGGCCCTGGGGTTCACTCAGCCTCCAACAGAAATGAGTAATTCCTGGGGGTGAAGGCCGAGGTCTATATATAGATGGGTGCTGTAACCACTCCATCCTGAGAGAGGCTTACGGCCTAGCATGGATATACCTTTATATATATATACATATATATACATATATATGTTGTAAGATATTCATATTTTCACATGTTTTATGGATAGAAATCTGGTGATGTGCTGCAAAACCCTAATGGAAAGAGTCTTTACAGATTCAGAATAATGTACCATTTAAATTCTAAAGTACATCTTGACAGTAATCTCATTGTATGTATATAACGTAGTATCATATGTTCTACAAAAGGAATATTTAAGGAATACAATGTGCATTACTATAATGCTAGATAATAATGACGACTAAGTATTTGCCACGAAGATCCTAGTGTAATGGGCTTAATTTTGTACTCTAAATTACCAGAATCTGTAAAGCAATCCAGTGTGACACATATTAAACATAGGCTTAAAATGTATTTAATAAGTAAGGTTATCATTTAGATGAATTGACTAAATAATCTAAATTGTAAAGTTTTTAAACTGTAAATAATGTGGTGTAATTTTAACAATGCTGAAAATGTGCAATAAGTCTCATTACAATACATGCTATTATTTATTTATTAATTATTATTTATTTATTATTATTTATTATTTTATTATTAATTATCCCATTCGCCAGGTCCTATACTGCATTTTACAAGACTGTTGATATGGATATATGCTTGAAAATAAGGGGTGGTAGTTTTAGAATTTGTTCTGTAGTTACCGAATCATTTAGCATTACAATTAGTACAATATTTGGACCACATTTCTGTATAAGTGTTGGCGTAGCTCTTGACACTGTACTATGTATGTAGACCAAACAGCGTTGATTGTACGTTAGGAATACAAAACAGAATTTTTTGAAAATTTAGGATAACTTATTTTGTGCCGGACAGCTAAGTAACAATATCCAGATTGAAATTTGGAATGTTAGCAGATTGTTTCCACTAACTATACCATTTACTCTACCATCTACATACGTATTTCATTTCACCCACAAATTCACAATCACAAATGTTCCACTGCTCACATTACTTTTTAAACTCACTTTTGTTACAAACACTTCCACTCAGGTTTTTTTTTTTTTTTTTTTTTTTTTTTTTTTTTTTTTTTTTTTTGGCCTTCCATTTATATTTATATTTAACTCCAATGGTCATATCGGCAGCCGTTTTCCTTTGGAACATGTCGAAGGTGTTAACTCGTATTCGTCGGGTGCTTCCCCCCCCCCTTCCCCCACATTCGCACTCTCGTTCATACTTCCAGACTCTGGGGAAAATAGGGAATCATCTTGGTTAGAGAAAAATCCTCACCCCCAGCCGGGAATCGAAACCGAGACACCTCGCACGGCAGGCAGGTGCTCTACCAACTGAGCTACGCGGCCAGTTTCCACTCACTTCTTGTTCATTTCGTTACAGTTATAAGGAGAAAACAGTAGGCTAAACTAGGCGATTGTCAGTTTTTTAAAGAACAGATCGCTATGTCATATTTCTGAAATTACATTGTCTTTGTGTCAAGAGAAAAAACAAACATAAATTTTTTATTTGACAATTCAAATCAATAACAATATCTTGAAAAGGTTAACGTCACATTTTATTTAATATGGATCCAAGTTTGTGCATCCCTTACTGTTTACCAATTATTAAGGTCACTCAGAATGAAGAGAACTTCACAGGCATTCGCAGACAATTCAAAAACATTTTATATTCATGTAAATATCATAAACATCTTTTTGAATCAAAATCGCTACAGCCAAGTTATACAAAATATTAGAAATGTTTTCATAGAAAAGTTTATTTAGAGTGGCGGGAATTTTCTTAAAACTCTTCGTGTCGCATTTTTGTAAATACCAAGTATGGTACTCATCCGATATTCCGTTTTTGAGTAAGTGAACGTCAGTTAATTTAGCCGTAACTAGAAGATCTGAAGAAGGTAAGAAGACCTTCACTAGTGCATCTATAAATATGCGAAGTGGAGAAGTATGGTGTGCATTTTCAATGTCGCGAGCACTGCTCAAGGATGACTGTCCCGCTTACACTACCGGAACCTGCCAACTTACCTATCGCCATTTCAGTCCCTTCAACAAAAATCACCAGTCTCACGACTTGTTCCACTCAATGGGACATACCTTTATATGTGTGTCAAGCATGGGAAATAGTACGGCAGAATTTTTTTGTTTCTCGTGATGTCATACAAAGAAACAGTAATATAGCGACCCGCTTTTTAAACATATGACTTGTTTCAGCTTCATATCTCCCATGTGCCTACAATGAACTATTAAAGAACTACTGCAACTGTTTATATGAGTTAACAAAGAGTATATAAAAAATAAGCTTTTATAAGAATACTTTTAAAAAGAAATATAATTTCGCAATTCTGCATAAAGTCCGCCTCTGTAGCCTAGGTAGTAGCGTGTCTGCCTCACGTACCAGAGGTCCCGAGTTCGAATCTCAGGGTGTTATCGGGATACGGCTATTTTAGAGAATTGTTCCTTATCCTGAAAGATGAATGTCTGTCAACTCTAAGCTCTATGGACCCTGGGCTTATTTGAACATCATTTCATCACTTTCCGATACGACTAAACGCTGGAGGTTTTCCCTTATACAAAAAGATGAATGTGTGGTAACTCTAAGCTCTATGTATCCTGTACTCATTTGAACAACATTTCATTCATTGTCCGATATGACTTAACGTTGGAAGTTTCCTCTTATCCTGAAAGATGGGTGTCTGGTAACTCTAAGCTCTATGTATCCTGTACTCATTTGAACTTAATTTCATTCATTGTCCGATATGACTTAACGCTGGAGTTAAGTTTATCCCGAAAGATAAATGTATGGTAACTGTAAGCTCTATGGACCCTGTACTCATTTGAAGATCATTTCATTTATTGTCCGATATGACAGCGTTGGAAGACGTAAATAAATAAAAGTGGATAAAGAAAGACTAAGGAAAGGCGTTATTAGCAAAAGGCGCAAGTGTGTGTGTGTGTGTGTGTGTGTGTGTGTGTGTGTGTGTGTGTGTGTGTGTGTGTGTGTGTGTGTGTGTGTGTGTGTGTGTGTGTGTGTGTGTGTGTGTGTGTGTGTGTGTGTGTGTGTGTGTGTGTGTGTGTGTGTGTGTGTGTGTGTGTGTGTGTGTGTGTGTGTGTGTGTGTGTGTGTGTGTGTGTGTGTGTGTGTGTGTGTGTGTGTGTGTGTGTGTGTGTGTGTGTGTGTGTGTGTGTGTGTGTGTGTGTGTGTGTGTGTGTGTGTGTGTGTGTGTGTGTGTGTGTGTGTGTGTGTGTGTGTGTGTGTGTGTGTGTGTGTGTGTGTGTGTGTGTGTGTGTGTGTGTGTGTGTGTGTGTGTGTGTGTGTGTGTGTGTGTGTGTGTGTGTGTGTGTGTGTGTGTGTGTGTGTGTGTGTGTGTGTGTGTGTGTGTGTGTGTGTGTGTGTGTGTGTGTGTGTGTGTGTGTGTGTGTGTGTGTGTGTGTGTGTGTGTGTGTGTGTGTGTGTGTGTGTGTGTGTGTGTGTGTGTGTGTGTGTGTGTGTGTGTGTGTGTGTGTGTGTGTGTGTGTGTGTGTGTGTGTGTGTGTGTGTGTGTGTGTGTGTGTGTGTGTGTGTGTGTGTGTGTGTGTTTAACCAGTGCTCTCAAAAAAATCGGTAAATACAAAACTTTCCCCCTTGTTCCATTTATACCCCGCCTTTAACTGCTATGGTCATATCGGCGACCGTTCTCCTGTGGAACATACTGAAGGTGTTAACTCGTTATCTTTGGTTTTTAATCATTAGATCACGCACACATTCACACTCTCATGCATACTTCCAGACTCTGGGGAAGCTGGGGAATTTACAAAACTTGGTTAATTAATTTCAGCACCTTTCAAAGTCGTAACAGAAAATCTCCACAATAAGCTACCCTCTACAAGGAACAATTCAGTTATTTTTATTTAATTACAATATACTCAACATAATGAAACGAACAATAAATGGGCATTTTGTGTAAATAACCAATCAACTCCTCCTCATTTTTAATGAATTTTGTGTAACTAGAAAATGTGAAAGAGAGGGGAAATGTCATCACCAGAAAATGTACAACTCACTGAAATGCTCAATAGAATAGTCGCTTTTTATATGAGTAGTGAAATAATTCTGGGTTAACGTATGTGACTGGCATTTAGAGGTCCCGGGTTTCAATCCCTTTGGGCACATAATCCTGACTGGATCTTCTCTCAGATTTCAACAGGTCGGTAGGCCAATGCTACGAATTTCCCATTCCCATATGAACCTCCTTCGTCTGTTTCACCTACATGCTATGGCAAGAGCTTGGATAGACGACTTGGGAACACACAGGATTCATGATGGCGCAGAAAGGCTCGCGACAGGGTCAGAACTGATATTTAGGAATCGTTAGAGATCCCGCCCGGTTCTCCGGATCCGTCACTGTTCATCACTTCCTCCCAGGGTGCACACACTTCACAATGGGCCTAAGATGGTCTAGGCTCCAGTGATTGCGGGTGCCCTAATCTATTCAGTATCAACAGGATACAACTTCAAGAACATTGACGACATTCTGACATTGTGTCAGAAGTGAAAATACATAAATTTTTGGGTATTGTGTTAGATAATCGACTAACTTGGGTTGATCATATTGAAAACATATGCGGAAAAGTTAGTAAATCATTATATCTCTTAAGATATTTTAGCAAGTACAACAATACAAATATCCTAAAATTAATATACTATGGATATATCTATCCATATCTAATCTATGGAATAGAAATATGGGGTTCAGCAACCAAAACACACATGGATAAACTGCTTATTTACCAAAAAAGTGTGTTAGGGTCATGTATAATCTAAAAGCAAGAGAATCTTGCAGGGATACCTTTATAAATAAAAAAATAATCACCATCTACTCTCTGTATGCTTATATAGCTATAATGTTTATTGTGGACAAGTGTAATCCAGTTAAGAACAGTCAGGTACATGAACATAACACCAGAACCAATATGAATTACTATAGAGATAGTGTAATTAAAACTGTCTCTCAAAAGGATGTACATATACTAGGAATTAAGCTTTACAATAAACTGCCATCTGATATTAAATCTGATATTAAAGCTAGCACCCCAAAACAACAGTTTAAATGGAAGTTAAAGGCTTTCCTCATAAATAAATGTTTATATAACTTAAATGAATTATGACATTGCAGCTTTAATTATACTTGAAAGTGATAAATTCATTAAGCTGATTAAGGGATCATGTGTAGAATTAGTTTCTAATGCTGTAATTGACTATGTAAATTAGTTTCTAATGCTGTAATTGACTACGTAAATTAGATTCTAATGTTCTAGAATTGACTATGTACAATTAGTATTAATGATGAAAAATTGACAATGTCAGAAATTGTAACCACAATCTATTGACAATATTTATTTGCTTTTTCTACTTTTAGACTTTTGTTGGATCCTGTATCTGTTACAGTTTTTAGTCTTATTTATATTTATCTTTGTATCTTGAACTGACGTGTCCTATAACATATGTATTATGTTCCAAGGGATGAAATAAATAAAATACAATACAATACAACTGAAGTAATGGGTAAAGGAAGTGTGTATAAATGTATCACACCCTATCCTATACGTAGGTGTATGTCCATGCCAAGAAGGCTAGATGGGTATGAAGGACAGAGGAGCTTGAACTGTTTATCTGCTCCGGTAGCGGATCTGTTTACTAGTAAATGAGTAAATGAGAGTGCATATGAGTCACCCATGCTGCCAGATCTAATGTTTGTTGCAACGATAGGTATAGGCGAGCTATGTGATATATTAAGGATTATGTAATAGACGGAGGCAGTGTATTTTTTCGGACGTAAAAAATGTATAGCATGGCTTCCTTTAGAAGTGAAGTAAAGCCGGTGGTCTCTTATCGTAGATGTAAGGCTCGTAAAACAACCTCGTCTGATCGAGACGTCGAAGTAAAATTAAGCGGACTTTCACTCCAATATACAATGGGACGCTGAGAACCACCAACGCAGTTGTTACATCCATAAACCAAAATTCAGTTTCATCGTTTTTTAAAGTGTGAAGAAACACGTAGATATAAATGTAACGCTAAGCGGCTGTTCAGACAAAAAAGGGGAAAAAAATCACCAGTGACAGGTCAAACTGTAATAAAGACTGTAGCATTTCGTTGGTTCAATCAACTAAAATCTAGAAAGAGAAAAAAGGTCATTTTAATATTTCCTACAAGAGCAGACACAAACCCACTCACGGATATGCGACGGGCAGAATGCACCATTTTAAGTGAATAGATATCCCAGCAGGTTGTGGATAAGCGTTTATATATTCATATGCAATGTTGCTGGAGTAACTTCTTTCTCATTTAGGTGCGTACGCAATACCAAGTAGCGTCCGTACTTAACACAGGTTGCGCGGCCGTATGGAGTTGACATTTTATACATAGACACATTTCAGATCTGGTTGAAATCGACACAAACTTTCAGAGGACTTTCAGAGTTGTGGCTGTAGTTTTCCGAACTGAACCGCTCTGTAACTTACTGTTTATTTACCTAAAATCAGAATACGACCACAATACAACTCATTATTTTAGCCGAAATTAAGTTAAAACATCTCTCGTATTCTCGTAATGGAACGCTCTGTATCTGAGTACAGCACGTGAACACCATGGATTCATTACTCCTGTTTTATTGCACCATATTTTACCTTAAATCAATGAGTTTATTCAGATGTAAACTATTTTATTTTGAACCATCCGGCTTACACGATTACTGTGTGTGTGTGTGTGTGTGTGTGTGTGTGTGTGTGTGTGTGTGTGTGTGTGTGTGTGTGTGTGTGTGTGTGTGTGTGTGTGTGTGTGTGTGTGTGTGTGTGTGTGTGTGTGTGTGTGTGTGTGTGTGTGTGTGTGTGTGTGTGTGTGTGTGTGTGTGTGTGTGTGTGTGTGTGTGTGTGTGTGTGTGTGTGTGTGTGTGTGTGTGTGTGTGTGTGTGTGTGTGTGTGTGTGTGTGTGTGTGTGTGTGTGTGTGTGTGTGTGTGTGTGTGTGTGTGTGTGTGTGTGTGTGTGTGTGTGTGTGTGTGTGTGTGTGTGTGTGTGTGTGTGTGTGTGTGTGTGTGTGTGTGTGTGTGTGTGTGTGTGTGTGTGTGTGTGTGTGTGTGTGTGTGTGTGTGTGTGTGTGTGTGTGTGTGTGTGTGTGTGTGTGTGTGTGTGTGTGTGTGTGTGTGTGTGTGTGTGTGTGTGTGTGTGTGTGTGTGTGTGTGTGTGTGTGTGTGTGTGTGTGTGTGTGTGTGTGTGTGTGTGTGTGTGTGTGTGTGTGTGTGTGTGTGTGTGTGTGTGTGTGTGTGTGTGTGTGTGTGTGTGTGTGTGTGTGTGTGTGTGTGTGTGTGTGTGTGTGTGTGTGTGTGTGTGTGTGTGTGTGTGTGTGTGTGTGTGTGTGTGTGTGTGTGTGTGTGTGTGTGTGTGTGTGTGTGTGTGTGTGTGTGTGTGTGTGTGTGTGTGTGTGTGTGTGTGTGTGTGTGTGTGTGTGTGTGTGTGTGTGTGTGTGTGTGTGTGTGTGTGTGTGTGTGTGTGTGTGTGTGTGTGTGTGTGTGTGTGTGTGTGTGTGTGTGTGTGTGTGTGTGTGTGTGTGTGTGTGTGTGTGTGTGTGTGTGTGTGTGTGTGTGTGTGTGTGTGTGTGTGTGTGTGTGTGTGTGTGTGTGTGTGTGTGTGTGTGTGTGTGTGTGTGTGTGTGTGTGTGTGTGTGTGTGTGTGTGTGTGTGTGTGTGTGTGTGTGTGTGTGTGTGTGTGTGTGTGTGTGTGTGTGTGTGTGTGTGTGTGTGTGTGTGTGTGTGTGTGTGTGTGTGTGTGTGTGTGTGTGTGTGTGTGTGTGTGTGTGTGTGTGTGTGTGTGTGTGTGTGTGTGTGTGTGTGTGTGTGTGTGTGTGTGTGTGTGTGTGTGTGTGTGTGTGTGTGTGTGTGTGTGTGTGTGTGTGTGTGTGTGTGTGTGTGTGTGTGTGTGTGTGTGTGTGTGTGTGTGTGTGTGTGTGTGTGTGTGTGTGTGTGTGTGTGTGTGTGTGTGTGTGTGTGTGTGTGTGTGTGTGTGTGTGTGTGTGTGTGTGTGTGTGTGTGTGTGTGTGTGTGTGTGTGTGTGTGTGTGTGTGTGTGTGTGTGTGTGTGTGTGTGTGTGTGTGTGTGTGTGTGTGTGTGTGTGTGTGTGTGTGTGTGTGTGTGTGTGTGTGTGTGTGTGTGTGTGTGTGTGTGTGTGTGTGTGTAACTTCATATAGCGATGTAATTCCATTTCCCTGTCCTCCCTAATCTTTATAAAACCGAACAATGATCTAGAACATTTTGATGGTCATTCTGTACATCCCGAATGTTAAAATACGTAGTCTTCCAACTTCTGGAAATGTCGCATAGCCTATAATAAAACACTTATTGGAATGACAAGAGTAATCTTTAGTCAATCTCATAAATTAAATGTTAATTTATCCCTTCCTTACAATCCCAGCTATTTAATAACAGTTCACATAATACGAAATCCCAAACATCAATATGAAGCGAAAAAGTGCGAAAATCGTTAATTAGTGGTTCAATAATCTTTGATGTGCTGAAAAGAATGTTCTTTCTTTATATAATTATTTATCGTAAGCTGGTAATGAACTTAATAAAAAACAACAAAGCATAAGGGTTATTTAAGGGTTTGACAAAGTTATACACAGATTGGATTGTCTGTTGTATTGTTGTTCTTTACAGTCGCTAAATCATAACCATTTATGCATCAAATGCTTACCAAAGCCCAAATTGTTAATATCCCTTCGATGCTTCATTAACTTGAAGTTTTTTTTAAGTGGGACACTCTTAAAGATGATCGAAGAAGTTGTCAGAGCGAATGCAAGTAGAAATGACTCCGTTATCAAATGATTATAATAGGTGGCCTCATCTTGCTGGAAATATCAATTTCTTCAAGTCATTCAACAATCTGTGAAAAGTTACTTGCTAATAATCTCAACCATATTTCGGCTCGACGTACTCCAAGTTTCAATGGGTGCAAAAAAAAAAAATGTTTTTAATAACTGACAGAATCATACCAGAGTCGCCAGTGTGCCAGAATTTCGTCAAGTAGTTCTGCGCATGTCAATAAATATGAGTCTGAGCTGACAAATACCATGTGTCTTCATAGGGTTCGAACCCACGACCCACGCCTAACCGAGCCACCCAGGCCGATATTAATTGGGTATTGACCAACATCAAGAGTTGACGAATGTCTTATTGGGAACTTGGGTTATTCTACGAGATCCATTGACAAAATCTAATTCTCTTTGTTTGTATCACTCTGTGAGTTATTTCACACTCCCAACATGTGCTTTGTTCCTGCCTTGTTGAGTAACTGATATAGTCTGCCACAATCATGCTTCACCGCTTTATCTCGTCACGGAAGTCCGATTTCTGAAGGTCTGCAACCCGACTGAAGTTTACCGCGGAACTTTCCTAATTTAAGGAACAAATGATAGTCTGATGAATGGGAGTGGGTAGATATAGCAGCAAATCACATGGCACTTCGTTAACTTTTGCAAATCAAATAACATGTCTTAACTTTTTGTTCTCGCGTATTTTGGTCCAGAGGGTTAATATGTCATCTCTGGGAAGTAGATAATTAATGCACGCCCTTGGTAATGATATTCCCGACTGATTTTACACACTTTGTTTCCTTTAATGGTGCAGAATCTTGTTTTCTTTCCTTACGGTACTGCTTTGTTTCAACTGCGTGCTACGGCGATAGGTCTGAGTCATCTCCAAGGAACGCTTCCTCCATTGGAAGTGTAAAGTAACCTTCTATATTCGGAAATGTCACTTTCTCACTTCCACTCCGTTGGAGTTACGTCCATAACAACTTTACTTCCACTATAACGGAGTTACATACTCCTCCAAAATTCCAATTGCACATCATTCCGATGCCATTCCGACATGTAATCTTTGAGTTTTGGATATTACGAGTATTTAAAAGTCGCCGTAAACCTTGGATATAATTTAAAATGAAATACCAAAGCAACTTGCGTCACGTTATTTTATAAAAATGTTTCAATAAATTAAGTCACTAATTCTGATTCAAATACTGAATTTTGTGTAATTAATGGAAATGTTATATTAAATGTAAATAGTACAAATACTTCGACTGAATGTTACGCTAAACATAACGTAGATTTTGCCCTCCCCCTTTCTTCTGATGTAATCACTTAGTGGCAATTCTTCATGAGAAGTAGCTAATTCTCAATTACAGTTCTTACAACTCTTACTTCCCAACATTTTATGTTTCTTCTATATCTTAGTCTTAAAATTAGATCAGTCCTTTAGGTCAGCAGAACAACTAATGAAAAAGATATCCCTTCTGAAATCAATTTTTTATTTGATAAAGTCTTTGAAGAAAAATAACTCTCTATACCAAGAAAATATTTGAAGCTCCATAATGAGTAATACAAGTCTAAAATAATATTTTATCATTGCCGTACTGCATTTATAACATGTTTAAAAATTGCCTCTGTAGCGTATAGGTAGTAGCGTGTCTGTCTCACGTTCAATTGGTCCTGAGCGCGAATCTCGGCCAGAGTGAGGGTTTTTTTCCCCTGTGATCTTCCCTTATCCTGAAAGATTAATGTCGGATAAATCTAAGCTATATGAACTTTAGTCTCACTTTGAGCATCATTTCACCTAATTCAATCATCAATTGAAACAAATTCGCAGATACATACACATAATACAAGAAGTAAATCAGATCTACGCACTATAAGCCACAATACAACTTTATTCACACATAGCTTCGAACATAAAGCAGTATTATTATATAACAAACTACCCGATGGCATTAAAAGTATAACATCGGACAAAAGGTTTAAACTGACTGTAAAATCATTTTTAAGAGAAGGTTGCTATTATTCAGTGGAAGAATACTTAAAACATGATCAACATATCAATGCTTCCTAAAATGATGTTTGTGAATAAATACCTGTGCAACTTCGGAGGTGATACTTGTAATATTCAGAAAAGCTGTAAAAAATATCCTACTAAAAGTAATGTCACAGACAACAGATGAGTTTCTAAGAAGTAAAATTAAATAATAAAGTAAATATTGATTTTTTTTTTTTTTGTCGGTAAAAATTATGTCTCTTACAGCCTAGTTCTTAAAAATGTAATACATTAAACTATTATGTGACCTAAGTTTCCTTATTCTTAATTACTATTTGTATTATTATTCTGTTAATTACTACTGCATTACTTTAATCACTATTGCATTATTTAACTACTATTGTATTATTTAATTACTATTGTATTATTCATAATTGTATTACTCATAAGAAATGTATTATTCTTATGGGTACAAATTTGACGAAGCCATGAATATTGTATATTCCTAAGGTGAATAAAACTATCTATCATCCTAATTTTTTTTTGGGTCATTTTAAGTCCTCCAACGTTAAGTCATATCGGACGGTGAATGAAATGGGTGAAATGGTGCTCAAATGTGTCCAGGGTTCATGGAGCTTAGAGCTACCTGACATTCGTCTTTAAGGATAAGGTAAACCCTGGAACAAACCTTATCCAAGTAACTCAACCTGACCGAGATTCGAACTCCGGACCTCTTGAACGTGAGGCAGACATGCTACCGAGGCGGGCATCATCCTATAGGATCTAACGATGGAGGTAAATACAAAAAGTGTTTTAAAAATGTCTAAACTTCCCTGAAGTGATAAATGTTCCTTCTATGTCTGGCTAACTTGCTTTCTGTTAAAAATGTTGGTACTTTACATTGCACATTTTCCTTATCTTTTTATCGTCACCTTGAGATTGATTCAAATCTCGGTCAGGGTAAGTTATCTGGATAAGGGTTTTTCCGGGGTTTTCGCTCATCCTGAAAGATGAGTGTCAGGTAACTCTAAGCACTATGAACCCTGGGCTCATTTGAGCATCATTTCACTAATTTCAATCAACGTCCTATATGACCTAACGTTGGAGGTAAATAAAAAATGTTTCAAAAAATAAAATAAAGAATAAAAAATATTTAAACTTCCTTGAGCTGATATGAGTTACTTGTAGTCTGGCTAACCTGCCTTTTGTTGAAAATGTTGGTACTTCACATTGCACATTTTCCTTATCTGCTTTGTTGACACCTTGAGGTTGATTCGAATCAGGGTCAGGGTGAGTTATCTGGATAAGGTTTTTCCGGTATTTTCCCTTATTCTGAAAGACGAATGTCGGGTAACTAAGCTCTATGGACCCCTGTACTCATTTGAACATCACCAATTTCAATCACCACCCGATATGTCTTAACGTTGGAGGTAAATAAAAGTGTTCAAAAATGTTTAACTTCCCTGAGCTGACAAATGTTCCTTCTAGGAAAATGTTGGTACTTCACATTGCACATTTTCCTTATCTGTTCGTTTGTTACCTTGAGGTATATTAACAGAAGCAAACACCAAAATAGATGTTAATTCTGTATGCAGTAAAGATCTATTTTGAAATGTACATTACTCTGTATCTCGTGACACTTCTCCTTCTACCGTACCGTTTAAGAGACACGTTGAGAACTGCCTAGACTTTCGGTTCAGAACAGTAAATAAATAACATCAAGGAGAATAGGAAAGAATAGGACATTCTTCCTTATTTAATTCTCAAACAGTTTCGTTTTATAACATAAAGAGTTATTAGTTTATCCCCAAAGTAGAATTTGTTAAAACCATATTTAATATAAAACAATTTATATTTACACTGTACATAATCTAAACGTTTAACACAAAATCAAACAAATATGCACATATCTATATGCTCCAGTGTTAGCTTCGTGTGTTACATTCCTTTGGTTACTGTTTGCTTTGCGGCAAACGGCATTACATCTTACATCTGCGTATGTAGGGCGTACATTACATATTATATATTACTTGGATGCTATGGGGATCAAAGCACACTAACACTCCAAGCCATTAAAATACTTGTTTATGTGACAGGAGGCATTTGTTTACGACAAATGCTATGGCATTACAATAGAGTAGAGGAAGTAGTTCCGCCAATACTCTCAGGCCGGAACGACTCCGAATGTGGAGTGGAAGTAATTTCCCTAAAGGTGTGCACTCAAATCCTTGCTATACTCTATCCACTCTAAGAAACACACTTCTATGTTACTCCTAAGAACACGGGTTAACATATGCAATCGATATACCTCCTGTACAAATACACGAGATTGCTTTACTCACTGACTCAGGTCCCCTGGCCATAAACCTTTGGTTTTCCTGAGCAGATTGGTGTCATTCCTTGACCTTCGCTTCTTTTATCCTAAAACACTTTTCTCTTATCCGATATAAGAAATCTCCCATCCCTGTTAGCATGCGTACCGCCAATATCTCTTTTCCTACACTGTCCCATTTCTTATCCCATATTTTTCTCCTGCAATTTGTTAACTCCTTACATTCTATCAGGTAATGAACAGTGCTCTCTTCATCTTCACAAAATTCACATATCCCTGCCTCATTACTTCTCCACCCCTTTAAGTATAATATTCCTACTCTCATCCATGCTATGCCTTCTCTTCCAGTTTTACCACATTGATCTATATATGTTTCCCTACCCCATTCTGTCTTTAATTGCTTATAAAATTTCAAAAAAAATTCTTTTATACTTTCCTGTATCTCTTGCCTATCTATGTCTTGTAGTCTAGTTCCCACTTCCTTCCAAAAACCGCTATAATTATCTCCTCTGCTCTCCATAGATCTCCCATGCCTATCTTCAATACCATTCTTTCCAATTCCGACCACCAACTATTTGTACTTTTAATGCTTTTCTGTCGCTTCATGCACAGATTCAATAATTCCCCTTTCTGCCCTTTTAATACACTTATACCAGAATTTCTATATTCTATTATTATTCCTCTCTTTTTTGTATTACCTAACTCTAGTAACGCCACTTTCCTTGGTGCCAATTTTGGCAGCCCTAGTAGTTCTTTGCAAAACAATCCGTACATTTGGTCTAATTTTGTACCTATCTCTGCTGTGTCCCTTACCTCCACTGCATACATTGTTCTGGCTTCTGCTTCATACCATCTAACTGACATCTCCAGTTTATGTTTACATATTCTTACCCCTGACATTGCCGCCCTGCCATTATCTATCACTTTTTTGGCTTGTGAATCTATATAGAATGTGGGATAACTAATCACTTCATTGGACTGATCTGTTTCTATTTCCAAATATTTAACGAAACCATTACACAACTCTAAAAATATGAGATTTACTTTGTACTCTCAGGCTGAGTGTTGCGTCAGTGGGGAATAAGAGTATTCACTGCGGTCACGTGTTTGGCACTGACTCTCGCCTTGTTTACCTCAAGTGTGTTTCTTATTTCAGGAAGAACATAGTGCGCTAGTTGGGGAAAGCTGGTTGCTACTGCCAATTTTTTCCCCCTTTTAATTTACGTCCTCCAACGTTAAGTTATATTGGACGATGAATGAAATGGGTGGAATGAAGCTCAAATGAGTCCAGGATGTATAGAACTTAAAAAGAGTTACCAGACATTTATATTTGAGTATACATGAAAACCAAGGAAAAAACCTTATCCAGATAACAAACCCTGGGCAAGATTCGAACTCAGGACACCTTGAACGTGTGGCAGACAGGATACAACCTACGCTATTACAGTGTAACACTGCTAACAGTCATAGGTGGATCAGAAGGCAAGAATGTGTTGACTACATCCATATATCACATACTGAACCACAATACCATCATCCATTACTATTTCCTGCGAGGCCTAGTTGCAGGATATGGAAATGTTACATTCCATCCAAAAATTACGTATCAATATTTCGATATAAGTTTACTGAGTTCAAAAATAGGACAGCACTCAATGTAACTCAAAGAACGTCAGGTCATTTCATATCTAAGTTCAGTTACTTCAAGAATGCAACACGATGTTAAAATAAAAAATCCATCCACCCCAATCAGTCTTGATCCTGATTTCGAAAAACTAGCTAATTATATGTCTTAGAACACCCTAATATATTAATATATTTCCATAAGTAAATAATATACATAGTTTTTTTTTTTTTTTTTTTTTTTGCGAAATGCTTGCCAAATGCCCTTCTTTCGGAATTGATTTTTTCTTATAATGTTGTATAGTTACCTGGTAAATTATAATAAATATATTTCACTGACAAAATTTACAAAAACACCCTTACAACATCCACTACTTCGGAGGATACCGCTTGAAAACAGTATAGCTGTTTGGAAATTGAAACTAATAATAAAGAATACCTTTAAACAATGAACACTAGCCTCCTGTCAAATGATCTTGAGCTTTTACTCTGTGCACAGAGCTATAAAATTGTAAGAGAGTTGTAAAATTTTGATACCGTAACGTATGCAAAAGGTAATGAAAAAGGACTAAAAATATTCAACGTGTATATTTTATTTGTATCGAAAATGCGTTACACATGATATTTCATCAAAATCATCATAGACAGCTTTAAGGGGGGGGCGCCTTCCATGACATGATCCATGTAAAGAGTATCTAGAAACTTCACTGCATATATTCTATAGAATACAATATTCAGCTGTCATTAGTACGAGGGTCGATTGATAAGTCCCGGGTCTCACAATAATTTTTTTTCTTTATTTCTCAACATAATCTCCAGAAAGGCTATTAGTGTTCTAATTTAATTATCTTTAAATAAAAATCATAAAAAATAAAGATTTAATTAATCCATCTCTGCAGTGTGCTTTTCATGCTCCTCAAAATAGCTGTTTACCGCATAAATGACCACGTTGCTATCCGTCTCGGTAGCGTAGATGGTATTGTGTCTGCCGCACGTTCAAGAGATCTCGAGTTCGAATTACCTGGATAAGGTTTTTTCCGGGGTTTTCCCTTATCCTTCAAGACGAATTTCGGGTAACTCTAAGCTCTCTGGACCACGGGCTCATTTGAACATCATTTCACCCATTTCATTCATCGTCCGATATAACTTGAAGTTGGAGGACGTAAACTACAAAAAACACGTTACTATGAAATCTTCGTCCCCCAAGAAATTTTTTGAGGTTCGGCAGCAGGTGGCAGTCACTGGGTGCTAGATCTGGCGAACAGCCTCGATGTTCAAGCAATTCGAACTTTATTTCGTACACTTTTCCCATTGCATGATTGAACTATGGACCTGAGCATTGCCGTGAAGAAACAAGACTTTTTTCTTTACCAAATGAGGTCCTTTTCTTTTCACCTCATCACTCAAACGTTGCAGTAAGCTTGCCTAGTAGTCACCAGCGATACTTTAACCCTTTTCCAAGTAATTAATAAAAATGATTCCTTGTGCATCCCAGAATACACTTGTTAGCTGACAAAATGAACTGCCTTTTTTTGAGCTGTTGCATTTGGCGCAATTCACTGTTTTGACTGTGATTTACCTTCTGGAAGGTAGTGACATATGCAAGTTTCATCCATGGTAATAACCCGCCTCAAAAATTCACTGGGATTTTTACGTTAGAGCTTCAAATTCTTAACAGAAACAGTTTTTCTTTGCAACTTTTAATCAGGCTCAAAAATCGTTGCTCCCATCCTGCGCAGACCTTCTGAAAGCCCAAAACATCACTTAAAATATTGTCTTACGTTCTTTTGATATGTTTACAGCCTCCCAACTTTAATCTGCGGTCTTCCAGTAATAAACGATGAAGTTTTTCAATGATCTCTGGAGTTGTGACTCCCACAAGGGCATCCAGAGTGAGGCTCATCACTAGTGCTTGAACGCCCCAGTTTAAACTCTGCCACCCACCTTTTAGTCGTTGTATATGAAGAGGCAGAGTCTTTCAATGTACTGTCCATTTCCTCCTTGATTTCTTTAGGCATTAAGCCTTTCAAATGGAAATATTTAATCACTGCTCGTTTTTCCAAATCCTCCATTTTCGTGAAACCTCTACAATTGTCTCGTTTAAAATGCTCCCATTCAAAAACTAAATAAGCTATTGATATGTAACTATGAATACAAGCTAGTCTAGAGTTAAACTATATTATGCTATCCGTCAAACTGACACAGTGGCGCCACCTTTTTGTGTATCAGCTGACCCTCGTAATACATACACATCTGCAGCACAAGCTAAGTGACAAAACATAAATATAATAAGGGTGCGGAGATAGATTGCAGCTTTCGGATTAAGCTTTACACAAGGCCATCTACGTACGTATATTACTTGAAATAATATATAAGCAGCTTTCGTTTTTACAAGCATTATCTGCAGAGAATAGCAACTATCTTCTACTCCAGGGTAAATCCAACGAATGCTTTGTAAATCCTTTTATTTTTCAATAAACTGAAACTAGGCGTCAGAAGCGTCTACTCCGATAGAAGGACTGAGTTGGCGAGATTATACTTTGCCTTTAGATCAATTAGTCATCGGTATATTAACTCGTTTACTATTGTTTTATTGTTGTGTTTTCTATTTAAGCATTCATTTTTCAGACACACTGTATATTCTCATTAGCATTTCCAAAGAATGAGGATGGAGAATAGTACTAACGAAATAAAACTGCACGTCCTCGAGCCGGAAGTCGAACCTCGGATTTAAAAGCTATGACGCTAACCACAAGACCACAGAGGCAATCTCAAGCAGATTTCCTCCCTTTGTACTCGTACTATTAATACAACTGAACTTTTATACAGGACATAGGCAGTATAATACAGTTCTACATTATAAGTAATGAAAAGCAATACACTATCCAAGGAGTAATTTTTTCGTTTTTCACCACAGCACAAAGATCAAACAAGTAAGAACTTTACTGCCGAACAGCTGTCACGAACTCCAGTCAAAGCTACTATTGACTGGCAAGGACGTTCGATGTTGGCAGCTTTATAGAACAAATCTTAGTTTCAACCTACACCAGTTTAGTTCTGTGAAGTATTTTTGAGAGAATGGACCTTGGTTATTTTTGTTTTATTTCCTTCTTCACGCCATGTTCAGGCAGTCGGAACGTGCTTGCTGACTCATCTAGATGTCAACACTCGGTAAGAACGTGTCATATACCGCAATTGCATGGTTAATGGAAAAACAAACAATGAATTCAAATAATGTTGGCAAAATTCCAAAGTACTTGAACACATACATACAATGTTTAGTGTTCCTTGTTACCGTTGTATTACATACCGAGAGTTTTGCACTTTGTAATATTAAACCTGAGAAGATTTGCGCATGTATCTGGGAAGCCATTCCATCGATTTTGGCATTTCTTTTACGACTGGAAAGCACTCTCTTTCCAGACAGATATGCGCTATAAAATGATTCCAAAACGTGTAAATGGGGGTACGGAAGACTTTTACATGTACATCATCCAATTTCAATCCATCGTGGTGAATATCAGATGATTGTTCTGGTGGATGGGCTTTTGTTGCGGACATGGTGATGTAATCAAACGTGATACAGCTGGACTTCAGATCTGCCAAAAATCCTAGCTAATCTACTCCTTTGCCTTATTTTCAACCCTAACATAGAAATTAAACAATCAGGGGAGAAAAAAAAGGGATAAAACTAAGGCAGTTTATGGGTTACTTTACAAACTTAAAAAAAAAAAAAAAAAATGTACAAATCTATAACCTGAGGTCAAAATACTGTACAATTATACGAGGGCTGTTCAATAAATAATGATTATAATTTTTACGGTCATAATTTTTCGCACTAAAATTCAATCTTATATTGTTAGCTTAATGTGAAACAAACGCGCCGTAGTAGTTTCATTGTTCGTACTCCTGGTTCCCAACTGTAAGAACCAGGCAAGTTCAGACATGCTCAGTATCGCCTACCGCTGCAATGGACGTAACACGCGAGGAACAATATGCGGCTTTGAAATTCTGCTTTTGTCTCAACAAATCTTCAGTTGAGGCATATACAATGTTACAGGAGGCCTATGGCCTTCCCTACAGCACAGCTTGAAGGTGGTTTAAAATGTTTAAAGAGGGCAAACAATCAATTTCAAAGGAAGGTGAACCAGGTGCTCCAGTTACTGCTCTTACGGAAGAAAACAACACTGCTGCTGCCATTGTGAGAGAGGATCGACGAATTACCTTATGATCACTTTCTGAAATACTGAACATTTCACTGGGTACCACCCACACGTTGGTGACAGAAACATTACACATGAGACGTGTTTGTGCGTGATGGGCTCCAAGACTGCTGATTCCCGAGCAAAAGGACATTCGCATACAGGTCTGCATGCAGTTAAAGTTGATGTTAGAGGAAGATCCAGAGTTTCTTTCAAACGTGATCACTGCTGACGAAACTAGGCTACATCATTTTGATTCTGAGAGCAAACAGCAAAGCTCAGTGTGGAAAACTCCATCGTCAACTCCCGTAAAAGCAAAAGTGGTTGCTTCTGCTGGGAAAGTTATGGTCATCTCATTCTTTGATATTCATGGAATGGTTTATCAGCATGTTGTACCTGCACACACAGCAGTAACTTGACAATACTACAGGGATGTCCTGAAAACATTGCAAGTCCGTATCAGGCGAAAAAAAAAAAACACATTTCCGTGAAGCAGGCTGGATGTTGCACCACGATAATGCGCGGCCGCATATTGCCAATGTTGTTGCTGAATATCTTGCAAAAATCAACGTGAAGTGCATCCCTCACCCTTCCTTTAGCCCGGATTTAGCCCCATATGACCTTTCTCTATTCCCTAACTTGAAGAAACGCCTTCGTGGGAGGCATTATCCATCATCAGAAGCAGTGGTGAAGGCTGCGGAGGCGATTTTGAAGGATCTCTCAAAAATGGTTTCCAGCATATCTTTGAAGACTGGCAGAAACGCTGGAACAAGTGCATCGCACTCAGGGGAGACTATTTTGAGAAGGACCACCAAAATTATGAGGATGAGTAAAAGTACGTTATCACAAAGAAAGTGTGATCCTTCTTTATTGAACAGCCCTCGTATTATAAGATCTTATAATCGAATGGTCGACAAACATGAACACAAATTACATTGCGGAACAATAGCTTAGAAGATTTCTTCCTTTACTGGATATATTAATAGAGGTATTTCGCTCCTAATAGTATAAATAATTAAATAAAAAAATACTTTACTTGACTTCATCCCGTTGAGAAATGCTGGCAATTTCCTGGCGCAAATTTTGTTTTAATTCTTCCAGGGTGTGTGGATTTGTCCTGTACACTTGTGTATTAAGTTAACCCAGAGACAGAAATCGCAGGGGGTTAGGTTGAGCGACCGAGGGGCCCACAAATCTCCTTCTCGTCGAAAGATTGGCTGAATGAGCTGTTGCAGTCTTGTTAAAAAAAGACAATATCACGCTTCCTGACTTAATTCTCTGAACAAAGAGGGGAGCAAAATTGTATCGAGGTATGTACGGGAGTCAACTACTGACTCGAGAAAACCTGGGCCTATAACTTTTTCTCAGCTAATGAAGAATGGCCAGCATTTCTCAATATAACTATGGTGACTGATGGAGGTGCCAAACATTTATGGACCTCGGCGGTGACCAGTTTCAGTATCTCCTTTAATAACATGGACAAGTAAATGTTGCATGGTTTCATCTGTGCCTTTCTATGATCTTTCATAGTAATCTTCTTTATTTTTTGTACAGTTTCCATTAAAATTTCAGTACAATAAAATATAACATTGATCATGCTGTATTATACGTCGTGTACAAATACATGAAATTGCTGACAAGATTTACTCGCTGACTCAGGTCCCCTGGCTATAAGCCTTTGGTTTTCCTGATCAGCTTCTCATTTCTTCTTGACCTTCGCTTCTTTTACCCCAAACCACTTTTCCTTATCCTATATAAGAAATCTCCTATACACCTATTTTTCTTTTCTCCCATCCCTGTTAGCATGCGACTGCCAATATCTCTTTACTTACACTGTCCCATTTCTTATCCCAAATATTTCTCCTGTAATTTGTTAACTCCTTACATTCTATCAGGTAATGAACAGTGCTTTCTGCATCTCCACAAAATTCACATATCCCTACCCCATTACTTCTCCACCCTTTTAAGTATATTATTCCTACTCTCATCCATGCTGCGCCTTCTCTTCCTTTCTAAGATAGCGGCCGACGGCAGCGAGCGCAAAGGGCGCGGACAGCCAAAACACAGCGCAGTCGGTTAGGATTGTTTTGGTTCCTCAGTATATATATTGTACTGCGGTATTTTTTTTCAATTAGCAAAGTATTAAAGCCTTTGTCATGAGTTCGAAATACTCGCTCCAAACTAAAACCGAAGAATCACTATCTGAATTACAATTCATTTTTATATGATTTCAACAAACGTTTCTTCAAACTCATATATAATCTCAAAACCATGCTCGCAGTGCTTGGCAAATTGTTTCATGCGTACGGGTGAACAAAATGACTCCAATGTAAGTACCTACATACTTGCTTAGAAAGCAGAAAGCATTTGACAAGTTGTTTTATGCACGGACTGTGGCAGATGTAAATAACAAATATTCCTCCAGAATTCATTTGTTTTGCTTTTATACACAATGTATTCTTTGGCTTGTAGTTACTGACAATTAGTTGATCTTTGTTAGCAACAACCATGTCAACAAAACCTTTTTAGCCACTTTTTTGCCTGGAAGAATTTAAAACAGTATCATAATTAGCGTGCCAACATAACCATATGACAAAATGAATGGCGTAAATGTTAGTTCACTCATATTGGGAACCTCAATTGCCTGGCTATCGTTTTAATTCGAGGGTTTTCTCAATTCTTTCATTTTAACCCCTAAACACTCCAGTGAATCGGTGACCTCAGGGATCATTGCACCAATGAAAACTCGCATTCTTTGACATTCTTACGCTGTAAGACTCCCAATTTGAAACCCAGCCCAGTTTATAAAAGCGACATTCCCATGGCAGTAGATTTGCTGGCATGTACAAAAACTCCGGGGGACGAAATTCCAGCACACCACATGATATAATCCTGGTTATTGAGAGCGTAATAAAAAAAAAGTATTCATTTGCTTAATTTCAAGCCATAAATTGCTAAAAACCAAACAGAATTTACAGAGCCTTCGTTAAGAATATGATCTGTACTTCACAAGGAATCACGATAAAATAAAAATCGGGTACGTTTTATTCATTGTACTTATGCTGTAATAAAGTTCGTTAGCGAGAATGCAAAAAAAATGTGCAAGGAGAGAAAATTAGTAACAATAAAAAATCAATATTGATATTTTATAATTAATAACTGAGGGAATTTTGTTCTCGCAGTCTATTCACCAAGGAAGATATATTTACGTCCTCCAACGTAAGATTCGAATTCTGGACCTCTTGAACGTGAGGCAGACACGCTACCATCTACGCTAGAGATAGTATGTAAAATCCATGTAGCTTTTGTTATTAAACAACTGAGACAAAGAGACGATATAAACGATTAAAATTTCACCTAACACGATTATCAAACATATTACACGATCATTCCGACCGATGCTTCTTCCACCACGAATGGTTTGTTACAGTTGCAGAACTTGGAAGACTGTCGACTAGAAATTAAGTCAAGAATTCTGCAGATATTCACATCCTTTTGCAAATCATAATATTTTAGGAATAATCGGGGTTCGAAACTGCAATTATATGGGAAAATGAGGACTCATAAATAACCTCCACATCGTAAATAAGAGCGAGAGGTGTAACTGAAACGAATAATTCGTCATTTGAGTTTCAAAATTAACCATACAACGTCCGAGTAAGTTTGCATCCATAGGATCAAGTAACGAGATACAAGTAAGACTGTGATAACTGCAACCACAGGCTCATATTTTGGCCTAACTCATGTACTAGCAAACAATTTCACAATGACGGGCCACTCTGCAATGGAAAATTGTATCTTGGTTCTGCGTCAACATCGTCGGATTGTTTGTTCTCATGTACTGGACCTTCATGCATGTTGATCGCAATTATGTCTGTCCTCTTTTCTCATCAAGTTTTGGGTTCCTGGTAGTCTCAAGCTAGGACATGCTTGTTCGAAACCAAGTTATCATACATACTGAATGTGCTGGCGCTTGTTTATTAACAAATTGTAGATCTTAATATGAGAGGCTTTTAAACGTTCCCGTCTTGAGAAACAAAACAATATTAATTCAATCTTACCTCATATATTCACGTTGTAAATTAATGCATCAAATTGATTTCCAATTTTTAAGAACTATATGTGCACACAAACATTTGGCTTAGCTTCGACCTCTTCGTTCGGAGTGAATATCTGTCCACCCAACCATTTCTCCAGGTTTGGAAACAAAAGCTAATCACTAGAGCAATTGTGGTCGATGTGAGCGCTTGAGATAACGTTCATTTTCGCAACTTTCATTCTAGCATGAATATCATCCTTCAATTGGTCTAGTAATACTTCAGTTATAAGCTCCGCTCTTCTGAGGGTAGTTTATGAGCATTAGACAGATCTTTCATGCACATCAAACTGCATAGATAGGTAGACTTTCACATAGTGTTTGGACTACTCCTTTGTCTTTTGGCTTTGCCATGGTTCACCTTCTGCGATGAAACATCTGAGAAACTAACATTGTATTTAATCATTTCTAAGCACTCTAGCGGAATGCTCATTTGAATGCCTTTCGCCCCACTGAGCGGAAACTTTATCGATCCAAAACTTCATATAAAATGTATTGGGTACTGCCTATCAAGGTCTTTGCAATGTCAGCCAACTCGCATACCTTCACTTTATAATTTAGTATGGTATTGGGAATTTTTGTCACAAACTGGTTAGCTGTAGTATAATGGATGTACCACCACGACAAAAATTCAGCTACCCACTCCTCGACCTCGAAGAGCTCCTTAAGGTCCAATCTACGTTTGTGTATGAAGAAGTTAAACCCTTCAAAACCAATTACTTAATCACAGTTAATATTTTAGTGTTATCCAATTTGTAGAAAACGGTAACGCTACACTCTGTAGCGTGATGGTAGTGTGTCTCCTTCACATTCAACAGGTTCGGAGTTCGAATCTCGGTCAGGGTGAGTTATCTGGTTACGGTTTTCCCGAGATTTTCTGATATCCTGAAAGCTGAATGTTGGGTAACTAAGCTCTATGGACCATGGGCTCATTTGAGCATCATTTCATCCATTTCATTCATCGTCCCATAGAAATCTGTACCCAAAAAGACTAATATCCTACAAATTAAACCATGGCAAGACAATACAAATTATGCAGAAAACAATATATATTTTTATTATTAGAGGGAAATTAAAATTGCATCAAGACAGCCTGACTGAAAGACTCCGTAAAATGTACTTCTTGGTAAGGTCATTCAAATTCCAACATCATAAAGTAGTGTAAATTGTACATTTGTAAATGAATAGTTTTGAATTCAAGCCTGCATATTTTTTTTTTTTCTTTCTTTTCTTTGGCATTTTATATTTTCATTTAATTTTATACTTTTGCAGCGTAATCGTTTATTTACTGTGGTATATTTTTTGTGACATTTTTAACTATATATATATATATATATATATATATATATATATATATATATATATATATATATATATAATGTTTCTAATGACGGAAGAAATACAATAGTAATCTAGCCAGCTGATCATGAGGCTGGCCATATTCCTAAGAAAGCTAATTCCTCTATTGCTCAGTCAAGATAAATGTTTGCTGAAATGCTTTGTTACAATTTTGTACACTAAGCAAAAGTCAGATAAATGTTCTCTCTAATGACGAAAGATAAATAAGGAGTAAGAAAAATTAAAATGTTTAGAAAATTTAAAAAAAAAAAAAAAAAAAAAAAAAAAAAAATAGGCACTTACATTTTAAAAAAATGAATTACTTTCTTCACCTGGCATAATTTTTATATAGCTTCCACAATGCATTCTTACAAAAGCTTTGATTTTCTAATTCACGTTAATCAAGATAAATCTTTCCAAAAATAGTTTTGTTAGACTTTTCAAGAAGCATAGAGAAAACCAAAAGTGGGCCACTATAAGCTAAACCAGCAATCCCAGACTCTTTCCATATCATGAGAATTTTTGGAAACAAAAAAAGAAATCACAACGTACTGAGGGTCCAAGGTGGTGATCTTTAGTGCACCCAGATACTCAGTTGTTAGCTTTGCTATATGTGACAATGCACTATCATGATGCAAAATTATTTTTCATTTTGAGCATTTACACATATAAAAAAATTAGTGTAAACAGACATTTATGTACCCATTGGCAGATAAGTACTTCTATGATAATACAATAATAGCAATATGGCCCGTTTTAGAAGAAGAAAAAACAGCAAAAATGTTCTTAACATCACTTTTGTAGAACTAGGTTATGTTTGAGGGACTCTTTGAACCGACCGATGTCTCTTTCAACATCATAACCATAAACCAAAGATACATTGTCAGTAACAATATTCCAAATCAAATTTGGAGTGCTGCTTTGGAATTTGTCTACAGTTGTACAAATTAATACATTGCTGTTGTAACAAGGAATTAGTTCACGTGGAATCAATTGACAAATTTTTCCCCTAAATGATACTGTAAAATGTTTTGGATTTGACTCATGCTTATGTTCAATATTACCTGAATAAATGCATAAGATGTTTATCGATTCTGGCAGTTACTGGGTATCCTTAACAAAATTCCTCACTTAAAAAGAACACTGAATTCTTCTGAGTACATTGTTTATGCATTAATGACAATTTAAAATTGCAAAAATTCATATCCTGGAATCCTCCTCAGTCAAATTCATTTTTGGCCGAACACAAAATCTTTAAATGATAACATTAAAGAAATTTAATAAATACACAGCAATCAGCTCAGAAAACATCAGAAAAATTTGTGAAACATAAATTTAATTTCCTTTTTAGAAATACAGCATTCCATAAATGTTCCAAGTTGCCCTTATATTCTCAGAAAGTTCAAGATCAATATCATGAACCATTTTTGAGAGAATTAAAAAGAACCTATCAGCATAAAGGACAGTTTGGAATGGTGATTTTTTAAACGATCTTTGGAAATTACATGAACTAGACACCAAGTATGGAGCAACTGGCATCCTATTCTGAGAATGATCCAACTCTTTATTGAGAAATCATTTTAATATTATTAAAAAAAGTGATAACTGTTAATCAACAAGTGCATCTAGAATAGCTGAAATATCACAAGACAAAAGTGTATTTGGTATAAATTAAAAAACTTGAGTTAAGCAAGGGTCACATATCAGGTTTGCCTGATGTTATGGAAGCATCACATTATTTTTATAAACATTTATTTGTAGAAACACAAAGTAAAACCAATTCAAATATGATTTACATTTATTCAGTGGTTACTGTGAAACTAGATTATACCCGCTCTGTAGTGTGGTGGTAGCATGTCTGCTTCACGTTCAAGAGATTCCAAGTTCGAATCTTGGTCAGAATGAGTACATTGGATAAAGTTTTTTCTGATTTTCAGGTAACTCTAAGATCTATTAACCTTGTGTTCATTTGAGCATCATTACAATCATTTCATCCATTGTCCAATATGACATAACATTGGAGAATGTAAATTAAAAAACCAAAAGAGTAACGTGTTGGCTTACTCACCTACCTAATGAGATCCCAGGACAATTTACAAAATATTAAAGATACCCCATAGAAATTTATACAAATAAAATTAATGTCATTAATTATCCAGTGTTGCCTTGATTGGACAGATTAACCCTGCCACATTTAGTGCATATGCCCTAATAGCCTTGCATTACAGCACTCTGAACACTATACAAAAATATACACTATATATAGTAAAAGAACCAAGAAAATACTATATAAAAGCATTGTTGCATAACCACAATTGCACTAATACTTTCTGGTTAATGCAGCTAAATAATTTTGATGATATTACATTCAAACTATCTTATCACAATTAAGAGAAAATCTCACTGCAAAGAAACAATAGTTTAAATAAAGTCAATATAACCTTGTTCATTTTCTCTAACCAACAAACATAAAACTATTAAAAACACATAAGAAACTTAAAACAGAAACACCAAATTTGACTATTATTATTCTATGATCATGGCAAGGGAGATCATGGCAATGTTCAAGCTACTACAATTATTGCTGATGAAGATAATAGATAAGTAGGCATACAATTAAATAATTATGTGAAATGAACTGGAAGTTTTAATTCTAAACAAGACATAATTTTTGCCTCATGTCAAAGGTTATCTGTGCTAAGACTGATCAAAACCCATGCAATGGAACAGACATCAATAGACACACGCGCACATACAAATCTCTTCTCTATTTCTAAAAATGCCTTTTGGGTTGAGGAAGCCTCAATTCATCTATTTTCAGTGAAATCTCAACATAGAAATTTTTTTATGGAATTCAATGCTTCCTCTTACCTACTATACATAGGCATTGAGAAAGTAAAAAATCATTGATTTGTTGGATAGATTGGAGATGAATACTTTGAGATCATTGGAAAAATGCCATAGAGGGGATGATATACATATAAGAAACTACTGATTTTTTTTTTTTTTTTTTTTTTTTTTTTTCAACAATGTTATTCTCTCACTCAACACTTTTAAGGTGTTGTTTGTCATCAGAAAAAGAGTAAGGATTTTCATTTATTGTTGTGACATAAGGTTTGGGCAACGTGTTCATTATCTGCACTCACTTTATCCGACTGCCATCCACAAAACTTCTACTAAATTAGAAAATTTGTATACATGTAGAACAATCTCAGAAGTTAGTACCAGTGTTGATAATTCTACTCTTCCTAATGGATACAGGTTATGAGACAGCTTCAAACTTCAACTCCTAAATAAGTAGAGGAGCAAATGGGATTTACAATGCCTAGATATTAGAATAGGATCATAAAACTCATAAAATAACATACTAACATAGGAGGCTTGGTCTTTTCATTAAAAATGCTGTGGGATAGAAAATAGCCTTTTTCCATAGAAAACCCACTTGAAATAAAAAAACTGGATATTTCTTACAAGTTAGCAGATGAGAAAACAGAAGCCAAAGCAAAAGACAGCACATTAATGAACTTGATAAGAGTGCATGCTAAATAATTACATAAAGGAAGAAAAGTGAGTCTAACATCACATCAGAAATTCATCAACCAATATTTATAATTAACAATCGAGAACATTATATTTCCTCAAAGATTACAAATAGTATAATTCGAAAACGTTTTAATTGCTTCCTGGTGGTTAGGCATTTAACAGCTTTGCCATATTTTACTGTAAATTGACATTAAAGATCTATGTATTATGTGAAAATTGTATATCCTTACTTTATTAATAGTTATGGATCCAATAAGAAGTTATGACATGTTAAAATGTTATACCATGTTGTCTAAAAATTGCTCCAATATTATAATAAATTGAATTGACAAAGATACAACACCTATACAACAGATAGAGCCAACATGAAAAATTCAATGCCATGGCCGGGATTTGAACCACGGATCACCTGGTTTCCATCCAGTTGCTCTAACCCATTAAGCTACCATGGTCAACTTGCCATCATGACATTAAATTCTCCATTTGACTCGTATATTTCCCCGGTAGACCACAAGGGGCTCTCGCATTCAAGATACACCGTTTGTGGCAACTTACTATCGTAAGTACTTGAGTCCCAGGCTTCATCATTTAACTAAAGGGAAAAAAAAAAAAAACTATACAACATTTTTAGAATTTTGAAGACTGTGAGGAGTAGGTGAAGTAAATCATAAATATTTATTTAATACATTTTCACTATTTCACTAATATTTCATACATTTCCTTGAACACCAAAAGGATTTTTCATCCATTATTAAGAACATCACGAGTTTAATAAGTTTACAATATTAAAGGTTAAAGGGAAGGACTCACCATGTCATAATAAATATATGGAAGATGAATAAAATTAATTAGATTGCCATCGAACTCAAATTGCCACATTTTTCAGTACACTAAATAACCTATGGCTGGCCTCGTAGCTCACTTGGTAGAGCACCTGGCTGCCATGCTAAAGGTCCCTGGTTCGATTCCCAGCGGTGAGGATTTTTCTCTGACCGAGATAATTCCTCATCTTCTCCAGAGTCTGGAAGTATGAATGAGAGTGTGAATGTGTGCGTGATCTAATGATTAAAACCCAACAAATACGAGTTAACAGCTTCGTTATGTTCCAAAGGAGAACGGCCGTAGTTATGACATTGGAGTTAAAGGCAGGGTATAAATGGAACAAATAATAAAAAAGAAATATATCCTATGTGACTTGACATACTAACATAACATCAAATTTATGGAATATTCTTTGTACTAGACTGATTGGTCCTTTCCCTGTGTAAGTTAGATTTCCATAAATAATATTGATGCAGCTGAATAAAATATTTGCTCAAGAGTGCATGTTAACTTAATACTTACATAATTAGATCCAAAACATAAATTTATTTTAAGTTGATGCATCTGTGAAATTTTCAAAACCTATATTACACTCAGGCACGCTCCAAGAATTTTGTCACCCTATGCGATAATTGCTGGTGCAAGCCCCTCATGCTTTCAGATATAACTGAAGTTTTGTATTTTTGAATTTTAGTGCTACTGTCAGTTGTTTGGGTTGTGTTGTGACATAACGAAAGAATGTTAAAGAGTAAACCTCTTATAGATATGATCATGGTAATCCCCAGAACGGCTGTAGATGGCTATAAAAAAATGAAATGTTCCAGCATGAGCAATAATATAGGTCTTCTAGGTGACTTCTTGGACCTTTCAACTCTGTCATTAGTTTCCTCGCCTTTCAATTCACTATGACCAGCATTTGACAATGTTTAGCCCAATCTACTACTTTCCTCAACAAATTCTTATTAATATTTAAAAATAATACTCCCAGAGCTACAACGCTGGATCTTCAAAATATTATTTTGCACTTACTGTTTGTTTTCCTTAACTCAAATCCTAGATCATGGAGCACGCTGTTCAAAGATCTATGGCTTCCCTGAAATAGCTGTTCCTTATGTGAAGAAATAGTATGAGTGTGATAGTGTGTTCATTTCAGGTGTAATACCTGTATATATGCCCTTAATTTAAAATTGCTCAATTGAATTTCTCTGGACAAACATCACTGAACAAAGTAGGCTAACAACATAAATAAAAGCTGTACAAACAGTGACTTTCAAGATTACTACTAGAACAATAGCTGGCACGAGAGATTCACGAGTCATCAATGCAAACAAAAACTAAACCTATAGCGGTTTTAAACACAAATGTTTATAAAGTTGATATTTATTGCAGAGCATGATTTGTGATTCCATCATATCTTGTTCATGATTTAAGATTTTTCCGCCTCCAAATCCTAAGCCCACCTGACCTGTCTGCTTGAGCCAGCCCTGATAAACTGCAAGTTTCAAACTTTTCATTTTATTATTTTAATGAAATACTCTTAAAATTCTCATCATGAATATTTATATATACTTTGATTTTTCCATACATTACTATTCTTGCAATAAATCTTTCCAACTTTATAAACCTTAAAATAATCTTAGTTAATTGATGGAAATTAATCATTTCTTTACACTAGCCGTATATAGGCTAACGTCTTTAATAGATAGAGTTAACATGAAAAATTCAATGCCATGGCCGGGATTTGAACCACGGATCTCCGGCCATGGCATTGAATTTTTCATGTTGACTATCTATCAAAGACCTTAGCCTATATATGGCTAGTGTAAAGAAATGATTAATTTCCATCAATTAACTAATATCCAGGAGATCCGTGGTTCAAATCCCAGCCATGCCATTGAATTTTTCATGTTGACTCTATCTTAAAATAATCACTGAAAATTGAGATGTTTCAATCATTTTAGTGTAATGTATTATTGAGAATTCTGTGTTTTAAGCTTTAATCCAATTCTAAAATTTGCCACATTCTCCAAACCAAATAACTAACACGTACAAATTTCAAACGTTATATTCAAAATGGAATTGAGTAATTACAAATTATTGAACAAATGAAAAGTTCCATAAAAGCTCACAAAAGCTTTTGAAAAGCACAACAAATGTTTAATGAACTTATAGCATTCAAATGCTATGTATGATTATTTTTCCCAAATATGTATTAACATGGTTAAAACTTTCAACAGGTAATTAATACATGAGAAAAGGTAAAAATGCAAATGCAAATGAACATGCACATAAGCCTCAGATGTCCAACTGGAGATGACACTGGATATGGCACTGAGCAGCCCTTCAATAGCACATCATTATATTCTGTCATTATTAAAATGTAAAGAAGATTAATGGACATGTTATGGTCCCTGGAGGTCATAACACCTATAAGGATAGCTGTGCCCAAGTGCAGAGTGCCTGATCACCAAATATGTGGTGCCTGGTGGTGGATGAGCTATGCCCAAGACTGTGCTGATAGCATTTTGCTTTAGGCAGTTCCCAGGCATTGTATCAGAACTCGTGCATGGTTTCTTGTGTGTCATGGAAGCAAGAAGCAAGTCTGTTAATGCAGACAGCACCAAGAACATGGTGTTTACAGAGAAACAAAACCTCAATGGCTTTGTAGAGCTCACTTTCTTCGGAAAACTAGCTGTCTCTGGTTTGGCAAAATATCTGGAGATAATTCAAGCTTGGACCAGGGCCAGCCCATAGAATATAAACTGGAGATCCTGTAGGCCTGTCATACATCCAATGGCTGGATTGGAGACTGAAGCCTAAGATGGCTTTATGACTATAATATCCCACGGTTACATTTGCTTCTTTATTTTGGTGGCAGACTCTTAAAATAGGGAATGCAACACCAGCCTTTACATAGTTCAAAGGCTAGCATGTCGGATTATAACCAGAGTTGCAGACACTGCTCAAAGTGCCACTCAGTGTTGCCCCTCTATATACAGGAGAGGGTACAGATAACTGCATAACACCCCTGGTCACTGGGATGATGGTTCTTTAAACATCCTTTTGGAGATTATTTTACTGGGACTACACCATCACCAAGATAATGGGGAACCCCATGGGTCAAGTTTAACCTGGATTGTTGGTATAATGTAGAATTTCCAACCAGGGAGAGCAGATGCAGGGCACTAAGGCTGCCCTCTGTGGAGGGGGTTCAGTCTGCTTTGCAGATGGCTCTCAATGAGGGGTGACTATAGATTCTGACATCTGGAGGCCTGATATAAGAGCTGCGTTACTCCCTGAGTATGCATTCCACTGTCTTCCAAACTTAGATTATTACTGTCTTGAACTGCACTTTATGTACAACTAAATTACCTGGCTACAGGGGACACTTAAATATTTGCTCCAATAACCATGCAGAATAAAAACGAAGATAAAATTTGAACTGAAACATTGAATGGCATTTGAACCATGGATCTTCCACTCTATGCATGACTGTTCTACTGAGTACCACAGTAACGATTTGTGTGCATTAGAATAATCAATGATAAACGGACATTATGTGCGGTTAGAAAATAATTCATATTAGAGTGAAAAGCCAAAGGATACTTGCTTATTAACGAAGCCCTGTTACACTTCTATGAGTTTATGGCACTCAAGGCAATGAAATTGCAAATAAACTAGCAAGGAATGGTGCAAATGTACTGTTTGCTGATCCAAATCCTTCTTTGTATATCCATCCGAAGTGTGAGAGTAATGACAAGGCCTGTGTGAAAGTCTTGATGGCCCTCATTCACTCCCTACTGAGGACTGTGGTAGGTATGAACACAGGCACAATTCTCGGTGCAACCAATTGCATGTACACTACAATTAACTTGAGCTGGCAGCTGAGTAAAGATGCACACTAAATTAGTCTGTTAACAATCCTGAAAGGAAACTAAGGATGACTTTATACATTTGGAGCCATTGGTGGTACATGTATCACAACTACTTCACATGTATAAATCATCTTCAGCCTTCTTTCAGGATTAGTATTAGACTAATCCATTTAGTGTGCATTTTTAATCAGTTGCCAGCTCAAGTTAATTGAACTGTAATGTGTTTGATTAATAATCCATCATACGGAAGTGTGGAAACGACCATGAAACCTCCACATACTTTCTTCCATAAGTGTTGGCACATACGGTGCACGATTTCTCTGGGATTAGACCTAGGAGTTTGGTTACCATTGGTACCTTCAAACTTCAGTAGATTCTTTAGTCCAAGAGGTAAAATTGGCGACCCATTTTCTAACCAACATTCAAGAATGCACTGGGAAAAGAGAAAAATCTAAGTTGACTGTGCTTCTCCACTGAAAAGTTTAGATGAGCTGGACTACAAATTAATTAAGAAAACTCTTATTCTTGGTGTTCAAAAATAACATAGGTATGATGTTTACGCTTTGTGGCTCTTTTTCAAAATTTATATTTATAGTAATTATAAACTTATTTCACTAGCAGTGAGGAAACCACTTAAACATAGCCCCTGACAATGTCATATGTAATTTTCAAATACATTATGGAGCTCGTAAAGAGCAAGGTCTAAATCAATAGGCTCCTTTCCCAACTTTTGACAGTTATTTCATTAAATCCAAAACCCATTTCAAGCAATGACATTATATCAAAAAACTTGCTTGCATGAAAAATAAGTTTGAAGACAGCAAATCTTACAATTCAAAGTAGCCATAGTTATAAAAACTTTATGAAAAATTAAACTTAAAAATGGCATAACACGTAAACTGTAACAACCTTTCCATTTTTTCCTGCATATTAAGAATGAAAATTGTTTATTAATTTGGCTGCTATAATTTTTCGACTTTGTTCCAGGCTAACTTCCCTCACCAAAGCTTTGGCTGGTATCAGGTACTTTGTGGTTACACTTTTGTTACAAACTTGTATAAAGAAGGAATTGGGTTTTAATTGCCTTCAACATGGAAATATTAGGGATTTATTTGTCTCCTATCTTTATCATTTTTAATTAAATAACCCTGTCTTTTTTAAAGAGACAGTAGGTTACTGATTAAAGTTTTGTAGGAAGATCTTCTGGTTTAGCTACACCCAGTAATTCGTATCTTATCCTATCTAGAACTTCACAACTGAATATAATATGGGAGGCAGTTTTTTCTTCTACATTGCATAATCTACCAACTTCATACTGGTGGATCTTTAAAGATGCCCATAAGAGTGCAGATGTTTCCTCAACCTACAGTGCCCTGTCATTGCCCCTATTATCAGGTTTATTTGGTATCTGTTAAGTTTGAGCATACCTTCAGGAAGTGAGGAAGCTCTTACTGTGTCTGCATCCTTCTGTTTGTTCCCATTTTTATTGTTAAATTTTATCCACTCATCAACGGTTTTCAGTGCAGAATTTAAAGGGATGCAAAACACTGGTTCAGGACCAGTAAATGACATTGCAGAGCCTTTTCTTTATAAGGCATCTGCTTTTACGTGGCCTGAAATACCTTTATGCCCTGGCACCCATCCAAGAGTTACCTTGTTGAGTTTTGCCAGTGTTTATACGGAACTGCCGCCAATAACTGAACGAAAAACACATATTTTAATTCATAAAAAACATTGAAGGCACCAAAGTCCAAAGCATGCCTCCAGATAAAGCGTTCTAAGCCTCAAGATGTAGCCGAGGTATTGATGGCTCTTATCTGCAAAGTGTTACAGAGGAATTGCGGGCCAAAAGCCGCAAAGCGAACCACGGTGTGCTTTTTACAAACAACTGAACAATGACAGGGCGCAGAAGTAGGATCTATAAAGTTAATCCCTATGAACCAGAAACAGGAAAAAAACATGATTTTAAATAAGAGGCAATATGTAAACTAGTAATGTGTGTGTACTTGCAAGAACTAAGAAAATAGCATGGGTTGGCACTTTCCTCCGCTCATGCGCAGTTGTAATGGACTACTTTGTTGATAATTAGCAATTTAATTCTATATAAAAAAGTGCCTTGAAATGGTTGGTTTACAAATTTTTTAAATATATTTCACCTACTTTTAGACTTTGCAATATTCGAACTTTCCTTAGTTTAAATTATTCTTTCTTCCGTGTTTACATTGATACGAAACTGTTACCGAACTTTTAAAGTCGTCTAAGTGTATTACACTACAAAAAAAAAAAATGTCATGAGTTCCATTTTAATCGACTTTTGCATATGCATCACCTTCATGAAATGTACACAAACCAACATTACTGAATAACATAGCTTTTCTGAGACATTATGGAAAGTGACTTTAAATCCAGGGAAGAAATGTGCAATTATCTTGAGTACCCGTAAACATGGCATACACACAACAGGAACCTCAGCTGCTAATGACGTCACACGTACTACAGAACACATTGCATCACTGTTGAAAGATACACACGCCACTGCACAGCACAGACCAAATAAAATGTTTTTGGAATCCGAAACATACTCTCTTCTGGGAGAAATCAAATTGTTATCCGGCGCCATTGTAAGCCATATAAACACTCGTTAATGTCCATAAACAGCACCAAAATATTCCATAATGCACGACACAACAATGACTTCCAATAGACAACATGTACATCCTGGCCATAATTAAAATATGATTAAGATTAGAAAGGTCTTGCATACCCCTCTCCCCAGAATAGGGTTATGTATGACACCAGATTTATCACAAACAATAATGATACCGAACAGTTAACATCTGCACGTAACATGGTATTTAGATTGCCACTTCGCCAATAATAAAATGAAAGCTGTAATAGCTTTAAGAAACAATCCCTTATACATAACAATAATACTAACGCTACACAATTTATATGAAACTGAAAAAGAAAATGATTATACCAACCATTGGCATAATGTTAGTTGAAGCGAGATGTCCATTTTAAAACTGAATCTTAGTTATGACCCAAATTTTGTTCACGTTGTAAAAACACACATCACAATAGTGTGAAGTTGTTATACTTTTTCACAAATGGTTGACATATGCCCTAGTTCTGAGGATGGGGCCAGTTCACGCACGGATCATGTGACTACGTACCTTGTTGTAAACACAAACGTGCAACACTCTCTCCACCTCTTTCTCACATTCGACTTCAACTCCAACTGAGACAATAATCTGGGACAGAGAAAAGACAAACGCACGGCGCTGGATTTACTGGTGGGGAGAGAAAACGTGGCAACGCTGCTGCCTCCTTTATCGCTATTTCTCAATGCTGATTGGTGGCGCAGTATCTTCCTTTCAGAACGTGCCCATATCTGTTGTGTTCACTGCTAAATTTATCTGTGTGATTAAAAATTGCATGTTTGATTTACCGTTCTGCAATCCCATCATAATAAAAATAAATCTTAAGATTCTCTCTGCCCACATTCGCTTATGTACTACAAACTCTTCTCTCAAAAGCTAAATTTGTATGTATCTAATTCATGTTTACAGAAATAGATTCATTATTCATATCGTTGTAGGAACAAAGTGATGCAGAGGTTGAAGCGCATCCAAAGCTTTAAAAAGCAGCAAGCCTTGTAATTCCTAACACACGAAGATAAACCAAATAGTGGTCTAATACTTTAACAATGTGTAGAAGTTTAGGTGTGAGTTTAAGGAGATAACCAGACAACTTTGTATTCTGTATTAACGAAAGTAAAACTATAAACCACGAATTTCGATATAAAGAAGAGTAGTTTTTTAACTAAACTTTCTTTCCACTATGAGGTTTAAATCACAAGAAATATACGGTGACAGAAGAACTGGGTTCTGTGCAAATGTGTTTATCATCTTACCTTATCAGCTGGAAGTAACGTAAATATTGCTGTGCTAGGTAGATCGCTGGATAGATGTTGGCTGCTTGTGTGGTAGATAAGTATGCATATTTGTTGTTGGTGGTGAAATATTGAATTAATCCAACACTACACGAGGGAAGTATATAATTAGATGATAGCGTTAGACTATTCCATTTTTGAAATAGCTTTAATGATAATACGTTATTGTCGTACCACATTAACTGAGCGGGTGTTTTCGTCAGTGGCGTGCATTCGGGAGGCCGAGTTCTATTTCCGTGGCCGACCTACCTGACCCATAGGCTTTTTCGGGGGTTTTCCTGGGTCGCCAGGCGAATGTTGGATAGGTTAATTACATTTCATCTCCAGTATCATTTCACATCATCTTTCAACTGGTGGTCTCTTTAGAGTAGAAGTGTCGGTGGATGTCTCAGCGTTGCATGATAGGATATCTCTTGGTAAAACTTCCTCTTCCGGTGGGACTGTCTCTGGTCTGGTGGGGTGGTTTCCGAACCATAGTAGGGTGGGATGCCGGTTGCACTGCCCTGCCGGGGAGTTTCCAACTGGTAAAATATAGGAAATCTGCCTTCTGCACTCTCCTGGCTCCTTGGGACGGCCGCCCTCTGTCTCCTCTCGCCCCATCCTTCCTCCCGGAGGTGCCCACTTAGCATAGACAGAATAGAACCAAGTTTGGACCTCCGTGCCGAATCCCCTCCATAGCGTAGTGTAGTCCAATCCAGTCGAACCACATTATTATTCGAATAGCTCTCTTTCCCGGTATACGCACACAGATATTCGTTTGTTTTCAACAGAATTACTACAGAGCAGTATGAGGCCATACTGACCAGAAACAAACATAACGTACAACTTCAGCAGCACACGATAAGTCCTATCAGACAATAAAAGCTCAAATGAGCCTATAGAGTTTAAAGTTACCAGATATTCACCTTTCAGGATAAGAGAAAACCTAGGAAAAACTTTATCCAGATAACTCCTCCTCATTCGAGGATGAAGAACTCGGGGTCTGTTAAACGTGAGGTATCTGCGCTACCAAGGCGGACAGAGATACAATTGTCTAGCGCAAAATTTGGTGAACTCAGTTTCAGACGGGTTTTCTGCTTTAAAAACTAACTCACATGTTTCAGTGGTTGTTCTAATATGGCGTTCGTTATAAATATTTGCCCAGTGTATAGGATTAATGACCGAGCGGGATGGCTCAGGCGGCTTCGTCTGTGGCCCGCATTTGGGAGGCCCGGTTTCGATCCCCGCGGCCGATCTACCTGACCCATGGGTTTTTCGGGGGTTTTCTGGGGGTCGCCAGACGAATGCTGGGTAGGTTAATTACATCCCCCGAATCTCCTGTCCCATTTCATCTCCATTATCATTTCATATCTTTTTCATCTGGTGGTCTCTTTCAGGATAGAAGTGTCGGCGGAAGTCTCGGCGGTGCAGGGCAGGATGATATACTCTGAGGAAAACTACTTCCTCCTCCGGTAGGTCGGTTACCGGCCTCAGCTCCTCTGCTGGGATCATTTCGGGACCGCCAGCCAGGGACCTTTGGGGCTCGGCTGCTGGGCTCGCCGTCCCGCTGTAGGAGAGCGATTTCGTTGTCCTGGCCTATCGGGGGAAGTCTCTATCCCAGTAAACTGTAGGGACCCTGCCCTCTGTACTGTCGGTCGGCCGCGCTCTGTCTCCGCCTCATCCACCCTCTCGGGGGAGCCCCCACTTGGAGGCATAGGAAAAATGGGCCCAGCATGCAGGCCTACGTACCGAATCCCCTCCGTAAGATATCCCTATCCCTATAGGATTAATGGATTAGCGTTTGGCGAATTTTGTAATTGTTGTTTAGTTGACATTAATGTCTAGTTTATTATATATAAAACATTATGGTGTGAGAGCATCAAGAAATATGACACGCTTATATACTTAATGAAAAGAATCAAGGTTGTAATATTTCTCTAACAATATAATGTAGGGTTGCAGACCAACTTGGGGTTTTAGGTAAATTGATGGAAATAAATCATTTGTTCCACACTAGCCGTGTGTTTGAATGAGTAGTCTGGGACTTAAGTACTTACAGCAGAGTAAGTCGCCACAAAACGTGCGTGTCTCATAGCATATGAGAACACCTAGTGGTCTACCGGGAAACATACGAGTCAGTTGGAGAATTTAATGTCATGTCGGCATGTTGGTCATAGTAGCTCAGTGGTTTAGAGCAACCACGGGAGATCCGTGGTTCAAATTCCGATTATGGCATTGAATTTTTCAGTCTGACTCTACTCGTCCAAACTTAGGGTTTGTTTTCTTTGTTTCTCATTAGCTTTTGTAGTCGAGCAACGTAAAATAAAATAATAATAATCCATGAAGCTACAGCCCGAATCGGGTCTTGGTCTGCCAACCCGACTGCTGGCCTCAGCCCACATACGCAAAGCAGAGCTGGGCGATCATCCCACCGATACGGTAAGATGTGGTCAACATTTCGGACCCCCAGCGTTGACAGCATTTGATCTGGATTTGCTACCTATTGTAGTTCCTCAAATTCCTCACAATGTTGAGTGGATATCGATATTATAACTGGGACTTAAAATCGAACCAGGCGCATTCCGTGGCAGGAAACCAGAGTAGAACGCTTCAGCCCAGTAGGCCAAGGCGCAGGAAAATCCAGCAACGAATATCTCGAAAACAGTTAATGTGTTTTAAAAAAAATCTTAAAAACGTGATATTCATAATTATGCGTTTTAAACGATATCTATACTCTCTTGTAGTTTAGCTCTCTTGTAATTTACCAGTTACACAAAATTATGCATATTCGTACGGAATGAAGAAGACTTCAATTTCCAGAAAATTCCAAATCCCACTGTTATTTATGGATGCTCTTTAACTAGTTTGCTTTTCAACATTCCATTTTATACTGGGCATGAAAAAAGAACTTAATTTTACTCAGAGGCATCTTTATTGCTTGATATTCTTTTATGCGCTGCAAATTTACGACACGGGCACACCAGCTTTACAGTCCAATTTTCTTGTGGTGACAGCTGAGTAAAGATGCACACTAAATGAATTAGTCTGTTACTAATCCTGAAAGCAGAGTAAGGATGATTTATACATATGGAATAATTAAATGCGTGCACCCTCAATGGCTCCACATGTATAAAGCATCCTTATACTCTCCTTTCAGGATTGATAATAGACTATTTCATTTAATGTTCATCTTTATTCAGCTGCCATCTCAAGATAATTGGATTATATTTCCCTTTCGAAGGAAGAAATGCTAAAGATTTTTATGTCCGGAAAACCCCATCACCGTCCGCCGGTCTTGAACGATCTATTTCAGGAATCCTGGAGTACGACACAGAAAGTTCAAGAACAACATCTTATTTGTCACTGACACAGCCCATTTAGGTAGGACAATATACTAAATGACAAAGCATGAAAGCGTATCGGAACATAGTGCAACAATGGAGTTGTTTACGTAAGGCTATCACACACACGACGATGTACACTCTATTCATGCAATCTGGTCTTCTGGGCAGCAACGTGTCATACATCGGCAGGCACGAGAAATCATATATAACGTAATTTAATATTGTAATAAGGACAAAGAAGAGGACATTAAAATCTCTGTCAAGCTACTGCAATGATAATTTACTGGGCGACAAAAAATATTTTTTGAATATTTCGAGCACTTCATGAGACAATTCCTACTAATTTTGGGTTGAGAAAAACAAATATGACAACGAAAAAAATGTTATTACCTCTAGTTTCTATGATATACACAAGGTGGAAGTATTACATACTAACGGATTGAGAGAAAAGGATACATTTTAATTACATACATGCTAACAACAATGAAAGTGCATTTGATTTTTTAAACTGGTAGTTACATGCTAAGAGTTCTAAATTGCTGGAAAAATACTTCGCAGATAGTCGTGTCTGAAGAGAATCATGTGGTGGCCTACTGACTTCGTCGTCTTTTAGCTTGCCTCTTGTGATGGAGTTCCGCAGAATCCCTATACAAAGACCAACAGTAATCCGCAAGCATTACTTCATTCCAACGGTCCTCATATCTTTATTCCATAACAGAAATATCCTGATGGAATCTCTCGCCATGTTCATCACTAACAGCTCCACAACTAGGAGGGGACCGCCTCGGTAGCGTAGATGGTAGCGTGTCTGCCTAACGTTCAAGAGGTCCCGATTTCGAATCTGGGTCAGGGTGAGTTACCTGGACAAGGTTTTTTCCTGGGTATTCCCTTATCCTTCAAGACGAATGTCGGATAACTGTAAGCTCCATGGACCCTGGACTCATTTGCGCATCATTTCACCCAATTCATTCACCGTCCGATATGACAACGTTGGAGGACGTAAATCTCAAAAAAGGGGGAAAAAACTAAGAGGGAAAGAGTCTAGGTGGAAGTGGAGAAAATGGATCTTAAGGGATATGTTGTATCCAAGGTTACGGTATTTTTGCAGGAGCACTGTCACCAAATGCTTGTAGTTGTCCTCTCTTTTGTTGCCAAAAAATCCATGAACAACGCTCTTGAACGCTTCCCAAGCTTCCTTTTCTTTCCCCTCCAAAATTTGGTCAAATGCAGGATCCTTTACAAGTTCTCTTATTTGTGGTCCGACAAAAATGCCTTCCTTAACTTTTGCATTGCTTAATTTCCAAGATTTCTCTCTGATTGTGTTTTGTTATTTGAGAGATGGGCCGACTCCCAAAAATATTTCCCCAAATTTAAAATCTTCACTCTAAAATATGAAATGTCACTTTATCTTCAAAACAAGAGCGAATATATCATTTTAATGGTGATTTTTTTAATTCAGCACATGGAAATACATGTAAATTCATTATTTTTAAGACCGAAACATTTTCATTGTTGCACAGTGTAATTAACTGGCTAACCTTTTATATTCAATACACAGCTCTATTTGTGTTTCACCACTTACTGTACGCCAGATTATTAATATTTCATTCTTCTAGTAAACAAAATAACAAGAAAATTCAGCGCTGCCACTGAAGGTCAACACCAGTCAACGCTCTGCCATGTAGTGTATTGCTCTCAGACTGCAATTTTCAAATTCCCACTATTGTGTTGATTTTTTTAGTTTCATTCTGCCTTTCCAAACATATTTTAATTCAAATCATTAGAACCATTTTTTTTTTTTCAGAAAATAAAAATAGTAAATGTTACATAATCTCTAGATGTCTTTAGCATTCAAATAAATATCCTACGATTAGGATTACTATGGAAAGGATTTGGCTCTGCGACCAGTCTTGGTGTATCGTACCTATGCCCCCAAGTGGGACATCCCCTTGAGAAAGGATGAGGTGAGAGGAGAGAGAGGGCGGCCGTCCCGAGGAGCCACGATATGCAGAGGACAGGGTCCATACTTTTTACTTAGATGGAAACCTCCCCCAGCAGGCCAGGACAACGGACATTCCCTCTAGTGTCATTCGGAAGCGGTCCCAGCAGCCAGTGGTTCACTGGAACATATCATCCTGTCATGCACCGCCGAGACTCCCGCCGACAGTTCTACCCTGAAATACCATATAATGAAACATGATATGAAATGAAGTGGAGGGACAGGAAATTTGAAGAATGTAATTAGCTTACCCAGCGACCCGGGAAAACTTTCCAAAAACCCTGGGTCAGGTTGGTCGGCTACGGAAATCGAACCCGGACCACCCGAAAGCGGACCACGACGAAACCGCCTGAACCATCCCGCTCGGTAATAAACATTCTAAGATATTATATAGTTTACCACAGCAAAGAAAGTCTTCAGGGGATGGGACGCAGAGGGATTAAAGAAGGTTCCTACATCCTCCTTTGTCAGGTTTACAACACATCAATTCAGTTACTCACCTTTCAAAAACATTCTGACGGCTTCTGCTTTTTTTTAACGGTTCTGCTGCTTGTGTAGCACGCGTTCTCTGTCACACACATTCGCTATCCTTAGCCCACTGTGTAAGACAGCACATTCCTTTCAGGGACTTACTTTGCGTTGGTGGACAGTACTGTTCCCTCTGTTTAGTTCTGTATTCTCCCTCCCTCATTTATACACCGCCTTTAACTGCAATTGTCATATCGGCGGCCGTTCTCCTTTGGAACATATCACCTGTTGGCGATTGTGTTAACTCGTATTCGTTGGGTTGCTGGTATTTTAGATTGTAAATCATTAGATCACGCACACATTCGTACTCTCATTCATACTTTCAGACTATGGGGAACATGGGGAATCATCTTGGTTGGAGAAAAATCCCCACCCCCAGCCGAGAATCGAGCTCGGGATCCCTCACACGCAGGCAGATGCTCCACCGACTGAAGTTGTGTATTTATTCATTCACGTAAACGTACCGCAATTTGAACGTTAAGAGACCTACACCTCCCAATTGGTATGAAGTTGCAAAATATGAGTATCTAGACTCTCTTGAGCATGGGAGGCGGGATCTGATGTGTTAATTACGAGGGCTGTTCAATAAAGAATGATCATAATTTGTCGTATTAAAATTCAATCTTATTATTTTTGTTACCTTAATGTTAAACAAACACGCCGTAGTAGTTTCATTGCTGGTACTCCTGATTCCCGCCTGTGAGAACCAGGCAAGTTCAGACATATTCAGTATCGCCTACCGCTGCAATGGAGGTAACATGCGAGGAACAATATTCGGCTTTGAAATTCTGCTTTCGTCTCAACAAATCTTCAGTTGAGGCCTATACAATGTTACAGGAGGCCTATGGAGAGTCTGTTCTTCCCTACAGCACAGTTCAAAGGTGGTTTAAAATGTTTAAAGAGGTGAGACAATCATTTCAAAGGAAGTTGGACCCGGTGTTCCAGTTACTGCTCTTACGGAAGAAAACATCAACACTGTTGCTGCCATTGTGAGAGAGGATCGACGAATTACCTTAAGATCACTTTCTGAAATACTGAACATTTCACTGGGTGCCACCCACATGTTGGTGACAGAAACATTACACATGAGACATGTTTGTGTGCGATGGGTTCCAAGACGGTTGATTTCCGAACAAATGGACATTCGCATGCAAATCTGCATGCGGTTAAAGTTGATGTTAGAAGAAGATCCGGAGTTTCTTTCAAACGTAATCACTGCTGACGAAACTTGGCTACAACATTTTGATCCTGAGAGCAAACAGCAAAGCTCAGTGTGGAAATTTCCTTCATCACCAACCCCCAAAAAGCGAAAGTGTTGCTTCTGCTGGGAAAGTTATGGTCATCTCTTTCTTTGATATTCATGGAATGGTTTATCAGCATGTTGTACCTGCACACACATCAGTAACTGGACAGTACTACAGGGATGTCCTGAAAACATTGCAAGTCCGTATCAGGCGCAAAAGACCACATTTCCGTGAAGCAGGCTGGATGCTGCACCACGATAATGCGTGGCTACATATTGCCAAAGTTGTTGCTGAATATCTTGCAAAAAATTCAACATGAAGTGCATCCCTCACCCTCCCTATAGTCCGGATTTTTTTTCTTCAAAAATATATCTCTATGTATATAGAGATATATTTTTCTTTTCCTCATTTAACCGTTTTTATTGCTTCCGTTTAATTACCTATCTGTTTTCCGCAGTTTCACACACATACACTATACACATAAACACCCATGCCCAGGGCGGGACTCGAACCCGCGACCCTCTACGCGGTGGAACGCTAGAGACATACGTTCAAACGACCATGGCTACGAGGGCCGGCCGGATTTAACCCCTGTGAATATTTTCTATTCCCTAACTTGAAGAAACGCCTTCGTGGGAGGCATTATCCATCATCAGAAGCAGTGGTGAAGGCTGCGGAGGCGATTTTGAAGGATCTCTGATAAAATTGTTTTCAGCATATCTTTGAAGACACGTGCATCGCATTCAGGGGAGACTATTTTGAGAAGGACCATCAAAATTACGAGGATGAGTAAAGGTGCGTTGTCAAAAAAAATTGTGATCATTCTTTATTGAACACCCCTCGTACTTCCAGACTCTGGGGAAGATTGGGAATCATCTTGGTTGGAAACAAAATTCTCACCCCCAGCTAGGAACCGAACCCGGGACCTCTCGCACGCAGGCAGATGCTCTACCGACCGAAGTTGTGTATTTATTCTTTCACGTAAATGTACCGCAATTTGAACGTTAAGAGACCTACACCTCCCATTTGGTATAAAGTTGCAGAATATGAGTATCGGACTCTCTTGATCATTGGGGGGGGGGGGGGGGGAACTGATGTGTTAATTACAAATAACGGTTGGATTGTTTTGGATATTAGCATCATCTCCCTTTACACAGACACTATCGAGTGTATTACATAGAGATCATAAAGAAGCGCCAAGGTTTGTAGTATTGCGTGCATATCATTCTTTTGTTAGTTGTTTTGCCCTAGCTTTTGTTTTATAGAGATCACCCACATAAGTTGTTTACAGTAAGATAATGCTCTACATTTACAGCAGTTCTTAATGAGATGTTACATACACATGGTTTTCTCTATCCATTATCGTTTATTTTTATATAGTTTCTACACACAATTCTTACGATAGCTAAAAGTTTGCAAGTCACGCGATTTGGCCGGGTGCCACATAGTTTTCAATGTTCTTTCTCAATCACTCGGATAAATATCCAGAAAATTGGATGACCAGAGATACCACGAATATTGACCCAACTCGAACTTTTTAAGGCTCATCACCACTATCGATGAGGGGAAGGAACCGTTGGAGCGCAGTGCTCACGGAAGGCTTCCCTCTGGCAGTCCACGAGAAGTGACGGTGCCTAAAAGAATTTTCCAAGACAAGTACGCGCTTCATCTTTCCGACACTTAACATCTCCTTAAAATCACCTCAGCATTTGCCTTGGAAACCATGAAAAAACCTGTGGTCAGTCAGCCTCAGGAATGGAACCCAAGTCTCCCGAATGCAAGCCTCACTAGTTCTCCCATAGACATCTCGCTCGGTAATGCCACCCTTGTGTTCCATTTGTTTGTAATGACTACGTAAGGACATGGAAGAGGACAAATGTTAACCCTTTCTAAAGCACTTAGTGGGAAATTGTTAAAAACCGCAAATTAACATACCTCGTATAACCTAACCTTGAAATTCCAGTCTTTCTACAACATTCCGAGAAGCAGTCGAACAACTACACAACTTGACAATAACGGATGTTAAGGTAACGCCTTATGCTTCAAAAATGAGTTATTTAAAATTTGAAATTTATTGTGTGTTTTAAGTAATCTAACACTTTCTAAGATTTTGCCTATCTCTTATTTTGGTTATACAAAATTACACAAAATTCTTGAATGAATAGGATTTCACGGGTTATTCTCTGATATGTAAACTATAGGCATTTTATTTGTCATGGAAACATTTTGGATTGGGTTACGGTACGAGGGGATTCAGTACGTCAACCAGACCTGATTTATTGTACCTATGCCCCAAATGGGCATCCTCGGGAGGAAGGATTTTTCCCCCTCTAATGACCAGGAAGTTACCGAGCTGTCCCAAAAGGGCGCCCGGCACCTCCGTGGGGCTTTCCACAGGGCGAGACCTAGAGACTGACAAGCCCCTCCCCCATCTGGCCCTACGGACTCAAGACGGGATGGAGGTGGATACGCCACTTACGCGTGCCAACCCCAAAGGGGAAGGCTGCCGATTAACCTCGGTAGGACCGCCTGGTGATCTAGCACACCTTCTACTAGCTATGCTGGCTAGTACCCGGAAATATAGCTTCCCTCAACCCCGTCCGATCTCCCAGGGTTTCGGGAACCACTGCCCCTCGAGTCCAACACAATCCGAACAACACCCATTCAGAGAGAGGCTCGAATGTTCGGCCCGAGGTTCCTCTAGTAACGTCAGAGGTACCACGAGTGTTAAGGGTCCTCAGCGCCCACACCACGGCAGCTGAAGGGGACGGATCCCCTACCCTACGGGATCGGGAGGAAGGATGAGGCGAGAGACAAAGGGTGGTCGACCCAAGGAGTCACGACATTGAAGAGGGCAGAGTCCCTATTATTGACCATTTGGAAACTCCCCGGCAGGCCAGTACCACCAACATCCCAACCACCCCTCGTAGGGGAGGGGATCCGTCCCCTCCAGCTGCCGTGGTGCGGGCGCTGCGGTCCCCTAGCACTCGTGGTACCTCTGACGTTACTAGAGGTACCTCCAGGTACCTCGGGCCGAACGTTCGAGCTCCTCCCTGAATGGGAGTTGTTCGGATTGGGTTGGACTCAAGGTGGCAGTGGTTCCCGATATCCCTGGATGAGGGAAGCCTTAAGTTTCCAGGTGCTACCCTGCAGAGCTAGTAGCTGGTGTGCTAGATCACCGGGCACCCCGACCGAGGCAATCGGTAGTCTTTCCGTATGGGTTGACGCGCCTAAGTGGCGTATTCACTTCCACTCTGTAATGGGGGGGCGGGGCTTGTTAATTTTAGGTCTTGCCCTACTGGAAACGCCCCCGGAGATACACCTGGCGCCCCTTTTAGGAGAGCGCTGGTATTCTCTCGGGTCATAGCGAGCGGACGGTTCGCCTCCATCTAGATACTGTCGTCCTTATTATCCCATCCACTAGGCCCACTAGGCCGGCCCGAAGACCGGAGACCGGGAGAGGAAGTGTTTACTAGGAGCACATTATCCTGCCATGCAGCACCTGAGAGATGATGTGAAATAATAATGGAGTTGAAATGGAGGGACAGGAAATTCGGAGAAGTAATTAACCTACCCAGCATTCACCTGGTGACCCAGGAAAAACCTCGAAAAAGACCATGGGTCAAGTAGGTCCACCACGGGAATCGAACTCGGACCTCCCGAAATCGCCTGAGCCATCCCGCTCGGTATTAAACATGTTAATACTATGACATTTTATTAAACATGCTAAGAACCGTTTAGGAGAAAAATATATCGAACATTTTTAAAGATGAGGGGATTTTCTTGAAAATCTTCTTGAAGGTTCTGTGCAAGATATTGAAAATTAGACCCCTATTAGACTTTTCATTTTAGCGTTATATTGTTCACACAAATAAACTAAAAGAGTTTTTTTTCTAAAATATTTTGTTTTCAATGACCTCAAAACGTGTATTTTGGTGACAGTTTTACACTCAGTTTTTGGGTGATCATCAATACTTTCTCTACTTAGTAGACACACGTAAGTACTCGTACAACGTAGTAGAGACAACATGCAGAACCACCTACTCAAGTGCATTCATCTCTTACATTTCTGGCCATTTTACTATGGTCAAATGCAGTTCTAGCACGCCACACGTCACAGGTTTTAACTGTCAGAGTTACCGATAAATAAACCCATGTCATTATTGTCTATAGGTGATGTCTTATCTACCACTACGTACGTCCTATATTCCACCCAAAAATTGTATATAAAGATTTCTCCAGAAATATACGTTTTGAGGTTCCCCAAAACCCTAAAAAGGCATTTTAGAAAAAGGTACGCCCGAGATTCTTGTTTTGTGTGCGAGAGGAGGGAGGGAGACAGGATCAGGATTAAGAACGCCTAGAGGTCCCCAAAACCGGGGCAGAGGTTCTAAATAGGCCATAGTGACCCGTTTTACTAATTTGATTCGTGAGAGGAAGCGATGAGGGAAGGCCCAAAGTGCAACGATGTGCCCAAGCCTTCCCTAAGCCCTGAACCCATCAGGGCCTAGCGATGCTCCCAGAAAAATGAGAGGTCAGGAAGAAACCTTACCAAAGTGCATATCCACATTACCGTGACACAGATAATAGGAAATGATGTCTAATAACCTGGAGAAATCACGAAGAAACCCTTGGTCCGGTGGAAGTCGAACCTAGCACCTCCCGATTGCGACCCTAACACATTACTGCAGAGCTATCGCTCAGTGTATGTGTGCGTGTGTTGAGCAACATGTCTCAAAAACGAAAACTCGGGAAAATACGAGGGTGGTCTGAAAAGTTTCCGACCTCAACATGAAGATGGCAGCACTCGTAAATAAAAGCTAGTGTTTCGTTGTTCATCTGTTGACAGTTACTCGCCCAAGTTTCAGCTATTTTGGACGCTCACTTTTTATGTAACAGTCGTTTGAGTCAGTTGATGTGAGTGTTTTAATGAAAATGGACAAAATCAAGCATCGAGCAGTCATTAAATATTTGGTTTTGAAATGCAATGCACCTACGTAAATAAAAGATGAGTTGGATTCTGTGTGTGGGGACTCTGCACCATTATTTACCACTGAATTTACCGAAATTTTGGACAGCTGAATTTAAACGTGGCCGTAAGAGCTTGGGAGACGATGAACGTTCGGGACGTCCAAAAACTGCAACTACCGACCAAAACATCGCCTAAGTTCATCAAATGGTGCTAGACGACCATCGAATTAAAGTGAGAGAGATGCAGAGTCTATGAACATGTCAAAAGCACGTGTTTGTAACATATTAAATCAATATTTAGACACGATAAAGTTGTCCGCGCGTTGGGTGCCGCGTTTGCTCGCGTTAGACCAAAAACGTGTTCGAATGAACATTTCTAACGTTCTGTTGGCGCAGTTTAGGCGCAATAAATCTGAGTTTTGTCGCCGATTAATTACTGTAGATGAAACTTGGATACACCATTATACGCCCGAAACAAAAATACAGTCCATGCCGCGTTTGCTCGCGTTAGACCAAAAACGTGTTTGAATGAACATTTCTAACGTTCTGTTGGTGCAGTTTAGGCGCAATAAATCCGAGTTTTGTCGCCGATTAATTACTGTAGATGAAACTTGGATAGACCATTATACGCCCGAAACAAAAATACAGTCCAAACAGTGGACTGCAAAGGGGGAACCGAATCCAAAAAGAGCAAACGCTGTTTTTTTTCGCCTGGGAAAGTGATGGGGACTGTTTTTTTTTTGGGGGGGGGGATAGTCATGGAGTTATTTTAATCGATTATCTTCAAAAAGGAAAACCCATTACAGGAGCATACTATGCATCATTGCTTGACAAGCTGAAGGCAGTACTTGCGGGAAAACGCCCACATTTGCAGAAAAAGAAACTTCTGTTTCACCAAGACAACTCACCGTCTCACACCTCAGCGGTTGCAATGGCGAAAATCCACGAATTACGGTTTGACCTGCTTGACCATTCGCCTTACACACCAGATCTAGCCCCAAGCGACTTATTTTTGTTCCCTCATCTGAAAATTGCGCTCGAAGGACAGAGATATGTCGTCAAATGAAGAGGCAATCATCTTCGTGAGCAATTATTTTGCTGAGAGTTACAATGAGACTATGTTGATAAACGCCGAGTACTATTTGGACGGATTACAGAGATGGGAGCATCGCTGGGAGAAGTGTGTAGAGTTACAAGGAGACTATGTTAAAAAACGCCGAGTACTATTTGGACGGATTACAGAGATGGGAGCATCGCTGGGAGAAGTGCGTAGAGTTACAATGAGACTATGTTGATAAACGCCGAGTACTATTTGGACGGATTACAGAGATGGGAGCATCGCTGGGAGAAGTGTGTAGAGTTACAAGGAGACTATGATGCAAAACGCCGAGTACTATTTGGACGGGTTACAGAGATGGGAGCATCGCTGGGAGAAGTGTGTAGAGTTACAAAGAGACTATGTTAAAAAACGCCGAGTACTATTTGGATGGGTTACAGAGATGGGGGCATCGCTGGGAGAAGTGTGTAGAGTTACAAGGAGACTATGTTAAAAAACGCCGAGTACTATTTGGACGGGTTACAGAGATGGGGGCATCGCTGGGAGAAGTGTGTAGAGTTACAAAGAGACTATGTTAAAAAACGCCGAGTACTATTTGGATGGGTTACAGAGATGGGGGCATCGCTGGGAGAAGTGTGTAGCGTTACAAGGAGACTATGTTAAAAAACGCCGAGTACTATTTGGACGGGTTACAGAGATGGGGGCATCGCTGGGAGAAGTGTGTAGAGTTACAAAGAGACTATGTTAAAAAACGCCGAGTACTATTTGGATGGGTTACAGAGATGGGAGCATCGCTGGGAGAAGTGTGTAGAGTTACAAAGAGACTATGTTAAAAAACGCCGAGTACTATTTGGACGGGTTACAGAGATGGGAGCATCGCTGGGAGAAGTGTGTAGAGTTACAAAGAGACTATGTTAAAAAACGCCGAGTACTATTTGGATGGGTTACAGAGATGGGAGCATCGCTGGGAGAAGTGTGTAGGGTTACAAGGAGACTATGTTAAAAAACGCCGAGTACTATTTGGGCGGGTTACAGAGATAGGAGCATCGCTGGGAGAAATGTGTAGAGTTACAAGGAGACTATGTTAAAAAACGCCGAGTACTATTTGGATGGGTTACAGAGATAGGAGCATCGCTGGGAGAAATGTGTAGAGTTACAAGGAGACTATGTTAAAAAAACGCCGAGTACTATTTGGACGGGTTACAGAGATGGGAGCATCGCTGGGAGAAGTGTGTAGAGTTACAAGGAGACTATGTTAAAAAACGCCGAGTACTATTTGGACGGGTTACAGAGATGGGAGCATCGCTGGGAGAAGTGTGTAGAGTTACAAGGAGACTATGTTAAAAAACGCCGAGTACTATTTGGACGGGTTACAGAGATGGGGGCATCGCTGGGAGAAGTGTGTACAGTTACAAGGAGACTATGTTAAAAAACGCCGAGTACTATTTGGACGGGTTACAGAGATGGGGGCATCGCTGGGAGAAGTGTGTAGAGTTACAAGGAGACTATGTTAAAAAACGCCGAGTACTATTTGGACGGGTTACAGAGATGGGGGCATCGCTGGGAGAAGTGTGTAGAGTTACAAAGAGACTATGTTAAAAAACGCCGAGTACTATTTGGATGGGTAACAGAGATGGGGGCATCGCTGGGAGAAGTGTGTAGAGTTACAAGGAGACTATGTTAAAAAACGCCGAGTACTATTTGGACGGGTTACAGAGATGGGAGCATCGCTGGGAGAAGTGTGTAGAGTTACAAAGAGAGTATGTTAAAAAAACGCCGAGTACTATTTGGACGGGTTACAGAGATGGGGGCATCGCTGGGAGAAGTGTGTAGAGTTACAAAGAGACTATGTTAAAAAAACGCCGAGTACTATTTGGATGGGTTACAGAGATGGGGGCATCGCTGGGAGAAGTGTGTAGAGTTACAAGGAAACTATGTTAAAAAACGCCGAGTACTATTTGGACGGGTTACAGAGATGGGGGCATCGCTGGGAGAAGTGTGTAGAGTTACAAAGAGACTATGTTAAAAAAACGCCGAGTACTATTTGGATGGGTTACAGAGATGGGGGCATCGCTGGGAGAAGTGTGTAGAGTTACAAGGAGACTATGTTAAAAAACGCCGAGTACTATTTGGACGGGTTACAGAGATGGGGGCATCGCTGGGAGAAGTGTGTAGAGTTACAAAGAGACTATGTTAAAAAACGCCGAGTACTATTTGGATGGGTTACAGAGATGGGAGCATCGCTGGGAGAAGTGTGTAGAGTTACAAAGAGACTATGTTAAAAAACGCCGAGTACTATTTGGACGGGTTTACAGAGATGGGAGCATCGCTGGGAGAAGTGTGTCGAGTTACAAGGAGACTATGTTGAAAAACGCCGAGTACTATTTGGATGGGTTTACAGAGATGGGAGCATCGCTGGGAGAAGTGTGTAGAGTTACAAAGAGACTATGTTAAAAAACGCCGAGTACTATTTGGATGGGCTACATAGATGGGAGCATCGCTGGGAGAAGTGTGTAGAGTTACAAGGTGACTATGTTGAAAAAATCTGAAAAGATTTCTTGTATCTTTATTAGGACGGAAACTTTTCAGACCACCGTTGTAAACATATTGGTATGAATACTTAAGTTCAGCATCTTACAAGAATGCAATTCAAAGATTTTCGAAACACTCCCACCCCAAACTACCCTTTATCCTTTCCATGATTGTTACAATTCGTTGCTCCTGATTTAATTTTCCGACGCTTCACTCTTTTTGAAACATTAAATGACCATTCAATTGTTTCTAGTGATGATAACTAGAGTTTAGATTTCGAAGTTTAAATGCATATGAAATGCACATTTTATGCACATGAAACTATCTGTGCAAATGTTTATCTCAATTAACATCAAGGACACAGACATATGACTTTATAATAGTCTGGTAGAAAATGGGTAGAAAAAGTCTAGTAAATGTATTTTTTAAATTCGTCATTGTTTTAGAAAGCACGCATATTTTAAATATTGAGAACTATTAGAGATTATTTTAATACATGTATTAAATATATGAATTGAAGATTAATTTTTAGTATTAATGAGCTGTTTAACAACTGAAAAAGGTGTGAACAACACTAATCTTTCATATTTACACCTACAACATTAAACAATGTAACAGCGACCCTGTATTAGCAAAGCAGTTGTTAAACATCACCATACAATAAAAATGTGGATTTATCTGAAGTTTCAATTTTAAACATCGGAAAACGTCATTAAGAAAGTCAAGCTGGAATGTAGCCGACTTTTCGTGTTTAAATTGTGCTGTCGTACACTCACTGCTCAGATGTTTCTCCTGGAGACCTTAGAACACGCAATTCTGGGTGAAATCTGGATATCATATTTCCTTTGCCGAGGTGATAAAGTAAAAATGGCCAGAAATAAAAAGTCTTTATTCCTTCTGTTTCATGTTTTGACTGAATTTCACCTAAGAACGGTAGGAAAACACGCACAATCCTGATTTGTTTAAACTGCATTCGGGAAAATCACCGCCATGACCGGTTTGTTTGTGTGACGTAACGCCTTGCGAACTTCTCTTGTTTGTGTCGCGTACACTGCTGCGGCTTCATAATGTGGTACACTGTTGTAAACGTTCTAAAACAAGGTGACAATCGGGTCTGCGCTGACCTCCAACACAATAGAGCATTTACGTAAGCTTGACCTGTCGAGGGAACAATGAAACATCTACCTACGTCACTATTTCTAGATGTGGTTCATTTAGAGGGAAGGAATATTCCTACAGGTTACAGTCAAGGTAGAAAACGGACTCTGTGAACAATAATAATTGACTGATCAATCCTTGATGCATTTTTAACGTATACCTCTCATTTGTTAAATTAAAATGCGAATACTTAAGCATTTTTGCCATTAAAATGAGAGATAAAATGGACAAGTGCAGAGACTTTGTTTCAATGCATGGTTGTATTACAAAGAACTGCTTGCCCTATTTGCCCTTTTTCTAAACGATTGTGTTTTATAGAGGTTGAATACGTCGTGAGGCCACGTGCTGTAGTATCCTAGTGTATTAATGCTTTTAAAATGGCAAAATGTCCGTTCGCTTAAGACACTTAATCTTCATGTATTCATAATTCCTGAGTGACAAATTCATGTAAAGAAGATTAAGATTTAGAAATCTCTTTTGTCCATGCATCTCAAATATATATGATTTGTGAGGAGATTTAGGGAAACGGGTTTACTATCAAAAGAAAGCAAAATCTTACAAAGGAAACAAGTTAGAAAAGTTAGAACGAAGTCTAAAGAAATATCTGAGAAAGCTAACTTCGCAAACTTGGACTCGTGGTTTTAATTAATTAGATTAACGCAAATTTTCTTAAACGTTGTGAGAGATATGTGGCAGTACAAGGGCATGATTTCCAACATCTATGTCGAATATATGTGATTTCATGATTTGCACAAGAAATTCATGCGCTTGAATTTAAGGGGCCATGAACTTCACCGGCAAACAGTATGCTTCTCGGCGCAAAGAAAATTTCCATCAGGCCGGCCAGGTGTTTAAACTAAGGCTCTGTGTAAAATTTGTAGTTATTTATTTCCATAAACCTTTTTTATTTCATACTGCACGATATTATTTATTGCATCCTAAAATTTCATATAAACTTGTGTGTTAATCTAACGACTTACTTTAGAGAGAAAAAATTGAGGTGATATAGTCTTCCAGAACTACGTCTTTTAAGGTTTGAGTTTTATCAAATATTATATATATATATATATATATTTATATATTTTTATATATATATTATCGATCTACTCCCTGCTAAATGTATACATTTGCCAGTAGTTATGAACTATTTACTGCAATTGCAGCAAAATGTTAAATGTTTGCCTATTGTTGTCAAACAAAATTTGCCAGTAATCGTGAACACTGCGAGAGCATTTAGGGGTGATGCTATGATGATCTCCGTGTGGGTTGGATGCTGCAACGTCCGGTCCTTGGTGTTGGTTACTATGCTCTGGAAATCATAGTTACCTCAGCTGCTTTCGTCTCTGCATGATGATCTTACCTTGGCCGTGGTCCCAGATAGGAAGCGATCATTATTTTGTTAGAAAAATTGAAATAATTGTTGTGACTTTCTTTTATACATTTATATTTAATTAAATTAAATGATTTACACAAACCCGTCGTTACACTAGATTATTATATACTTTTGTAGGCGTTGATACATTTTTTTAAAGAAATATTTTACTTTTTACAGCGTCTGTTTGCAAGATTATGGACCGAAAAACAATTGCGTCCGACCGGCAATTCAACACATTCTTTTATTGGTCCACGTCATATTTTCACTGAATAATATTTGTTACCACATTTGAATATTTTAGAAATTTTCCTTTAAATCATTTCTAAACAATTTTAACATTAAAACAATATTTATTTAAAATTTATAATAATATTATCATTATTTAAAAAACACTAATAATATTCGTTTTCCTTTGCTATTATCTCTTCAATCAATATTTCACTTGCAATTGTTATTTTAACCTCATTCCCTTTTTATTAAAATCGTTTCATAATTTTCAATGATATTCTATCTAAAATAATTGCTTCAACATTGTTAGCAGTACTCTAATGACGTGTAGTAACAATGTATGATATGGAAGCAATACAATTGAGAAGAGAAGACATGACCAAGATAATAATTTGTGTCTGCGTTTACATAATGTAAAACATTGCACGCCATAAATGTCTTTATTAAAATGTGGCACACAAGTTTTGATCTTTGTTTTCAGACTCCCTATCGCTAGAGTTTCCCTACCTATTTAGAGGATTTCTTTCTTCTTTGTATATATAAAATGAAGAGAAATCTCCATTGAAAATATTACACACAACACAGCACAATCACTAGAAGTGTGAGCCCCTTTTCCCAACTGTCATCATGAGCAGACAACGTGGAGTGTGACCAAGGACAATGCTGGACGATGTAGCTTCCAAACATTACAGATATTCATAGGCTATTGGTAACACTGTGTGGAGAGTGTCACGAAAAACCATGAACAACTGGCTAGATGGCTGGTCACACATCAATGGAGAAAGGAACCAGTTTTGGAGGAAAAGTGATTGTGGTAATACCAGTCAACATTTCAAGAGTGGAAAAAGCATATCCAGGTGAACAGGGCATCAGTTCCAAGTAACTGGAAGCGACTTGCCGCATAGTGCACCAACATCTTAAGCTTGGAAAGTTGTCTGCCAAATTCCTGAATACAGCACAAACATAACAGCGCAGTTCAACGTCACATCCAGGATTCAGAACGTCTCATGTCGATGTCGACGAGATTGTCTCCACTACCGTGGACCGTACACTAAAGCCCAATGCTGTAGTGGAAGCATGCAGGCAGCCCTCTGACGAAGAAGTTCCGTACACAGCATCTTCATATGGCCACAATCTTTTGAGACCAGGATGAACTCGTCCTCATTGATTGGCTAGAACCAGGGACCACCGTTAACAGCACGGCATATGTGGAGATTCTTGGGGGTTAGGCCGTGTTTCCAGGTATTGCCACAACAGCTGTATTCTATTCAGGGCTATGAAAAACGTGTAAGCGGACATTTTGCTGACTTCCAGGAATTGTGAGCACATTTGTCTGTGTTATATTAGATTAAGGGCGATCTACTGTAAGGATATCAGCGCCCTACTGACCTGTGGTGGTGCTACAAACTCCAAAATAGTAGTTCGAGGAGAGCCTACTGTCCAGTCAACACAAGAAGACGAGGCAGAGGAATGTATAACGTAAACACTTGTGCTGTCCACATGATGTTTATGCTCGCCCTCCGGATATGATAAGGAGCTAGATTCATGTAAAATACACAGTGTTGTCACATAACTCAGCAATGCATAATACCTATCACTGCAGTTACTGAAACGTGCATTAGATCTGGTAGCATGAGTGACTCATATGCTCTCATAAACTCATTTCGTAGTAAACACATCCACTAACAGAGCAGATTTTAAAGTTAAACACTGGTGCGACAGCCCCACGAGTGCCAAGGCCTACCAACCCGACTGCCGGCGTCACGCCTACTTACGCACGGCAGATGTGGGCAATCATCCAACCGATACGGGGAGGATATGTAGTCAGCATCTCGGCATCCCCCAGCCGGAATGTTGGTTTTATTGACCAGGGCCGATTAGCTAGCGTAAGCTCCTCACTTTCCTCACGATGCTGAATGGGCACCGGCCCTACACCCGGGACCTGAAATCCGCACCCCATGGGTGGAATCGAACTCGGGTCGCTTTCCGTGGCCAGGGACCAAGGCATGCTGCCTTAGCCCGCTACGCCACTAACAGAGCAGATAAGTAGTTCAAGCCCCTCTCCCTCTTCAGGCCCAGCTTGCTTTCTTGTGGTGGGTAGACAGTACAGAAGTTACCACATCGGTGGCACAAGCGTGAACACCTTAATGGAGATCACGTTGAGAAAGTAATATAACTGCCCAGGCATAGAGGTTCTTAGTGAGTGTAAGCGAATGTGTAACGCCCCTCGTAAAATATTAATAATTATAACAAAAGAAATTAAATGTTCTTTCACACTATCCGTGTGTAGGATGCACTGTGAAAGGGTAGAGCCAGACTGAAAAATTCAATGCCATAGCCAGGATCTGAACCACGGATCTTCTGGTTTCCGTCCAGCCGCTCTAACCATTTGAGCTACTATGGCCAACGTGCCAACATGACATTAAATTCTTCAACTGACTCGTGTTTCTCCCGGTAAACCACTTAGGAGTTCTCATAAACACACGAGACAACTACCTTAATGGCGACTTACTATGCTGTAAGTACTTTTTCAGTCTGGCTCTGCCCTTTCATAGTGCGTCCTCCACACGGCTAGTGTGAAAGAACAATTAATTTCCATTAATTGTACCTAATAGTGGTCCGAACTATAAAGCCCGGGCCTTAAAGTACTTACAGCATAGTAAGTCGCCATTAAGGTAGTTGTCTCGTGTGTTTATGAGGACTCCTAAGTGGTTTACTGGGAGAAACACGAGTCAGTTGGAGAATTTAATGTCATGTTGGTACGTTGGCCATAGTAACTCAAATGGTTAGAGCGGCTGGACGGAAACCAGAAGATCCGCGGTTCAAATCCCGGCTATGGCATTGAATTTTTCAGTCTGGCTCTACCCTTTCAATTATAACAAAATTAATATCTTGCTTTCACATCACTTCTATTCAATCGTCTGCAAAATATTGTTTTAAAAAGCTTGTTTTCCTATTCTTTTTTGTTAAATTAAATAAATTTACACTACTATAGTCACATTTCGTTGTATGTTACATTAGGCTGAAGCGATTGCGGAGCTTCTAAAAAGCTGGTAGTTATGCAATTACTCCGAATAGCCTGTTGTATCACCAGAAAAAACAAGGTAGCGACTTACCACTTGTGAAAAGTACAAGAATTTGAAAGTTCAAACCAATACAAAAGATATCTCGGAATTGGTTAATACTACAAAAAGGTATTTGACATAAGTTGTGTTCTTTAACCAGGTAAGGACTTTGTCTTTCTTCCAGTTTACCAGTTCTATGTGTTACTTAGAATAAAGAGCATTTAATAGGCTATTCCCATACAGTTCAAGATATCTATACATTTTGTCAGCAAAAACCTTAAGCACATGAAAACCAAAATTAAACAAAAAGGTTATTTGGGTGGATAATGTTCTTGAAAGTGCTACTTCAAACATGCTAAACTTGATACTAAGTTAAGTGATTTTTCGAACATTTTATTTTATAGTTATGCTATATGCATTCGTACGCATGCGGATCTTTTTCTAAAAATTCTCTTTTTTACTCAGATGACGTCAAAACATATTTCCTGTGAGATTACAACATCATCAATGTTGTACTCCCTCTTAGCTCTTCTAGGTAAGGGCAGAGAAGTAAAAAGGGAATTCAGATTCCATACAAGATTCTTTACCATTACTGTATATGGTGAAGACATCGGCTGTGGTAATTAGACATTTTCTATACTTAATGAGCAACATCGCCGTGCTAAAAGACAGGCGAGGTACGTGAGCTTGCCAAGATGTCGTTAGATAGTAAATGGAACATTTTGTAAATGAGAAAGCGTACATTACGATAGGAGTTTAACAACCGCTAATCAAAGGAACTTCTCACAAAAAGGTTGGCCATGTTCGGGAATATTCACATTCACAAGCGGTTTACTATAAAATTGCTGTTAGACATTTCTGTATTATTTGAAAATTTGTAATCTTTATGCTATTAAATAATTACGGAATCAAAGAGAAGGTAAAACATTTTTAAATGTCATTTACCGCCATAATATAAATATGACTAGTCCATCTTTATGGTGTGGGGGTAGTGTGTCTATCTCCTATTCAAGAGGCCGCGCCGTGGCTCAGTGGTTAGACCGCTTGGCTCTCACCAAGGCGGCCCGGGTTCGATCCCAGGCGACGGCAAAGTGAGTATTTGGTGGACAACACGGCGCTGGGGCGGGTTTTCTCCGGGATCTCCGGTTTCCCCCGCCGGTGTTCCATCTTCATCTCATGTATCATCAGTGCCATCGCCTGCGATGCCGTATGTAGTAAAAGCGGGCGTTAAACACCACTACATATTTTCCTATTCAAGAGGTCCCTGTTCGATTCTTGGCTAGGGTGGGATTGGGATTTCATTACGGAGGGTATTCGGTACGTAGGCCACCATGCCCATTGCTCCTATGCCCTCATGTGGAGGCGCCCCCGGGAGGAAGTATGAGGCGAAGGAGACAGAGGGTGGCCGACCCAAGGAGCGACGACAGTACAGAGGGCAGGGTCCCTACAGTTTACTTGGCCAGAGACTTCCCCCGACAGGCCAGGACAACGAACTTCCGGGACGGCAACGAGCCCAGCAACCGAGCCTTAATGGTCCCAGGCAGGCGATCCGAGCCCCAAAGGTCTCTGGCTGGCGGTCACGAAATAGCCCCAGCAGAGGAGCGGAGACCGGCAACCGACCTACCGGTGGAGGAAGTACTGTCCTCCACAGGAGAGTAAGTCTCCGAGGCCTGAGACGCAGGGGGGTTATTGAAGGTTCCCACACCCTCCCTGGACAGGTTTATGACACCCCATGTCAGTACAGCTACAGACCATTCAAAAACATTCTGACGGCTTCTACTTTTGTGAATGAATCTTCTCGGTTTTAGTTTACAGAGCGAATAGGGAGCATGTTTTTTTAACGGTCTGCTCCTTGTGTAGCATGCGTTCTCAGCCATACATATTCGCTGTCCTTGTCCCACTGTGTAACGCAGCACATTCCTTTCAGGGACCTTCTTTGCGTTGCTGGACAGTAGTTTACCTCAGAGCATATCATCCTGCCATGCACTGTCGAGACACCAACCGACACTTCTACCCTGAAAGAGACCACCAGATGAGAGATGATATGAAATGATAATGGAGATGAAATGGAGGGACAGGAAATTCGGGGGATGTAATTAACCTACCTAACATTCGCCTAGCGACCCGGGAAAACCCTCGAAAAAGCACATGGGTCAGGTAGGTCAGCCACGGGAATCGAACCTGAGTTTCCCGAATGCGGGCCACACACGAAACGGCCTGAGCCATCCCGCTCGGCTCGGCTAAGGTGAGTTACCTGGATAAGCTTTTTTTAATCCTGAAAATATTCAAAGATGAATGTCAGGTAACTCTAAGCTCTAAGGATCCCAGGTTCGTTTTTGGTCGTCTTCTGTCTTTTCTATTTTTAAGACTTTGCGGAATGTGAAGTCGTTATTTCTTTAGTCGCTATTGTTGGGCCATCAGGTATAATTACAGGTAGTAAATTCATATTCTAAACTGGGGTTGAGACAGATCAGTTTTCCCTTTTTGCGTTAACAATTTCTGCTGTGTTATATACTGCCTGTCCATATTAGTAATGGATTTTGTATAATATAAGAATTAACACAAAACAGTTAATGCAATTTTGTAAGATCTGCTTTTAAAAACAAAAGCCTTTTCTTCCACAGATCTTCAAATAAGAAGTGTAACAAATATATTTATGAAGTAATTTTCTAAACTGCATCACTGTTCTTATACCTACTTTATCTACTTATAGTAGACGATTTATTATTTCTGTACCCTAATTTGATAAAATAAATAAATATCAATTTTACATCATATCTTGTAACTATTAGGTTATTTGAAAAAAAATCTATGATGATAATATATGTGCCCACCTCGGTAGCGTAGATGGTAGCATGTTTGCCTCCCGTTCAGCAGGTCCCGAGTTCGAATCTCGGTCAGGGTAAGTTACCTGGATAAGTTTACTTCGGGTTTTTCCCTTATCCCAAATGAATGTTGGATAACTCTAAGCTCCATGGACCCGGGCCCATTTGAGCATCATTTCACCTATTCCATTCATCGTCCAATATACTTAAAAAGTTAAAGGACATAAATTACAAATAATAATAATAATAATAATAATAATAATAATAATAATAATAATAATAATAATAATAATAATAATAATAATAATAATAATAATAATAATAATAATAATAATAATAATAATAATAATAATAATAATAATAATAATAATAATAATAATAATAATAATAATAATAATAATAATAATAATAATAATAATAATAAATGTCTTTATTCAAATATTCTAAGTAATCAGAATTCGCGCCCTAGATTTTGGGAATATTGTGGGAATTAAAAAATTACTATTATCAGGGCTAAAGAGGAAATATCATAACAATCATTGTACATTAATTTAATAAACAATACAGAGTAGGATATAAAGTCAGTCTTATATACATTATTTAAATAAATATCGTCAGAATCTTTTTCTTTAATATAACAAAATAATCAGAAATGTTCAATGTGGAGAGTTGTTTGGGGGTTATATTTCAGCGTTTTCACTCTACTTATAAGAAAGCCGATTTAGGGTAAAGTTTGAAATGTAATCCGACTGCCATGTTTATTTTTCAATGAAATATCGATCAAGAATTTGTGGGTTGAATGCAACATTCCCTCTACTTTAGTCAGCGGAAGAGAGAGAAACAGAGTAAAACGATGAAATATTTTGTTGTTTTTCTAGAATGCCGTGCAGAAGCAAAGAAAACACAAACATTCTGTTTACATTCAGGAAGGTTGTTTCTCATTACAGACACGTACCGTCAACTGAACAAATTCGGTGTGAAGTGCGAAACCTTGAGAATGTCTGCCATCTTGTTTCATCACGTCTGAACACTCAACTAGAAAACAATAGCACGTTTGTATGTCCAAGGTATCTACTGAACTCTTGGTTTCCTCATGTTTATCGATGATAATGTCCCTTTTACTACGATACCACAAAAATAATGTGCAAATTAATATTTTAATAAAACGGATTTATCTACTTCTTGTTAAACGCAACAAATGTTTTGGGAAATGTTTTCAATAGGTACACGTTTCGTTATAGCTATGTACCTAGAAGTAACAAGACGCCAGAACGACCGTCAAATGTTTAAATGTATGCTCTATGCACGAGTATATCCAACTTGCTATTTTAAATATTCTCTGCATGACTTGGTAAGGAACAAAAGAACACACACGTTTCTAGAAAATGTAGCTTAAAACCTGGAGAACTTCGACGAACAACAGGAATCTTACAAATAGTTTAAAAATTTTAACCTTTCGCAAACTGTTCTTACAAAATCTTATTTTTCTATCAATTAAAGTTAATCGAGACAAACGATTGAAAAAAATTAATTGCACGTTTTGTTGTAGGTACAGAGATGCATGGGAGATTATGTCAAAAAGTGGATCATATACTGGACTTTGAAGACATTTGATGTGCTTTGTAAAGGTCACAAAAACAAAGCATGACTACGTAACATTTAAAAGAATATATGATCAAGTATTGATAAAAAAAAAACGAATATATGAAGTAGGTTACTGAAAATAAAAGCATTCATTAATCATAAACTGTGTGTTATGGCGAGATTTACATTATTTGTATAGGAAGCTTTTGTCTGTCTTTAAGATTCAGCAGTTATAACAAATTATGCAAATTTAATTTTCAATTACCGTTCATATACATAACGTTCTCTAAAAATGTTGGTGTTTGGATTTTGGTAATGTCAAAACATATATTTGCGGTATAATTTTCAATGAATTATTGGTTGTAATTCAATACTCCCTGTACCTACAATTAGTAGATACCTAGCAGATTATAGTAGATGGAGTAAGAGATGGGATTTTTTAAGAATCTTGTTCTTGGTTCTCCACTGCTCATCTTTAGTAAACAGAGAAATTACCTACCTATTGCATTACAACAAAAAATCTGGCTCCATGAATAAATAAGGCATATTTATAAAAAGATCCGCGCCCGCTTCTTTGAAGACCGGCAAACTCCAAATTGAAAAGTCGATAAAATACCAAAGTTGGTCTTTATGTTCGCGTCTTCCAAGGATGCATGCGACACAAAGTTTTTCTAGAAAATTTCACCGCCACCTATTACTATTTACATGTTTATAAATGTATTTCTATGATAGGATAGATTGTTACGGAGGGGATTCAGTACGTCGACCACGCTTGAGCTATTGTACCTATGTCCCAAGTGGGGCATCCTCGAGAGGAAGGATGAAGCAAGAGCAGACAAAGGTCGGCCGAGCCAAGGACTCATGGCAGTGCTGAGGGCAAGGTCCCTACCATTGATCAGTTGTAAACCCCCCGGTAGGCCAGTACAGCCAGCATCTCATCCACCGTGGTCCTGAAAGGGCACACTAGGCCGGTGCGGAGATCAAAGACCGTCCTATCAGATGAGAGATAATCTGAAATGATAATGGAGATGAAATTCGGGAGATGTCTTTTTGTTCTACTCATGGATTTAGGCGTTTGACATGTTTCCACACAAAGAGATTGAGTTTATCCCTCTGACGCATGGGCGTCCAACTGTCCTTCTACCTTTAGATTAGTATTGAAGTAATACCTGTGGTAATCTATTTTGTGATATCTTTTCTATGTCTTCTAATCAGTTATTTCTTATTTGATGTATTCTGACGTTTAAGTTGAATATATTTCATTCTGTTCTAATGTCCTCATTATGTTTTTTTATCTAAAAATGTATACCTCGGTGCAATATTTAAGAATTTCATTTCGGCGGATTCTATCTTTCTTCTATCTGATCTTATAAGTGTCCTAATTCTCACAGGATATGGGAACTGCTACAGTTTTATAGAATTTTAATTGAGTTGCTTTCAATGTTTTATTTCTCACTGTTCTTATTGTTCCACATATGTTATAGAATCTGCTTATTTTTATGTTAATATCATTATTTTTGCAGCAGATACGTTAAATCCCACATAGTTAAATGATTTACCTGTTGTATTATTTTATTATTTATTACTATCTTACACCTTAAGTGGTTTGTCCCTGGGAACGGATCACTTCTGTTTTCATCTCCGAAACTCTCATGTTGTAATTGCTGGCCATTCTTTCTAATTTGTGTACTGCTACTTGTAGTTCACGCTCTGTATTGCTAAATATTACTTGATCGTCTGCAAACAGTACAGTTATTGACCTTGTTATTTATAATAAAACTTACACATAAGTGCTCTTGCCATTGTCTTATGATATCGTAAATAAGTACATATACTAAAGAATGCTGGGGACATTGGACAGTCTTGTTTAACACCTTGATTTATTTTAATTTGCTTATCACTATTATTCATTCATATAGGTACATGTTGCACAATATAAACTTTGAATTACTCTTATCAGGTTTTCTGGATAACATCCTTTATACATTATTGATTTGGGGGATGTAATTAACCTACCCGCATTCACCTGGCGACTCTGGAAAATCCACGAGAAAAGCCATGGTTCAGAAAGGTCTGCCACGAGAATCGAACCCGAACCTCCCGAATGCGGGCTACAGACGAAACCGCCTAAGCCTTCCCGCTCGGTGTTTATATGATAAAAACAGATGTATATATTAGATTTTCTGAGAACAGTCTGACGTTTCTATAATAATTGTAAATCTTAAGAGGCAGACAAACCCTTAATATGTAATACTATAGTATTTGACCTTATGGTAACTAACATACTCATTGTCATTGGTTTGAATTTCCAAATATTTATTTATATTTTTTGTTGGTAAACGAGCGAGGTGGTTGTGTTGTGGTGAAGTGTGTCACTCGCATCCGGGAAGTCTGGGTTCGTCGCCATCTACTACGCACTCTGACTAGGCTGTTTCATGGTTCCCTCTTGTCACTTAGCCTAAGGTGTTTATTTTCATACCATTACGTCATTTCCATCATTTCCGTATTTTTCATGTGTGCCCTGAGGTTCATGGTGTAAGGCAGTGAGTGAATGCTTGCTATTGTATACACTGTCCTCACGTGGGCAGAAGACGCTTGTCGACATCGTAATGTAATGGCTGGTACCGGGATAAAGAACTCTCAGCTCAGATTCGGGACTTACGCGAGTCTCTGCAGCGTCCTACGGCTACCTCAGTGAATGACTCCCTCCTGGGGGATGCAATAGATACGTATGGAGCTCACACGCTCTGTACTTTTTACCCTTTACTCTTTTGTTCTTTACTGCATCATACGGAGACACATATACACACATACATGTGTGTGTAAATATGTAATTAAAGTTTGTGTGAATTAACAAGATAGATACAATAATAACGGCTTCTAAGAATGAGTACATACTTTCAACAATAAATCAGTTCATTTTCTAGAGCTATATATTTTTTCTCACGTTATTATAAATATCATGGAATTTCGAAGCCCTCACATAGAAATTTGCCTATTGCTACGTCTACTGCGTTCTTAAATCTACAACTTACAACAACCTAAATGAGTCGAGCGACTCTTTTCGGGCGTAAATATATGTAGCATGGCTATCTTTAGAAGGAAAGTAAAGTGGATGGTGTCGTGTCGTAGATTTACATCACGTAAAAGAACCTTAAGCCTGATAAGGAGGCCTCTGGAGCGGTCTTTCACGTCCAATACAAGATGGGACCCTGAAAAACCATAAGTTAAAGAGCGTCCATCATTAAAAGTTCAATGTCAGTTTATACCTACAACCAAATGTTCAAATATTTAATGAAACTGCACGAAGAGTAAATAGTAGAAGAATTGGACTGGATTGGATTATGCTACGGAAGGGGCTTGGCACACAGTTCCAGGCGAGGTCTACCCAAAAGTCCGAAGACTCCGGCCTCTATCTCCCGGGAGCGATGGAAAACTCCGGGGTGCTTTCCATGGGGCAATACCTTGAGTCTAAAAAGCCTCCCAACGACAACGACAAGACGGGTGGAAGTGGATACGCCACTTACGCGCGTCAACCCCTCAGGGAAGACTACCGAAGACCTAGGTGGGGCCGCCCGGTGATCTAGCACACCTTCTACTAGCTATGCAGGCAAGTACCCGGGACCTTTTAGGCAACCCTCTGCCCCCTCCAGGCGGCCGAAACCTGGCCAGAGGTACCCGATCTCCCACGGGTATCGGGAACATACTGCTCCCTCGAGTCCAACCCAATCCGAACAACTCCCAACCGGGAGGAGCTCGAATGTTCGGCCCTAGGTTCCTCTAGTAATGTCAGAGGTATAGTCGTGCTGCTCGAACGGTTACCATGGATTTATCTTTGGTAATAGATACCTCTCAGATAACGCACTGCTTACTCCACGTGGAGTGAACCTGTCACTTGTAATTCCTGCGAATTCCATTGGCTGAAGTAATGCGTTCATTGGTGCTTAGCACAGATCCGAGAACTGTGCCAGTTTCCCTCTCACTCTTACAAGAATAGTCAGCGCGTTATCTGAGAGGTTTCTATTAACAAAGATATGGCAGGGTAACCGTTTGAGTAGCAGGATAATACCACGTATGCTAGGGATCCGCAGCGCCCTCACCACGACAGCTGAAGGGGACGGATCTCCTCTCGTAGGGGAGAGACTTGGCACAGCAACCAGACTTGGTCTATCGTACCTATGTCACCAAGTGGGATATTTCCGGGAGGAAGGACGAGGTGAGAGGAGAGAGCGCGGTCATCCCAAGGATCCACAGTGCCGGCTCGGAGACCAAAGACCGTTCTAGAAAGGAGGGTGTGTTTACCAAGAGCATATCATCCTGCCATGCAACGCCGAGACACCCGCTGACACTTCTACCCTGAAATAGACCACCACATGAGGGATGATGTGAAATGATAATTGAGAAGAAATGAAGGGACAGGAAATTCGAGAGATGTAATTATCTATCCACCCAGGGGACATAAATGTGAGACATGGTCCTCCGGATTGGGGCTTGGGCGTAGGGTTAACACGCCTACCTCGTAAAAAGAACTCTGTTACGGATACCTTAATACAGCCTCGGAGTAACTCGGATAATCTGGAGACAAACCGGCGAAGAAAACCGCTAATGAGACGGAAAACATATTTGGTAAGGAGAAGAGGAAGACCCAGGAAAAGATGGGTAGAGGATGTAGAAGATGCCTTGAGAAAGATGGGGGTTAAAGACTGGAGAAGAAAAGCAGAGGACCGAGTAGAATGGAAGAGGGGGTTAGGGAGGTCAAGGGCCTACATGGCCTATAGTGCCAACTATCATCATCATCATCATCATCATCTACACTGGGAATTTTTTTTTTTTTTTTTGGATGTTTCGAGCACTTCATGACGCAATTCCTACTAATTTTGGGATGAGAAAAGCAGATATGACAATGAAAAATTTTATTAGCTCTAGTTTCTATGATATACACAAGGTGGAAGTATTACATATTAACGGATTGAGAGAAAAGGATACATTTTAATTACACACATGCTAACAACAATGAAAGTGCATTTGATTTTTTTTAACTGGCAATTACATGCTGAGAGTTCTAAATTGCTGGAAAAAATACTTCGCAGATGGTCGTGTCTGAAGAGAATCATGTGGTGGCCTATAGACTTCGTCGTCTGTTAGCTTGCCTCTTGTGTTTGAGTTCCGCAGAATCCCTATACAAAGACCAACAGTAATCCGCAAGCATTACTTCATTCCAACGGTCCTCATATCTTTGTTCCATAACAGAAATGTCCTGACGGAATCTCTCCCCATGTTCATCACTAACAGCTCCACAACTAGGAGGGGAAAAGTCTAGGTGGGAGTGGAGAAAATGGATCTTAAGGGGCATGTTGCTTCCAAGGTTATGGTATTTTTGCAGGAGCACTGTCATCTCTTTTGTTGCCTAAAAATTCATAAAGAACAACCTTGAAGGCTTCCCAAGCTTCCTTTTTTTTTTCCTCCAAAATTTGGTCAACTGCAGGATTCTTTACAAGTTCTCTTATTTGTGGTCCGACAAAAATGCCTTCCTTAACTTTTGCACCACTTAATTTCCAACATTTCCCTCTGATTGTGTTTTGTTATTTGACAGTTGTGCCAACTCCCCCCAAAAGATTACCAAAATTTAAAATCTTCACTCTAAAAATGAAATGTCACTTTATCTTCTAAACAAGAGCTAATCTATCATTTTATGGTGATTTTTTAATTCAGCAGATGGAAATTCATGTAAATTCACTATTTTTAAGCTTGAAACATTTTCATTGTCGCCCAGTGTTATCTATCCAGCATTCGCTTGGCGACCCGGGAAACCTTCGACCACGGGAATCGAACCCGGAACTCCCGAATGCGGGTACAGACGAACCCGCTTGAGCCACTGCACTAGGTGTTTGTAGAGGACCGAGCAGTAAAGACACGTGGATTCAACACATCATGGTTTTTGTTTCAGGTTATTATTCATAATTGGCACTATCATCTGTTATTTATGGGAAAACCGACATTGCAGGAAACAGTTACGGTTGCATTGAATTGTGGCCGCTTAAACTTCGCAACCAGTTCACATTCTTATAATTTATTCATTTTTTGCTTTTGTCCAGTACTATACAACATTTCCTTATAATTAAGTTGGCGGCGATAAATTCTGGAGAAAGTCAATGAACGGGTTTTTACATTCCGCCTAATGTTACATTTATATAAGGTGCATTATGTAAAAAAAGGCAGAAACGACTGACTCCCCCTTGAAGAATCACATTATACCTAAATCACCAAAACCGGCTCTGTGATGCGGGTCCTGAAACCGTTACTCAATCGTTCTACTTTAACAAACGTTTGTCTTCTGGATAGCCAATTATAACCATTTGAGAATAACAACATCGTAAGCGTTCTGGTATTTGAGAAAACAGTCTTAGCAGACTTATAAACTGCTCTTACATTTCTATCGATTCAAAAAAACGACAGCTATGAATATTCGCTTAGCATTTGTTTGTACATATCAGTGTGCAGTTTGCAAGCATGTATGAGAGCTGTTCAATAAAGAATGATCACATTTTTTTTGTACCTTCACTCATCTCATAATTTTGATGGTTCTTCTCAAAATAGTCTCTCCTGAATGCGATGCACTTGTCCCAGCGTTTCTGTCAGTCTTCAAAGACATGCTGGAAACCATTTTTGAGAGATCCTTCAAAATCGCCTCCGCAGCCTTCACCACTGCTTCTGATGATGGATAATGCCTCCCACGAAGGCGTTTCTTCAAGTTAGGGAATAGGAAAAAGTCACATGGGACTAAACCCGGACTATAGGGAGGGTGAGGGATGCACTTCACGTTGATTTTTGCAACATATTCAGCAACAACATTGGCAATATGCGGCCGCGCATTATCGTGGTGCACCATCCAGCCTGCTTCACGGAAATGTGGTCTTTTGCTCCTGATATGGACTTGCAATGTTTTCAGGACATCCCTGTAGTATTGTCAAGTTACTAATGTGTGTGCAGGTATAACATGCTGATAAACCATTCCATGAATATCAAAGAATAAGATGACTATATATTTCCCAGCAGAAGCAACCACTTTTGCTTTTTTAGGGGTTGGTGATGAAGGAAATTTCCACACTGAGCTTTGCTGTTTGCTCTCAGGATCAAAATGATGTAGCCAAGTTTCATCAGCAGTGATTACGTTTGATAGAGACTCCGGATCTTCCTCTAACATCAACTTTAACTGCATGTTACCTCCATTGCAGCGGTAGAGCGTGTCTGAACTTGCCTAGTTCTTACAGGAGTACCAACAATGAAACTACTACGGCGTATTTGTTTCTCATTAAGCTAACAGAATATAATAAGACTGAATTTTAGTGCGGAAGATTATGACCGTAAAAATTATGATTATTCTTTATTGAACAGCCCTCGTACATATATTCCTTTAGTATTTATTAACAGTATTTATTTAACATATTCAAGCGTTTTCTCCTTATTCAAACAATACCAACATAATCGAAATAATCTCCTTCATCTATAAGTAGTGCTCGTACATTTGTAAATAGTTTGTAGTTTAAATGAGTGCGATTTTACCATTTTGTTGTGTTATGTAAATGTTTGTGATTCCCCAGAAGTTAACGAGTGGGATAGCTCAGGTGGTTTCGTCTGTGACCTGCATTCGGTAGGTCCGAGTTCGTATATCGTGGCCGACCTTGCTGACCCATGGTTTCTTTCGGTTGAGGCGAATGTTGGGTAGGATAAGTACATCCCTGGAATGTCCCTGTCCCTCCATTTCTCCCGTAGGGGAAGGAATCCGTCGCCTTCTGCTGCCGTGGTGCGGGCGCTGTGGACCCTTAGCACTCGTGGTACCTCTGACGTTACTAGAGGAACCTCGGGTCGAACATTCGAGCCCCTCCCTGAATGGGAGTTGTTCGGATTGAATTGGACTCGAAGGGGCAGTGTGTTCCCGTTACCCGCGGGAGATCGGGTACCTCTGGCCAGGCTTCGGCCGCCCCGAGGGGGCAGATGGTTCCTAAAATGTCCCGGGTACAAGCCTGCAGAGCTAGTAAAAGGTGTGCTAGATCGCCAGGCGGGGTTGACGCGCGTAAGTGACGTATCCACTTCCACCCGTCTTGAGTTTTTGGACCAGATGGGGGGGGGTGCTTGTTAGTCTCTAGGTCTTGCCCTAATGGAAAGAGCCTTGGAGGTTCCGGGCGCCCTTCGGGGACAGCTCGGTCTCTCCCTGGTAGAAGGAGGTCGGTCTTCACCTTGTGAAGGCTGCCCCTACTTGTCCCTCTATTTCATCTTCATTATAATTTCACATCATCTCTAATCTGGTGGTCTCTTTCAAGGTAGAGGTGTCGGCGGGTGTCTAGGCGTTGCATGGCAGGATGATATGTTCTTGGTAAAACTTCCTTCTCCGGTAGGACGGTCTCTTTTCTCTGAACCCGGTCTGGTGGGGCATTTTTCCGGACCACAGTAGGGTGGGATGCCGGTCGTGCTGGCCTACCGGGGAGTTTCCAACTGGTAAACTACAGGAACTCTGCATACTGCACTGTCAAGGCCCCTTGAGACGGCCGCCCTCTGTCCCCTCTCACTTCATCCTTCCTTCCGTGGTACCCCACTTGGGGGCATAGGTACAACACACCAAGTTTGAACCTCCATGTCGAATTCCCTGCTGTAAGGTAACTCTAAGGTAAGTCAGATATTGCAATGAGAATACATGAAAGTAAAACAAATGGTCTGTACTGATAGACGTTTTTCATTTCGTGGTGCCCAAAACATCAAGTTCTAAACTATGTGGCAGACTGAAATGTATAGATACTAAGGTACAATTATCAAGTTGTGTGCATTTATGCCCCTCCCCTGCGCCATCATTTACCACAGTGAAATTTTGGGCAGCTGAATTTAAACGTGGCCGCAAGAGCTTGGGAGACGATCAACGTTCGGGACGTCCAAAACTGCAACTACCAACGAAAACATCGCCAAAGTGCTAGACGACCGCAGAATTAAAGTGAGAGAGATAGTAGAGGCTATGAAAATGTCAAAAGAACGTGTTTGTCACATATTAAATCATCATTTAGACATGAGAAAGCTGTACGCACATTGGGTGCCGCGGTTGCTCACGTTAGACCAAAAACGTGTTCGAGTGAACATTCCCAACACTCTGTTGGCGCAGTTTAGGCACAATAAATCCGAGTTTGGCGCCGATTAATTAGTGTAGATGAAATTTGGATACACCATTATATGCCCGAAACAAAAATACAGCCCAAACAGTGGACTGCGAATGGGGAACTGACTCCAAAAAAACAACAACAAAAAAACTGTTTTTTTCCGGTTGGGAAAGTGATAACGACTGCTTTTTTTGGGGGGATAGTCATGGAGGTATTTTAATCGATTATCTTCAAAAAGGAAACAAAAAAAAAAACATTACAGAAACATACTACTCATCATTGCTTGACAAGCTGAAGGCAGAACTTGCGGGTAAACGGCCACAATTGCAGAAAAAGAAAACCTTGTTTCACCAAGACAACGCACCATCTCACAACTCAGCGGTTGCAATGGCAAAAATCCACGAATTACGGTTTGAACTGATTGACCATCGGCCTTACTCACAAGATCTAGCCGCAAGCGACTTCTTTTTGTTCTCTCATCTGTAAATTGCTCTCGGAGGACAGAGATTTTCGTCAAATGAAGAGGCAATCACCTTCGTGAACAATTATTTTGCAGAGAAAAACGCCGAGTACTATCTGAACGGGTTACAGAGATGGGAGCATCGCTGGGAGAAGTGTGTAGAGTTACAAGGAGATTGTGTTGAAAAAAAATCTCAAAAATGTATTGTATCTTTATTAAGTCGGAAACTTTGCAGACCACCTATGTATATACACTGACTCGCCGTCTATGTCTTGTGTAAACAACTCTTGGTCGCATATTTTCCGATTCGCTTCCACGCTTTAGTACATTAATTTGTGAATACAAGTACGTTGGAACGCCTGGCATTTAAGGGTGCAAGCTGACGGACGTGAGATGTATTCAAATCTTCAATTCATGGCAATACATTTACAATAAAACTCGCAGCTGTGTCCCTTATTCGTGTTTGTAATGTGTACAAGGGAATATAACCCCTGTCTCCTGCTTGACAAGCGAGACGCTCCACTAGAACCCAACTTACTGTAAACATATGACGTCAATAACTAGCCCGCGATACCCTGGAAACCAAACCATATTAATACGGCACCTTAAATATTCGTGAGAACTGATAATATGTTTTTATCAAAGGTGGTTCTAAACTTGTGATTACTATGAAATAATATGAACCAAACAAGGTTATAACTTCCATTTAATTGTGTGGTGTCGTTCTTGTGCATTCAGACGATACTAAAACTATCAGTAAAGCGATAAATAAAACTACTTTTTGAACACAGATGGATAAATAGTGTTTACATGAAGTCCGGTTCTAAGGCTAGATCAATTAAATATGAGGAGCTGGAGGTACAAAAACACTTTTGTGCACTCTATTATGTAAATGCAACATCTGTTCCCAGGTCTAGAAGTGCTGGTTTGGTCTTAGCTTCTTCTTATTCTTTCACAGTTCAAGGAGTAGGCACAGATGCCTGTTCTGGATACAAAATATATATGACCATCGTTTCCTTGGTCTTCCAGGATGTCTTCTTCCTTTCGTCTGTAGTAAAGTGCTTTTCTTTGGATTCTCTAAGGTGACATTTTTCAACGCGTTGTTTCCATTTATTTCTAAAATATACAACTTTTTCTTACAGAGAAACTACTTCTAATTCTCCTCTTATTTTATTGTTGGAGATTTTATCTAATAGGGTGCATTATTTTATCGATATAAAACATTTTAATTCCGCAGCCTGTATTTTCTGCGTATTAGCTTGTGTTTACGTCCGTGTTTCAGGTAAATAATAATTGAGTGATGAAATGCGATATTTCTTTCACAACTTCAGTCTGATTTTTAAAAGCAGATACGTGAAGGTCATCTATTTCTCCACGTGAGGTTCCGCCCAACAGCAGACAGGAAGTAATGCAGATATTCCCTTTCTTTATCCTCTCAACACTCGAAACATTAACAAAGGTTTGAGCTATCTGAGTATGTGATTCACCAGTGTAACCAATCTGGCAAACTTTGTTTACGTTATGACCTTCCCCTCTTACCCTTCGCGTCCCTTGCTTGATGACCTTCACGTATCTTCTTTTAAAAATCAGACTGTCGTTTTAGATTACAGTGCTTTACAGTTTTCTCCATTTCTGTTTTTGAGGACAAAGATGTTCCTGAACACAAGTTCCTTGTATAGCAATACTGTGGAATCCAATAAGAATTTATAAATATAGATCCTGTCTTATAAGTAATGTCGTATTTTATGAAAAACAAACATTTGAACTGTGTTCTGACAAGCAATTAACAATTTTCGAAGTATAGACCATTAGATTCTATGGTCTTGAGACATTGTTTAGCGAGATTTATTATCCCACGATGGTGCGGTCTCTGGTTTTTGATGCGAAGAATTCGGTGACACCCACTTGCACTGCTTCAATATTGTCAAAATTTCTTCCGCGTAGAAAATGGCCATAAATCGAAAAAGATAATAAACTGATGGTGCGAGATCAGGGCTGTATGCTGGGTGTGGTAGCAGTTCGATTCCTCCCAATTCCTGAATTTTTTTCATGGTTGTTCGTGTCGTATTGTCCTGTTGCAATAGAACTCTTATTTCAGTTAACTAACGCTGGTTATCTCATGAACTCGTTCCAGCTGTTGAGAATAAAGATTCACATCAATCGCCCGCCCGTTTCGAGCAACTCCCAGTGAATCACAACTTCAAAATTCCACCAGACACACAACATTACTTTAGGACTGAGCTGATTTTTTCAACGATGACTTTGGCAGGCTGGAGAGGATCAAGCCACTGTTTCCAGGCATCAGGTTTTGCTAATACACCCATTTTTCATCACAGGTTACAATTCTTCTGACAAATGTATCATCAATGGGATTACGGGTAAGCTGATGACAGATAGCTACTTTACATTCAGCCTGTTGAGGTGTCAGTTCATGAGTTACATATCTGTAACTGTTCTGTATGATTTTCCAAGTGTCTTAATGTGGCGATGCATGCAATTTTTTGATGCACCAAGTTCTTCTGAAAGCTTACGGGTACTTTCTTTTGTGGATTTTGTCTCAAAACTTGATGTGTAAGCTCAATATTCTATATTTTAGGTCTTCCAGAAAGTGGTAAATCTTTAGTGTTTTCGTCTCCATTGTTGAAACGTTGGAACCATCGTTGTGCCACACGCTCACTAAAGACAACTTCTCCTTACACTTCATATATTCTTCGAGCTGCGGCAGTGGCTTTATAATCTTGCTTCTAGTAGCGTTTTAGAAGTACTCCAAGTTCAAACATTGTTATCTCCATTTTGTGATTGTTCATTAAAAACTGAAGGCCGATACATACCCGCTACTTATCCCAGTAATGTTTGAAAATTACTTCTGCATGTTGGACGTAACTAAGTCCATTTTGATGCATTTGAACTAATTGTAGACAAACAATTTTCAGAAGAACCACCTTTTATATACAGTATAAGAGAGAGCGGGTCCTGCGCCGTGGCGTAGCGGGCTAAGGTAGTATGCCTTGGTCTCTGGCCACGGAAAGCGGTCCGGGTTCGATCCCACACATTGTGGTGGGTATAGGACCGGTGTCCACGCAGCATTGTGAGGAAAGTGAGGAGCTTACGCTAGGTAAGCGGCCCTGGTCACGAAAACCAACATTCCGGCTGGGGGATGCTGAGATGCTGACCACATCTCCTCCCCGTATCGGTTGGATGATCGTCCACCTCTGCCGTGCATAAGTGGGCGTGAGGCCGTCAGTCGGGTTGGTAGGCCTTGGTCCTCTTAGGGCAGTCGCGCCAGTGGTTAACTTAAATAAGAGACAGTGGAACACATTCGTTTGAGAAATATGTTGAGTGTTGGAAGATTGATTTTTTCACTAGTCTTGAAAATAGGTATTTCCTAGGAAATCTCGATATCGAATAGCTGGCTGAAGTAAATACTTCCTCTACTTGACATAGTAATGTGTTTTTGTTAGATTAGCTCTTAGAACATATATACAAATAAGTGTTAACTACAAGAGTCCCCTAACACAGTAAACTAAAATGTAAATGTTAATAGCTTCCATTGGCTTCCAGAGTTTCTCATAAAGTACAGATACACAGTACTTACATAATACAGAAACCTCTAACATGAATATTAAATGAAATATGGGGAGAAACTGGTGGATTCCTCACATGCAGGTCACCAAGTTAAGCATTTTGGAAAGTCTGCAACCATCAAGGAAAAGAAGCTTGTCATTTGTTAATTATAAATATCGGTTGAGTGATATTCTGATGCAATTATATATAAGTTATTTTTTTCTTCACGTAGTTTTATTATAAAAAATCGCAGCTCAGTCTTCGTAAGAATTACCTTTGTTAGTAATTTGACTAATATATGCAAGGAATTAAATAATGTTAGTGAGTTATTAGAATAGGTAAATAATCACAAAGCCACCACGTCTTAAAATATTTCACTATCGCTTAAGCCTACTGTATTTCTCTATACTCACTGAACCTATAACGAAACATGATAAAATCATTTTTACAAACGTTTATCTAAATTAACATAATGTAGATAGAATAATGAATTTTTTAAAGAATGTTAAATATAAGAGTGAGTAGAGAAGGCCACGTGTGTTCACTTGTAATCTTCGGACTATGGGAGACAAAGCTAAGCGCGGAATTATATTTTAGATCCACTTTCACAATACAAAAAAATCGTATTTCCCAATTGAATCTATAATATCACTGTGATAATGTCTATCATAAACGTATATTGGCTGGCCCAGTAGCTCAGTCGATAGAGCACTTGCCTGCCATGCGTGGGGTTTCGGATTCGATTCCCGACTGGGGGTGGGGATTTTTCTAGAACCAAGATGATTCCCGATCCTCCCCACAGTCTGGAAGTATTAACGAGAGTGTGAATGTGTGCTTGATCTAATGATTAAAAAGAAAAATCCAAAGTACCAGCAACCCAACGTCTACGAGTTAACACCTTCGATATGTTCCAAAGGAGAACGGCCGCCGATATGACCATTGGAGTTAAAGGCGGGTATAAATGGAACAATTTTTTTTTAAAAAAAAGCTTACATTATAAGCAGATCCGATTGTCTTTTATTTCACTGCATCCTGTGTTTTCTGGCCGCCAAATCATGGCCATCTATGTAAACATATTTCGTTTATGGATCTGCTGTGGTTCTCAGCGTCCCCTTCTAGCGCGAAACACTTATTAATTTTGGATTCGATTGAATTACGGTACGGAGGGGTTTTAGCACTGCGACCGGTATTGATCTGTTGTACTTATGCTCCAAGTGGGGCATCCCTGGGAGGAAGGATGAGGCGAGAGGAGACAGACAGCGGCCATCCCGAGGAGCCAACCAGTGCAGAGGGCAGGATTCACACACTATATCAGTTGGAAACTCCCCGGCAGGCCAGCACAACCGGCAGCTCATCCAACTGCGGTCCAGAATCGGATCCACAAACAGGGCTCGGGGACCGGAGACCTCCTACCGGAGGAGGAAGTGTTTACCAGGAGCATATCATCCTGCCATGCAACGCCGAGACTCCCGCCGACACTTCTACCCTGAAAGAGACCACCAGATGAGAGATGATGTGAAATGATAATGGAAATGAAATGGAGGGATAGGAAATTCGGGGGATGTAATTAACCTACCCAGCATTCGCTTAGCGATCCGGGAAAACTCTCGAAAAAACTGGGTCAGGTAGGTTGGCCACGGGAATCGAATCCTGGCCTCCCGATTGCGAGCCACAGAGCAATTCCACTCGGTCCTTATTAATTTTGCTCAAATGCATATCAGACTCCGGGTTCTTTTATTTGCTGCAAATCTATGGCACGGGATTACTGGCTTTACTTCCCTTACGAAGGAAGCATGCCAAGGGTTTACCGAGCGGGATGGCTCAGGCAGTTTCGTCTGTGGCCCGAATTCGGGAGTCCCGGGTTGGATCCCCTGGCCAGCCTAACTGACCCAGGGATTTTTCAGGGGTTTCCCGGCTCGCCAGGCGAATGCTGGGCAGGTTAATTACATCCCCCGAGTTCCCTGTCCCTCCATTTCACCTCCATTATCATTTCACATAATCTCTCATCTGGTGGTCTCTTTCAGGGTAGAAGTGTCGGCGGGTGTCTCGGCGGTGCATGGCAGGATGATATGCTCTGTGGTTAACTCCTTTCTCCTCCGGTAGGTCGGTTGTCGGCCTCAGCTCCTCTGCTGGGGCCATTTCGGAACCGTCAGCCAGGGACCTTTGAGGCTCGGATCGTCTGCCAGGGACCTTTGTGGCTTGGCTGCTGGGCTTGTTGCATCCCGTTGTCCTGGCCTGTCGGGGAAAGTCTCTAAGTAAACTGTAGGGACCCTGCCCTCTGTACTGTCGTGGTTTCTTGAGTCGGCCGCCCTCTGGATCCTCCCGCCTCATCCTTCCTCCCGGGGTGTCCCAGTTGGGGGCATAGGCATAATGGGCCGAGCATGGTGGCCTAGGTACTGAACCTCCTCCGTAGTGAAATCCTAATCCTAAATCCTAATGCCAAGGGTTTTTACATCCTAAAATATTCATTGCCCTCCATGGGTTTGAACCCGCGACCTTGGAACTAGAAACTTGCACTGCAGTGCTTTAAGTGAAATATCTTCGACTTTGGGTCATTTTGACACGCATTTTTTGTACAGTAGCAACTTTGTTGTACCTCATGCTGTCCTTAACTAAAGGTCAAAATGTTCAGTAGAAGATTCTGGGCTGTAAGGACGTGGTCCACTGGATTTCATCTCTCTCCCAGACGTTTCGCTTACAGCTGCGGCAAGCATCATCGTAGCTTCGAAGAGTACAAGGAGGACTTTTCTACGCCACCGATGATGCTTGCCGCAGTTGTAGGCGAAACGTCTGGGAGAGAGATGAAGAAACCCAGTGGACCACGTCCTTACAGCCCAAAATCTTCTACTGAACAAGACGCCGGCCGCGAAAGCCTACGTTTGTTAATAAAGATCAAAACCTTCTTTGTACGTTCTTTTATGACTACAATGTCTTCTTATACTCAGGCTTTGTACATTCTTTTACTGTTTCATACATTTAGAAGTCGGTATTTTGTGTTAGCAGCTTATTCTGCCAGGAAGAACAGCATTTTTCAACAGTGACAGAATGATCAAAACCAGTTTATTGGTTCCTGATATTGTCCTTATGCCACGTTTCCTTTCCTTACATCAGTTAAGTTTATATACTGAAATGGACAGCACCAGGATTACACAAAACATGTGCACATCTCATCTGTTGCTCTTTGTATGTTATTCGTGAAAAATAACTCATTCACTTTCGCCCGTGTGCTAAATATTCGCACATGCGAAAATCTAAGGACTGGTTACATAATTATTAAAAGCGGGCTTTTTAAGGACATTGACTCGTTATTTATTTGATGCAGTTGTCATTTCTACATTATAATTTCACAGATTCAAGATACCTTTAGGGAGGGGCTGACACACTTTGAAACATGAACAAAATGCAGGCAATAGTAACGTATTTTACCTTTCTAGATTTGCATACATTATATAAGTAATCCACGGATCCAAATGTTGAGAAAGCTTACAAAAATATGTACTAAATAAACTTGTGTTATTTATTTAAGTAATTTTGTTACCCAACTTTACCTACTATTTCAGAGCGTTATTTATTATTATTATTATTATTATTATTATTATTATTATTATTATTATTATTATTATTATTATTATTATTATTATTATTATTATTATTATTATTATTATTATTATTATTATTATTATTATTATTATTATTATTATTATTATTATTATTATTATTATTATTATTATTATTATTATTATTATTATTATTATTATTATTATTATTATTATTATTATTATTATTATTATTATTATTATTATTATTATTATTATTATTATTATTATTATTATTATTATTATTATTATTATTATTATTATTATTATTATTATTATTATTATTATTATTATTATTATTATTATTATTATTATTATTATTATTATTATTATTATTATTATTATTATTATTATTATTATTAAACTATTTGATAGTAAATGTGAAATATGAGTATTTGTTTCAGCCTAGCTGTTTTTTCAACTTAATGTCACACATATAGAGATATAATACGCCACTAAATTAAATTCTTTCACAGATTTAAACAAATAGATCCTCATTTGGTTCGAGTAAATAGGATAGAAAACAAAAGTGCTGATTTGGATTTTATAAGACCACAGTAACATAAAAATTGCCTTTATCTACAATTAAGAGGAATTTATAGCCGTCTGCGAAAATGGCAGTCAACCCTCTAACCATAGTCTTACCTCTGTAACGTAGATGCTACAATGTCTGTCTCAACTTCAAGAGGTCCCGAGTTCGAATCTCTGTCACTGTGAGTTATCTGAAAATGTATTTTTTTTCCCCGGGACTTTCCCTTATCTTGAAAGACGAATGTTGGACAAATCTAAGCTCCATGTACCCTGTACTCATTTGAGCATCATTTCATTCATCGTCAGATATGTCTTAACCATATGTCTTTATTCTGAAAAATAAATGTCTGGTAACTCTAAGCTCTATGTACCCTGTATCCATTTAACATAATTTCATTCATCGTCCGGTGTTACTTAACGTTGGAGGACTTTAATTAAAAAAAAAAAAAACTCATTCACAGAATTCGCTGTTATACCGCTTCCATCCAGTGAAATCGATTCATATGTAAGGTAATGTTAGTTAATCAGAGACATCGGAATATCCTCCCCAGTAAATCATGTGATATTTCGCTTTACTACTATGAATAAGTTAGTTTCTATGTCAGGAGTATACACGAAGTGGGATTGTGCTGTGATATGTCGCGAACGAGGAAGTTGCTCCGATCGTTTATCTTCAGTACCTACTTTATAGTCAAGGATAATTTCCAAGTTCCTCTGATACAAGAAGTTTACTTCCCTTTCTATATCATTAACAGATTGGATTAACATTTTTATAAGAAAATCGTACCTTTGTCCACTTCTCTTTGTAGATGAATTATGAAGAATTCTGCCTCTCCGTTTGAATCTGGCGCTTCATTTCTAAATAGGCTCTCAAAAATATAATTATTGTTGTTAATCTTCTACCATATTTCTTGGACCGATTTTATCACAGCACAAATGTTTGTATACACAACCATTGCGAAGCCCATTTGTTTTTTATTCCACCAAACCAGCAATTTTGTGGTCCAAAGAGTAATGATGTGTGATTGTCATATACGTGCTACCTTACTTGATGCCCGCCTCGGTAGCGTGGTGGTAGAGTGTCTACCTCACGTTCAAGAGGTCCCGAGTTCGAATCTCGGTCAGGGTGAGTTACCTGGATAAGGTTTTTTCCGGGGTTTTCCCTTATCCTGAAAGATGAATGTCGGGTAACTAAGCTCCATGGATCCTGGACTCATTTGAGCATCATTTCACCCACTCCATTTATCGTAAGATATGACGTAACGTTGGAGGACGTAAAATTACAAAAAAAAAAAAAAAAAAAAAAAACCCCTCACTTGATTGGTGTAGCAGATATTTTATGTTGTTCTTGTGGTATCTGCTAGCGTGTGTTTCGGTGTGATGGTTTGGATGCCACATTCAAGACATCCATAGAGTAAAAAAAAGTCACATGACCTTATAAAATACTATTGCTTGCATTAACTTTCTTTTAAACAAACGACTAGCAGAGACTACATTCTAGCTATGCTAAACAAATGTGTACACAAAGGAACGGAGATAAAGAGTACGCCGGAACAAATAAAGATAGCCCGGAGATAAAAGACTTGCCGGCACAGATAAAGTTTTTCGTCTAGTAAATTCGAGTTTCGTCTGGTGACAGAACATTCGATTTCGTGATTGTTACAGAACAGTCTCGAATTATCAATGAGGTATTTAAGGAAGCGACGACTCGCCAAGAGTCAGTCGTAAACAGGAGGAGTAAACAGCTGTAAAGTGTTGTAATGACAGTTGATGTAATCAGAACGTTGTTTGTTGTGGTCATCGACCTTGGTAGATTGTGATTGTGTATATGACGTAATTCTGCTACTGTAAGGATTGAACAGAGTGTATTTCTACAGAAATAAAGAACATTTAGAATTTCTGCTACTTTGACTTCTAATTCTACGAACCCACAGTCACAATATGGACGTGTGCAAGTGTCTGTCTGAAATTTTGCAGATTTATATGAATGCATTTAGCATTTATGGTTTGCGTGTGTCCGCAAGTATATTAAATAGCTAATGCATCAGGCATTCTTTAAGAATGGACAACTTTACGATTATTTGTAAAGTACAGGAGAAAGTTGATTCAATAATTTTAATTGAAAACTGAATTGTATCGACTAAAAGAAAAATGATTTTGTAATTTCAAAATATTGTGTTATAATTAAAATATAAGTTTGCAAAGAAGGAAATAAATCGAATGAAGGGTATTTCATTATCCCAAAAGATTATATTATTTCTCCGTTCCGAGACTACGACCCTGGGTGCAGAGATCATTGCTCGAGAGCAGCCGTGGTGAACAATAATTCTGCAAGAACTTCCATCATCAAACACCTTCATCACAAAAAATAAACCGCTTCATATGTGAGCGGTTCTTTAACATTTGGCTTAAATCCAAACCAGTTATACCCTCAAATATTTTCATATATTCGTTTATAGTCCCTGTCTGGGGCCACCTATGTATGCTTAGTTGAGTATATAAAGTAACATCACTTGGGTGTAATTATGTCAAATATCTTATATCTTACATTCATATAGTGAACGTTGTCGAAGAACGCGAGAGCCATCGAGAAAACAATTGAACTGATCAGAGAAAATGAGTATAAGCGACTGAACGCTCTGCCTAAAGTTTAGGTTAGAACAAATGAAGATCCTTACTGTGTTATGCATGAGAGACTACTGTTATCTAAATGCACTTAGCCTCCAATAGTTTTTATACATCGGCGTCCTTGGAACCATTTTCGCAATCGCCTCTCAAAATATTCAGCTGCAATGTTAAAACATTCTAACAGCAAATTAATATTAAGGGGGAGAGAGAGTGACAGAGAGAGAGAGAGAGAGAGAGAGAGAGAGAGAGAGAGCGTATGTGTGCTTTTTTAACTTTCTTCTGCTACTTATACATATATAGTAGATATGAGGAAGCATGCATTCCACACAAATAATTAATGTTCTGGTTTTACTAGAATGGTGAAGCCTACTAATAAAAGAAAGAAAATAATAAACAAAAAAAGGTTGTATGTTTACAGCATAACTAAAAAAATGGAAGTTATCGGTATAAAAGAGACTTTGAAGGGCCATTTTCAATAAATTACTCCACTGAAAACTACCCTTTATAAGGTAAACGTTTCTTTATTATTTGTTTTCTCAAAAAATGGCTCTATCAATGTGTTTTAAAATATATTTGCATGTAAAATAAAATACATACGTTGAATGTATTGTTTTCAGTTAAGCAAGATCTTTAAAAGTGTTGTCGCTATTTATTTGTTTTCCGCAATGTCGTGGAAGGAGTTTATGAGTCCGCATTTAAACATCTCAGTATCACTTCGGTTTCTTCTATTCTCCCTTGCACCAAGCACTTATATTTCAAGGGAAATACACGTTTTGATCTCCCTTGAGTAAAAAAGTACGTGTATGTTTGAGTCTGGTGTCTGTGAATAACATAACTCAAAACAGAGATTGTAAATAAATACTAAACGCGGTATTTAAGATAAGCATCTTCCAAGCATGCAACATGAAAATCTTCAAGAACCCTCTACCACCTCAAACTATACTTTAACAACTTTTCGTAATTTTTCTGAAAATGTCTCTAACGATTTTGATGAAAATACCGGGGCCGTAACGGACCAACTTGCTGCTTACGGTGGACTAACGGTGGACCATTGATTTTCTTATGCATAAACCGAAATTAGCAGAAGCAGATACAGATTTAGTAAAGCAAAGGCTAGAAAGACCAGCAAACCCAACATCTACGAGTCAACACCATCGCCAATAGGAGATATGTTTTAAACGGAGAACGGCCGCTGTTATGATCAATGTAGTTAAAGGCAGGGTATAAATTAAAATAAAAATGTGCCTTAGCAATTAAACGATTTGCATTATTAGAGCAAAACACATCGGGAATGCTTAATGCTTAAAAATATTGTAGCAGATATTTCATGTTTTGTTAAGAATAGCCAAAGATTTAGTATTTGTAATAAAATAAAGGAATAATGTAAGGTATGTAATGGTGTAACCATGACAACGTAATATAAGAAGTTGTTAAATGTTTTAAAAGATTTTGTTCTTTTGCTTGTGAACGTCGTAGGGGTGAGACATATTTGTCTCTCCGAGTGTGTGCAGAAACAATTTTGTGTATGCATCAAAGATGTATAAGTAGTTTGTGCGCAAGAAAAGAAATACTTCACCATGGAATCTACCGCTGTTTGTAAAAAGACTACATTAATAATGTTTAGAATTGTATCAAAGAGTTTAACAATGTTTATGAGGAATTAAATTTCCATCTTCGAACAAGAAAAGTATTATTTGTTCATTCTTCAAAAGTTGTAATACTAACTTTATCAGCCCCGTTGCCGCGTCCCTGGGAAAGAAAAAGAACTCATCGCTTAAGAATTACAGATGCGCCTACTGATCCAGAGTTGCAGGAGAAATTTCTAGATTTCTTCAAGATCGTCACCAAAGGTGAGAAATGCATCCTCATAGCATCTTCAAACATCGCATGCGCGTAAAAGATTGCTTCAAGATTATTTGGCTTAAACTGTGATTTGAGAGCTACATTTGTATGCAGCAAGTCTTAAGTTTTACAGAAGTATACTAAATATTCAGAATGAAGAAGACTCTTTAGTACTTTATTATAAATAGTTAGGGCCATTTTTGAAGAAATTGATAACGTGAACATTTCCAAAGTTCAGATTGGTGAGTGAATGTTCTTGAAAAATTTTGTGTCTTATTCTTGGGAGATGCTCGACTTAAATACCAAGCTTCCTTGACACCCACAGAAACGTTTCTGAAACCCCTTTTTGATGGAAGATTCAAGGGATCTCAAAACAGGTATTTCCACTTTTGGGTGGTATGCAAAGCTTCCTCTACCTAAACCAGATGGCAAAGAGTGCGGTAATCTCTGTAGTTAGAGGTCGCGCCCTGGCCAAGCGGTTAGACCACTTGACTCTCACCAGGTGACCACATGTGAGATTTGTAATGGACAACACGGCTTTGGGTCAGGTTTTCTCCGGGGTCTCCGGTTTCCCCCACTATCGTTCCACCAATTCTATTATCACATTTCCTTTCATTCATCTCGCCCTCATTCTGTCGCCTATTTCTCTCAATCTCATACCAGACATTGGGCTGATCACCCATTCTCGGTTCTCTCTCTGATAAAGAGTTTCTGTCACTCAACCCGACGCCTAACGGCATAAGGGTTAGAGGAACAAGAATCCCCTAACACTAAGATCGTGGTAAAACTAGGGTAGTTGAAGAAGAAAAAGAACAAGAAGAAGAAGGTAATCTCTGTGGTAAACACAAGAATATAAACGGTTCGAACATTTTAAATTACGCTCACCTCTATAGCGTAGGTGGTGGCGTGGCTGCCTCATATTCAAGAGATACCGAGTTAGAATTTTGGTTAGGGCAAATTACCTGGATAAAGCTTTTCCTGGAAATTGTCCTTATCCTTAGAAGACGAATGTCGGACTCACGGCTATTTGAGAATAATGTCCTTCACTTTTCGAAACGATTGTTGATTTTAAATATTGTCGCGAACCCGATCGCCATAGTGCAGCTTGTGCACACAAAGGAACCGATAAGCAGCGCGGAGATAAAGAACAGCCAGAACAAATAAAGATAGCGTGGAAATAAAAGACTTGCTGGCACAGATTAAGTTTCGCGTCTAAAAAGTTCGAGTTTCGTCTGGTGACAGAACATTCGATTTCTTGATTATTACAGAACAGTCTCGAATTATCAATGAGGTATTTAAGGAAGCGACGACTTGCCAAGAGTAAACAGTTGTAACGAGAGTTGATGTAAACAGATGTAATCAGAACGCTGTCTGTTGTGGTCATCGACCTTGGTAGATTGTGATTGTGTATGTGACGTAATTCTGCTTCTGTGAGAATTAAACAAAGTGTATTTCTACGGAAATAAAGAACATTTAGAATTTCGGCAAATTGGACTTTTAATCCTACGAAACCACAAAGCCACAATATTTTACTTCATCATTTACTCAATATCTCTTTATGGCTGATTAAATGAGATTAAAGAAAAACAGCATGCCAACTTCAGTCATTCTCATAATGGATATACTGCCACAAACACCTAATCCGTTTGTAGTGCAGCAAGACATCACAGAGCCGGAGGGGCTCATGACTCGTTGCTCCCGACGGCTTGGTTTGGCTACAACTCGTGCTTAGTGTAGGGTGTAGGTCAGACGTCTGTCGAGGTGCAAAGAGAAACTCTGGATCCAAGAGATGGAGAATCAGGGGGGAAAAGTGGATGAACAGAACGCTCATTGTGGAACAGTTGTTGGAATGAAAGGTGGGGGAAACCGGACATCCACCCAGCCATTGCTTAGTCCATCCTGACTGATGAATGTCGGTCACTCTAAGCTTTATGAAACGTGGGCTCATTTGAGCATCACTTAAAAATTTCATTTATTTTCCGGTATGACAGGTTGAAATATCGACTACCAAATGCACCCCAGATCGACCTGCAGGATTCGGCAAAGCTATAGGTAAAAGGAAATTGGAAGATTACGAAGATACAAGAGATGTGTATTTTAAGAAGTACAAAGAAGTTTCAAAATGCAAGAGGAAGAAAATAAAATCGACAACTAAAATCTCTAAGCAGCAGTGTATTTACAATATTGTCAATCATATCGCGGCAAATAAAAGAAGTTCTCCATATGCAAGCATTGATTCTCTCTTTATTTTTTAAACATCCGGATCATTTTGTATTTACCTATTATAATTTTCCGTTACATTACACGAGTTTTCGATGTTAATGCCCATGAGATTTATTAATTAGTACATGGGTACATTCTACTGCGCCAATAGCTCTCGGAAATGTATAATGTTCCTGCCATTCAACGTAAACAAGGCCTGTTTGGCTTCTCGATTTTTTTTGTTTTGTTTTATTTCATTAGAAACTTCCTACACTATATTTCAAACTGTACAACGTATCTTGCCATGGCACACTGCAACCCGGGGTCCATCCATCTTCACCAAAGGATCTTTCCTCCTGTTTCCACAGTTTCAGGAAGGAAATGCTCTGGGAATCATTTCAAGTTTTCTTTCTCAAACGTAAGTTACTGAACTTGTAGTTCCGAACACATTTTATAGTACATATGCTTCTTCTCTCAAATGGACGTTCACTTGAATCGTTGCGCTTTATTAATACGGAAGCGAGTCATGCTATTAATACCACCCCTGCACGTGTGCAATGAAAAACACCTAATAAATATCAGGATATATTAAATTCTACATTTTAAAAAATGTCAGAGCTGCACCGCCTATCTCTATAATATTAAAGACATATTTTATTACTATCTAAACCTTAAACGAATGCTAGCTACTACAATAATTTTTTTTATCCGCCACCATGATACAAAAACACATCATTACGTGATACTTTCGTTACTAAAGAAAAGGGCCTTTTACTGTTAGACATGAATGATCTCTACTTAGAGTCGAATTATCTATACCAGAGTCAATATAGCAGGTCCAACAGAAGGATAAAATTAAAATTTGCGAGGCAAAAATACGAGGGCTGTTCAATAAAGAATGATAATAATTTTTCGCACTAAAATTCAATCTTATTATATTCTGTTAGCTTAATGTGAAACAAACACGCCGTAGTAGTTTCATTCTTGGTACTCTTGGTTCCCGCCTGTGAGAACCAGGCAAGTTCAGACATATTCAGTATCGCCTACCGCTGTAATGGAGGTAACAGGCAGTTAAAGTTGATGTTACAGGAAGATCCGGAGTTTCATTCAAACGTAATCACTGCTGATGAAACTTGGCTACATCATTTTGACCCTGAGAGCAAACAGCAAAGCTCAGTGTGAAAAATCTCCTTCATCACCAACTCCCAAAAAAGCAAAAGTGGTTGCTTCTGATGGGAAGCAGACTGGATGCTGCACCATGATAATGCGCGGCTGCATATTGGCAATGTTGTTGCTGAATGTCTAGCAAAAATCAACGTGAAATGCATCCCTCACCCTCTCTATAGTCCGGATTTAGCCCCATGTGGCTTTTTTCTATTCCCTAACTTGAAGAAAACGCCTTCGTGTGAGACATCCATCATCAGAAGCAGTGGTGAAGGCTGCGGAGACGATTTTGAAGGATCTCTCAAAAAATAGTTTCCAGCTGGTCTTTGAAGACTGGCAGAAACACTGGGACAAGTGCATCGCATTCAGGGGAGACTATTTTGAGAAGGACCATCAAAATTATGAGGATGAGTAAAGGTACATTGTTAAAAAAAATTGTAATCATTCTTTATTGAACAGCCCTCGTACATTATTCTTTAGCAACACCTACTCTAATAGAGTGTCAAAGATATATTATAATCTCTTAGGACCTAGACTGTCGGTTACCACGTAGATGGCTTAATCCGATGTTCAATTTTTCTTTACTTATCTGAAAAACAAGAAACAAACATATGAAATCTACAATGTCGTACTGCAAAATAAGATCAGCAGTTCGAGTTCTTTCTAGAATTTCTTCAGGTATAAATCTTTCGCTGCCTGAATCATTCATTTTGACATACAGTTTACCATTTGCTATTTTTGCATCACCATTGTTATGATTCTTCCCTATACAAAGCCTCCAAAGTCCTCTTACATCTAGTAAAAACATTGATTCTGAATCTTTTGTAAAACAATTTTTAATATTTTTATAATTCATAATTCAAATTGATTTTTTGTTCTTAGGCAACGAATAAAATTATATATGGGACTAAAACGATTATCATAGCTAATGTCACGAGCGGTTTTTAATTAATCTAGGGAAGTTCGAAAACCACGAGTTGCATTTGTAGACTATTTCAACAATAAAAAAGTTGTTAAAAGCAATGAAACACGTTATTTGATTCCCTAAATCACATAGGCGTACACTATCACATTAATAAAACTTACCCTCAGAAGTCACGGCATACAAGATTAATAGTTCTTACAGGCCGTGCACAAGTTAACACTGGTGAAAGCGACTTTGGTCTTACCGAGCGGGATGGCTCGGGCGCTTTCGTCTATGGACCGTATTCGGGATACTGGGTTCGATTCCCGTGGCCGACCTCCCGATGGATTTTTTCGGGGATATTCCCGGGTCGCTAGGCGAATGCTGGGTAGGTTAATTACATCCCCCGAATTTCCTGTTCCTCCATTTCACCTCCATTATCATTTCACATCATCTGTCATCTGGTGGTCTCTTTTAGGGTAGAAAGTGTCGACTGGTGTCTCGATGGTGCATGGCGGATGAAATGCTCTGAGATAAATTACTTCCTCCTCCAGGAAATCGGTTGGTGGTCTCCGTGCCTCTGCTGGTATCATTTAGGGACCGCCTGCCAGCGACCTTTTGGGCTCGGCTGCTGGGCTCGCCGTCCCGCTGTAGGGGAGCGTGTCCGTTGTCCTGGCCTGCCGGGGGAAATAACTAAGTAAACTGTAGGGACCCTGCCCTCTGCAATGTCGTGGCTCCTTGGGACGGTCGTACTCTGTCTCCTCTCGCCTCATTCCCCCGTAAGGGAGGGGATCCGTCCCCTTTAGCTGCCGTGGTGCGGGCGCTGAGGACCCCTAGCACTCGTGGTACCTCTGACGTTACTAGAGGAACCTCGGGTCGAACATTTGAGCCCCTCCCTGAATGAGAGTTGTTCGAATTGGGTTGGACTCGAGGGGGCAGTGGTTCCCGATACCTGTGGGAGATCGGATACGTCCCCGGACGGGGTTGAGGGAAGCCATATATTCCCACGTACTAGCCTGCAGAGCTAGTAGAAGGTGTACTAGATCACCAGGCGGCCCTACCGAGGTTGTTCAGTAGCCTTCCCCTTTTGGGGTTGGCGCGCGTAAGTGGCGTATCCATTTCCATCCCGTCTTGTGTTTTCGGACCAGATGGTGGGCTTGTTAATCTTTAGGTTTTGCTCCTTGGAAAGCCCCACAGAGGCGCCGGGTGCCCTTCGGAGACAGCTCGGTAATACCTTGGTACAAGAGGGAGGTCAGCGACGGCTGCCTGTGTAGATCCTACTCGTAACCTCTTCCTTCCTCCAGGAGGTGTCCCATTTGGGGGCACAGCTCAATGGATCAAATTGGTCTACGTGCCGAATCCCCTCCGTAGTATAATCCTAATTCTAACTTCAGTCTTAAGGCCGTCAGGTGGCGCTGACTGATAATAAAGTAACATAACCTCTATTTTCAATCAACAAACTTAATTTATTTTAAACTACAATAAAGTTGCAACTATTTAAGTTGACTATTTCATACATACGTCACTATCCAAACATACTTCCTATTCATTTCGGTATTCTTTGGCTTTGCTTGCTGATTTATTTATTTCGTTTCTTGTCGCCTGGCTAAATCTTTCAGTTGCCATGTTACTGTTTGAACCTCGCACTTGTCTTCACTACCCATGTGATCGTTATACGCAACAGTAAAGAAGTATGTGATAATTGCTTAGCGATAATTGTGCATGGTATACAATTGTCGTTTTAGAAATGAGCGATTGTCGGTATTTGACGAATCCTAGTACTTGATTGGTCTATACGAGGATAGTGGCTATGTGTGATATAGTCAATGTAAACAGTAGTTTGGAGCGAGGAGATTTTCTCGATTATTTTTGCTTTGTTGTATCACCTAATGTTAATGCTAATTATTCTGAATATTGGTGGTGATACTGGTGATCCAGGAAATGAAGTGATAATTTGGAAAGGAAACTTCCGGAGCTGCCTCCCCGGCATTTGTCAGTTGCAAGGACTGAAAGGATGAACCGTAGACCGCCTTAGTGACCTCGGCTACCCATATCGGTCCTCAAAATCTTCACGTCGCCTCTTTGGAGTATAGTGTACCGAGATTTCAATGCTTTACCTATTCACAGACACGCCTTTTCCTAAAAATGATTTTCTATCTTAAATCCAGGGGACCAAATTGCATTATTAGTGAAATCTCGATTGTTTTTAGGTGGAATATTCCATTTCGAAGGTATAAGGTAGAAAAACTAAAAAAAGAATAGTTGACCGTGAAAGCGATGTGAGCATGTGATGTGCAAGCAATGCCTTGGTGCAGATGATCGCGTATTGTCACATGGAAATGTGTATACCCAACAGCGATAAAAATCGGACACAGGGCTTCTTCAGGGTCAGTGGTGACGTCACTGTGTACACTCTAGTACAATAATGTTTAGCGGGAAGCAGGAAGAGCTGGGTTACCTTCGAGCCAAGGTTAACCCACACTTCCGGTACACAACGAAGATCAAACATAAGCTGCTATCCTTTATCACCCGTATAAACCAATTTCTACAACAAAAATGTCATAAAAATCACAAGGTGTTCACCATTTCAAGGACAGGAACAACATTTTGTATTTGATGCTGTTTTCTGTTGGCATTTCTAGATTTTTCAAGGACAGCATTATTAAGGAAATTAGGAGAACGACTCGGTAAACTGCATTTACCGGTTTCTTCACTCGGAAAACTACGCCCAGCCATACGACCGGCTCCAACATGCACTACTCGCTCTCCTACAAACTACTCACGTATAAAAAGCGTGTCGTTATCTTTCGGCTTTCAAATTCCACGCTCTTTGCATGACCACGAGAAAAAAAACAAATAGCGACATTTCATTTGAAAAGGCTACAATGAAGACATTTGAAAATTCAGCCAAATTACAAGGAATATCTGGAAACTTATTAACGACAGCAATAACTGCATTTGGCATAAGTACAGGGCCGATCCAAGTTAACGAAAATCCGGATTATACAGAGAATGGCGGGAAAAATTGTACATCATCCAGTTTTTTTTTTTTTTTTTTTTTTGAAATTTACATCCTTTAACTTTTTAAGTCATATCGGACGATGGCTGGAATGGGTGAAATAATGTTCAAATGGGCCCAGGGTCCATGGAGCTTAGCGTTACCCGACATTCGTTTTTTAGAATAAGGGAAACCCCCGGAAAAAACTTATCCAGGTAACTCAGCCTGACCGAGATTCGAACTCGGGACCTCTTGAACGTGAGGTAGACAGGTAAGAGAATTCGAGTAATGTATAGAGGCCGACAGAAGTGTTCGAATAATATAACATGTAACATTGCAACTACTATAAATACTGTAATATTTATTTGGCAGCGTTAACTGTTAAGCATGTAAACATTAACCTTTTATGTCTCGGAAACAATATTTAAAATATCACTTTGCATGTATTTATTACACAATCTGTACTGTATTTATTCTATGGTCCCTCTTATTGTAGAACATAAGTATTCGAACGTACCCAATCGAACAGAGACAAAGGTAACCTACACACCCCTACCACATAGCAGATGTGTTTATGCTATGTCTCAAGACAGTGTCCTCAAAGTTATTCAGCCGATTGTGAACTCTCAGGTAATATGGGACATAAAGGTAAGGAGACAACGGTAGTAGAGAGGAATATCGTGATAAATACGTAAAAACAAAACAAATCTGTCTCTGAAGTAGGCAAAACCATTAACAGAAGCAAAACTACAGTTTTCTGCATAATTCAACGCTTCAAACAGACAAATACTGTTGTAAATAAACCTAGAAATGGGGCTCCTTCTAAACTCGCCACCAGAGACTGGAGGCAAATAATAAAAATGGTGAAGCAGAATCCGAGAGTCACTGCATCTGAGATTAGATGATACCTTAAGCAATATTCTGGCACTGTGGTTCACACCAGAACAGTTGAACGGGTTTTAAATAGTACTGAGTACAATGCCCGCGTTCCTAGGAAGAAACCATATGTTAATAAGGTGAATAAGAGAAAGCATATAGAATTTACTGAACAGTATGTGGTGAAACCAACAGAATTCTGGGATAAGGTTCTCTGGTCAGACGAGAGCAAATTCTGCTTATACAAGAGTGATGGACGTCTTAAAGGTGGAGACTGCCAAATACAGAATGGGAACCTAAGAACTTGGTAGCTACAGTGAAACATGGTGACAGTAGTGTGATGGTATGGGGCTGTATAGCTTCATCTGGCTTTGGGGAACTGGTGTTCTTAGATGGGATCATGGACAAATTTGAATACAAGAGGATTTTTGAAAACAATCTTTAAATAGTGCAGAGAAGCCGAGATTAGGACATGATTATCACTTCAAGCAGGACAATGATCTGAAATGAAATGTGTAGTATTTAACGTGATGATACGTGAGATGAAGATGGAGCACCGGTGGAATGAGATGGCGGGGGAAACAGGAGGTCCCGGAGAAAATCCGCCCCAGCGTCGTGTTTTCCAACAAATCTCACTTTGTGGTCGCCTGGGATCGAACCCGGGCCGCCTTGGTGAGAGCCAAGCGGTCTAACCACTGAGCCACGGCGCGGCCCCAATGATCTGAAGCATACTGCTGAAATTGTAAGTCTTTGGATCGTGTACAACACTCCTCACACTTTGAAGACACCGCCCCAATCTCCAGATTTAAATCCTATAGAGAACATCTGGAAGGAACTCGAGGAGCGTGTGAGGAAGCATCACATCCGAAGCAAGGACCAATTGAAAGAACTTATTCAAACAGAGTGGAGAAATATGGACTTTGCAGTCACTAAACAACACCCAAACGATTATCAGCAGTAATTCAAAGAAAGAGGACGATAACTAAATACTAGCTGTTCTCTGTTCGAATACTTATGTCCAGATGTAAAGTAACCGTCTTATTTCTCCTTGTAGTGCAAATTAGTTTCATTTGCTATTTATGAGTTTATATGTTTAATGTAATACTCAAGTTTACTTTGTACCAGTTGTATTTACGTATGCTTACTCTGCGTAGCTTTAGAATAATATAAGTAATAAATATGTTTACGTTCGAATAGTTATGTCGGCCTCTAGTTACTGAGAATAGCAATTGATCGTCTGTAACACAAGTCTCATTTACTTCGCTAAAGATCAATTTGTTTTTCCACACTGGTCCGAGTTAACGAGGTTTTACTGCATGCGCTTTAACGAACATAACCTCTTTTGGTTAAGATTTTACTTATCAACAATTAACCAGTTATACAAATGTTATTGAGAATTAACAGAACGTCACAGGTTATTATCAGAAAATTAAACATATATGTTATATTATAAAATACATGGTTATTTAAATCAAAATCACAAGAGCCATTTATTGAGAAAATACCAAATACCAAAGAAATTTACATGTGGATAATAATTTGAGGAAAAATAATTTTCTAGAAAATCTTTTTTTTTTTTTTTTTTTTTTTTTTTTTTTTGGAGGATATGATTCGGTGTTTGGTCCAGGTTTCGTTTTTGAGTTATGCTCTTCACACCCAGGCAAATCTTTTTCTTCTAAAAATGTATTTTCGGGGCTTCAGGAAACCTCAAAAATGTGAAATCTCTTATAGAATTTTTGGCTGAAACAACGCCTTCTCTCCCTATTATGTACATGTAAGAGAAACTAAACAACCTACATGTAGTACTGTAAAAATCTGTATTTTTCAGAATGTTTAAATGTCCCCAAATGTAATACACCAGGTTTATGGTTTTGTGTTTGTTTAGCAATTAGGTTATCACAGGACACACAAGACAGGGACACGCGATAAGATAAAATAGTTCCTTGAATATTCTCAATATTACTCAGCCAGACAAGTCTCAGCCAAATATTCGCACGTGCAAGGATTTAGATTAGATTGTACTGTTTACACTTTATGTAACCTCAGGTATCTCTGTACCACTGGGCTGAAGGCCAATTTTACACAGATCTGTCTGCAGATAAACTGATCCCACGTCGATATCTGATTTAAGACACAAGTATTATGCATGTCGCAGTGTACTTTATTGTAAACGTCCCAATGCATTATTTATCTAACACAAGCGTGCTCAACTCAAACAAGAAAGGAGAACTTCACCTCCTTCCACCGCTGCCACAGAAAGATCAACTTAAGCGTATTTACTAAGTTCCAGTGACGGCAATGCGGTGTCTTTTTTACCTACAGGGAATTAAAGGTACACACATTCATTCGCCTCTGACTAGCAGGCCTATCATTGACTGTTACTGGTGATGGGGAAAATAACATGTGAATGTTTTTTCTTGTTTGTAATTTACGTCCTCCAACGCTAACTCATATCGGACGATGAATGGAATGGGTGAAATGATACTGAAATGAGTCCAGGGTCCATAGAGCTTTGAGTTACCCGACATTCGTCTTTAAGAATAAGGGAAAACCCCGGAAAAACCTTATCCAGGTAACTCACCCTGACCGAGATTCGAACTTGGAGCCTCTTGAACGTGAGGCAGACATGCTACCACCACGCTACTGAGGCGGACACATGTGAATGTGCTCTAGGGTTGAGCGCCCCTGACCTAACACAAAAGACAAACTATAGATATAATGATAAGCTTATACAGAAATCACTAATTTTCTGCTGTAATTTGTAGTAGGACGAGAGACTTCACTTCAATGTGGTAATAGAAATTTATTCATAGAAAACATCAGTATAGGTACTTAATGTATAATAATCAATAGATACAATTTACCATTTAAGCAATAAAATGGCAATGTGAATACAGTACCCAAAATTAATTGCATTCTGATTACTAATAATAGCTTCCTTTATAGAATACAAGATAGAGAGTAACGTGGCATTCCCGAGTGAAATGGCTCAGGCGGTTTCGTCTAAGGTCCGCATTTGGAGAGATCCGGGTTTGATTCCCGTGGCCAACCTATCTTACCCGGGGGTTTTCCCGGGTCGCCGGGCGAGTGCTGGGTATGTTAATTACATTTCCTGTCCCTCCATTTCACCTCCATTATCATTTCACATTATCTCTCATCTGGTAGTCTCTTTCAGCGCAGAAGTGTCGGCGGGTGTCTCTAGGCGTTGCATGGCAAGATGATATACTCTGAGTGAACGCTTTCCACTCCGGCGGGACGGACTCAGGTCTCCGAGCCGGTCTAGTGGGCCGTTTCAGGAAAGTGGCCGGCGGGATGGTGGCTGTGCAAGCCTACCTGGAGTCTTCCTTGCTCTTGGGAGGCGACCCCCAGTTTCCGAACAGGCCTCGTGACTGTCTGGGGGCCCCGGTAGGTGGGATGACTATTGTCCTGGAGCGCCAAGTGTACCGTTCCGAGGGTGCCCCACTTGGGGGCATGGGTACTTCAACAGTCTGGTCGAAGTGCCTAATCCCCTCCGAGCAATCCAATCCAACGTTACATTGAAAGTAACAGCATCACGTTTACCACGTGTTTCGTGTATCTATTCATTGTTTAAAATAGGGGCAAAATCCTAAAAATGAATTTTAACATTATTAAATACTAGTTACCTGTAGTTTTAAAGCCACATAATCATTTTAAATCACGAAAAAATTGTATAAATATATAAAACCAGTATAAAACTAGTATAACACCAGTATACTCTGAAATTATAATAAAAAAAAGAATGGTTTATGTACATGGAAGTGAACAAGCCATTCAAGTTTCTAATATCTAAACTTAAACAGGTTAAAGGTCAGAAGCACTATTTAGTGTCTTTTTTTTTTTTTTTGGAGAGGAAGGAGTTGTTGGAATTCTGGGATATTTTTATTTTTAAAATGCTCTACACAATGAAGTTTTGGATATAAATGAAGGAAATTTGGGTACTTCCTTATAAACAGCAATATTAAAATTAATTCTTTTTTTAGAACATGCTTAGTTGTGAGACAATTACACAGTAAAATCATCGTAAATGTTTAAGCTAAAAAAGTCTAGGTTTAACATTTTCTCCCAAACTACTAGAACAATTAAACATTTTATCCACATATTATTAGTGTAAAATTATAAAATATTTGTATTAAAATATATATGTAAATATGGATCTTTTTTCTAAACAGTAAACAAAATCAATATAATGTGAATATCTCAAGAACTAATTTGAACAGATGCATGAGATTTGATTTACATTAAACATCGTAAACTATATATAAATATAACCTAAAAACATAATCAACTGCTGGTATGTCAAAATGCATTAGGTTTGTTTCGTCTTCAGATATTGGTAATGCCGATAAAACATAAGAAAAAACATGGTAACCCAGGTTTCCTTGACAACGATTTGATTTGGAGTTGATGGACCGAGGACGGAGGCGATTTGCTTTTGAAATCGATTTCCATTGGAAAGAAGAAAGAAGTATTAACATCAATTTTCTTAAGATAAGTGTAGCTTTAGCAGCAAATATTTATATTTGTGTAACATCATTTATGTGTTTATCAGAAACAATAGCTGACGATGCGAACAAAATTTTCACGAAATCGCGATCCTAATCATTATATAAGAAAACTTTCATTTCTTATAAGATAGGTGAAGTTTTATGTTAGAAATTATTATATTTGTATATATTTGTTTGCTCCACTCTTAATAGCTTCATATTTTACGTATTGATTTTCTTTTGTTTTTCATTGAGTAATTCCGTGGTTCTTCAGATGTGTTTATTTATTTATTTGTAATTTACGTCCTTTAACTTTTTAAGTCATATAGGACGATGAATGGAATGGTTGAAATGATGCCCAAAGGGACCCAGGGTCCACGGAGCTTAGAGTTACCCGACATTCGTCTTTCAGGATAAGGGAAAACTCCGGAAAAAACCTTATCCAGGTAACTCACCCTGACCGAGATTCGAGCTCGGGACCTCTTGAATGTGAGGCAGACATGCTACCACCACGCTACGAAGGCGGGAATGTGTTTATTATAGGACACAATATGACCATGCACATTTAAAAATATACTTTCCATTAGTTGGAATTATATGCAAACAGGAATTACTTTATCTTGAAACAGTATTAATCCGGTCTTTGTTATCATTATGCAATATGTTATTGTTACTTAACACAGAGCATCATTGTGGAATCAGGTCTGCCTTAGGCAACAATGTTCTCATTTTCCACGTGTCTGTTTATCTTTTAGTGTTTGATATCATTATTTGTACTCTGTAGAAAAGACGCACACGCTGCCTAATAACTCATTTTAAGGTTGGAGCTCCCACACACAAAACAAAAGAAAAGAAAAGCTATTAATCCATATCTGTGACATCGTAAATATCCCATCAAGAGTGTTTTCTGGGGAGCTGATGTCACTTGTTTTCTCTCGCAACACGTGAAAGGACAATCCACGAAAAACCAGAAATACATGTCAGCAGACTGGCAATGCCACGTGCACCTATTGAGGCATGTAAATTATCATCACTTCTTAGAAAGTTAAATAGATCTCTGCAACATATAGTACTTTTATAGTCCTAGTAAACCTTATGTACAATCAGGTTCCTACACCCTCACAAGACAACCTCACTACACCCAGTTTTAAAAATATCATTAAATCGCTGTGGGTTTTGCCAGATGCCACAAAGAAGAAGAGAAATTCCAGGAAACAAAATTGTTATAAGAGTGAGATATTAACCTGTAACGGTAGTTTTTGTTTGAAATGAGTTTTTTTGTTTTCTGATATGACTATTAATGGGCCATGTAATGACAATATAAAAAATGATGAACGGTTGCTAGGGAAAGAAAATCAATAATCTTCATAGATATATGTTCTGTAATCTTGTTTCATGGCGGTGGAAAAATGCCGCGGTGAATATAAAAGTTTTGTAACGGAAAATCAATAATTTTCAAAAAGAGATATTCTGTAATCTTGATAGCGATGAGTGGACATGCAGGAGTGAGGAATTTTATGTAATTAACGGAAACTATTAAGGAAGTAAGTATTTATCGATATGCTGGAGGTAACTGCAATGATTGACAAGGAAAGAAAGTTTGAGTAAAACGTAATCCAGTTTATACAATTATATATATTACGAAATTGAACTTATCCAAAATTGTATTTATTTCACTCGAAACGACACCCGAAAACGAGAGATCTCATTACTTATTTAATCAAACACAATCATCAAGAAACAACTAAAAATACAACGAAGTAACCCTGTTATATGTGGCTTCCCGACTTGGGTCTTCAAAACAGTCAACGTGCATCCCATCTCCAACATAGAAATCTTGCTTCAAACCTTAAGCCCTTATTCAAATAAGATGAGGAGAAAAACAATGGAAAGTCTACAAAAAGGTCTTTGACCTGGAAAAAGTGAATGAAAAGTATTAGAAAGAAGAAGAAGAAGAAGAAGAAGAAGAAGAAGAAGAAGAAGAAGAAGAAGAAGAAGAAGAAGAAGAAGAAGAAGAAGAAGAAGAAGAAGAAGAAGAAGAAGAAGAAGAAGAAGAAGAAGAAGAAGAAGAAGAAGAAGAAGAAGAAGAAGAAGAAGAAGAAGAAGAAGAAGAAGAAGAAGAAGAAGAAGAAGAAGAAGAAGAAGAAGAAGAAGAAGAAGAAGAAGAAGAAGAAGAAGAAGAAGAAGAAGAAGAAGAAGAAGAAGAAGAAGAAGAAGAAGAAGAAGAAGAAGAAGAAGAAGAAGAAGAAGAAGAAGAAGAAGAAGAAGAAGAAGAAGAAGAAGAAGAAGAAGAAGAAGAAGAAGAAGAAGAAGAAGAAGAAGAAGAAGAAGAAGAAGAAGAAGAAGAAGAAGTATCTGTATCTTACCAGCTACTAGGATAGAAGATCTAAATGTATACTTTAATGAAAAACCTTCAAAGAAAATTGGATTCAGTGACGTAAATGTGAAGGTTAGACACATGCTGGAACACAACTTGATGATATTTCTTTTAATTGTGATTATATTTGTAAAACAAAATGTAAATCGGGGCTTCTATAGACTCATTAATTATTTGCATTTATGTCCGGCGCCACCTTCCACGAGGTAACTTGTTCTCAAGGTTTCCCAGATCGGAGGCATTCTTCAGTGTAATTATTTCTCAAGGGCCGTCAATATCGCAGAATGCTGGCTGGCACAGTTTCGGGGAGAGGGCAAAGCTGAAGTGAAAGTGAAGCAACTTTCTTTGGTGTTAAGGGCACTTTCACCTGCATGGGGTCTCTGCCAACACCGTGAAAGTCCTCCCAAACCGATATCTAATTCAGGGGCAGGAGTCAGGTCAGGTCTGTACGTGTTACCTACTTCGACAAAGAAATAGCGAAATTCGTATTTATGTTCTAGGTTTGGCCTTTCTAGAAAACACCTCAGTCGTCTTCGTGAACACATTTTTGAGGTCATCAATGCACACATTTCAGGCGCGTTCGTAATATTTTAGTATTTATAAACATCGTAGGAAACACTTCCAAAAGTAGAACTGTAGCAGACTCCTAATACAAACTACAGGGCGTCCCACATAAAACCGGTACGCCTCACCGCATTCATTACATTACATTAATGTAGGTTTTCTGCGACCAATATGTACAATTTATAATATTCTATGGGTTAGCACAACCAGACAGATGAAACTAGAGTAAAGAAGAGCATTGAGTCCAAGGTAACCGTCAAAGATCGAAGATAAGAACCAATTGTAATAAATAACTCGTTTTTCTTGGTCTTCTTCCTGTAACTCATGCAGTACACTGACCGGAATTATCAAAATTCGAGATCTTTCATTAGTACACGGTTAGGGTGACCATATCTCATGGGCAGAAAAAGAGGACACTTTCAGTATCGCCCCATTCCAGTTGTACGAGGGCTGTTCAATAAAGAATGATCATATTTTTTTTTACGGCCATAACTTTTTGCACTAAAATTCAATCTTACTATATTCTGTTAGCTTAATGTGAAACAAACACACCGTAGTAGTTTTATTGCTGGTACTCCTGGTTCCCGCCTGTGAGAACCAGGCAAGTTCAGACATGTTCAGTATCGCCTACCGCTGCAATGGAGGTAATATGCAGTTAAAGTTGATGTTAGAGGAAGATCCGGAGTTTCTTTCAAATGTAATCACTGCTGATGAAACTTGGCTACATCATTTTGATCCTGAGAGCAAACAGCAAAGCTCAGTGTGGAAATCTCCTTCATCACCAACCCCCAAAAAAAGCAAAAGTGGTTGCTTCTGCTGGGAAAGTTATGGTCATCTCATTCTTTGATATTTATGGAATGGTTTATCAGCATGTTGTACCTGCACACACATCAGTAGCTGGACAATACTACAGGGATGTCCTGAAAACATTGTAAGTCCATATCAGGAGCAAAAGACCACACTTCTGTGAAGCAGGCTGGATGCTGCACCACGAAGGCCGCGCCGTGGCTCAGTGGTTAGACCGCTTGGCTCTCACCAAGGCGGCCCGGGTTCGATCCCAGGCGACTGCAAAGTGAGATTTGTGGTGGACAACACGTCGCTGGGGCGGGTTTTCTCCGGGATCTCCGGTTTCCCCCGCCATCTCATTCCACCGGTGCTCCATCTTCATCTCATGTATCATCAGTGTCATCGCCTGCGGTGCCGTATGTAGTAAAAGCGGGCGTTAAACACTATACATCTCATTTCATTTGCTGCACCACGATAATGCGCGGCCGCATATTGCCAATGTTGTTGCTGATTATCTTGCAAAAATCAACGTGAAGTGAATCCCTCACCCTCTCTATAGTTCCGGAGCTCCATGTGACTTTTTCTATTCGCTAACTTGAAGAAACGCCTTCGTGGGAGGCATTATCCATCATCAGAAGCAGTGGTGAAGGCTGCGGAGGCGATCTTGAAGGATCTCTCAAAAATGGTTTCCAGCATGTCTTTGAAGACTGACAGAAACACTGGGACAAGTGCATCGCATTCAGGGGAGACTATTTTGATAAGGAACATCAAAATTATGAGGATGAGTAAAAGTACGTTGTCAAAAAAAGAAATTGTGGTCATTCTTTATTGAGCAGGTCTCGTAGTACGGAACTGTTTGATGTCCGTAATAGGGATTTGTAAGGTTTACGTGGAGACGTATAGTTCGATAGACATGATTAAGGTTTAAGAAAGCAGCCAGCATTAAAGAGGTTAAGAAAGAAATTACAGGTAGGTAATTGTTTTATTTCGTTTAAAAGATTATTATAATCTAGCATACAGAATTAGTGGCACAACTTTCAATAGCTTCACTTGTTTTTATATTACAATCTTACTCTTTCTTTGCATATCAGGAATACTTCATTGCTGAACATATTTGTTTCAGCAAACTTTTATTTGATATCAAGTAGAAAAATTCCTGACAATTTATACTTTTGAAATTATACTGAACAGTTGCTATTGATTTTACTGTATCTATGCTCAAATTCCTCTCTTTGCTCCACTGAACATTAATACAAGAAAATAACCTTTCCACATTTACGTTATGGTTAGGAATAATAAAAAGAATACTGCTATTTTCAATAGCTCTGAGTGACAAGTCTTTTGAGGGGCTGCACCAAACCTCATTTAGAAGGAAGCATAGAATAATAGTATATTTATCGCGAATTAATAGGTAAGTCAGAGAGTACGCAACGACCAAAGAGTATATTTAGTTATACCAGGTATACAGCCTTTGCTGTGGCTTAAGTTTCTTCGATATGCGATGTCTCAGTGGCCAGAAAGAAAGATTATGCAATTTAAAATGAAATTGTATGCCTAGCTGCTAAAAAAGAGGACATTCACTGAATTTCCAAAATTTCGCCCGGACGCTTTCTTTTTTACAGAAGAAAAGAGGACATTTCCTGGGAAAAAGAGGACGTATGGTCACCCTATATACGGTGGCATATTCTATGAGATACACAAACTTGCTGATACAATCTCCTTATCGATTTCTTGGGGGTTCTCGTTATGTTTGTTCGAATTCTGTCGACTACCGGGGGAGGGGGGGATCTCACTTTGGGACGCTTATTCTTCATACTCTCGATTGAACTTTTAGCCTTCCTTTTTTGGGGGGGGGGGGGGGGGTACAAATGTTGAACTCTGCTGGTTGTGTGTATGTTGTTATGAGCGTATTTATCCCCAAACATTTCTTTAGATTCCTTAATGGAGTCTGTGCTTATGTAAAATTCCACTACACAATTAATTTTTCAACCGCATTTCTGCATCAGTATTCCACGATATTCACTACAATTACTGTCAAACTAAAATAAGATCTGAAGCTTTCCTGGCAACGAATATGCTCAAGTTGTTCTCGGGAAGCAAGCCAGGTGAAAAGACGATTAGAAATAGACGTTTCGGGAGTGTGCATCTCTCCCACCATCAGAATGTTCCTGATGATGGGAGAGATGCACACTCCCGAAACGTCGATTTATAATCGTCTTTTCACCTGGCTTGCTTACCAAGAACAATTTGAGTCAAACTAAAATATGCAGTTCCAACAATGGGTCACAGAGTGTAGCAATGTTATTTATAAGAAAACGGCGCCAAATATGAACAAAGTGGGTTAGGCGCAGTGACCCTGAGGCGTACCGGTTTTATGCTGGACACCCTGTATATTGTTTGGAAGGCTAGGCTAATTGGTTAGGTCTAGTCTATCGCTCCCAAGGGTACGGGATCAAACCCAGCCCAGAATGATGGTTTTGACCGACAGCCTAATATCAGCAGATTTACTACTAGCATATCAAAGAACAAAATAATGTGTTTGCTCTTAAATTGCAATCCCCAAATACATATGCAAATGTCTGCTTAGCATTTGTTTATATTAGTAAATACCTTCACTAATTCTATTGTCATTTAAATAATACCAATATAACCTAATATTTCATTGCATTAATCAAAAATATTACCTACACAAGTGGGTTTTACCTATGAAAGGGAAGTGAAACTGGTGGTTCCATGTCATAGATTTACATACCTAAACGAACCCCACGACAGATAAAGAGGCCTTTGAGCAAAATTAATGTCTTTCAAGCGCAATATAAAACGAGACGCTGTGAAGCACAGCCTTACATAAAAACTCCGTTCAATTTCTCACGGTCAAAATGACGCAAGAGCGAACGCACTTAAAAACTGGTCCTCACCCTTTTCTACAGAACGCGGCATTGTCCTTATTTGTTGATAAAAGTTATTAATAGTAATTGTAATTTTTCCGAAGAGTCTTAATAACCTTAGAATTACATATTTGAAATTATGAATTTTTTCTTAAAAATACTCAACTCTTACTTTGTTTTCTAAGTGTTCATCATAAGTATGTAATAAAATTGTGTGTCGTACAGAACAAACAACGCCCGCCTCGGTAGCGTAGATGGCAGCATGTCTGCCTCGCGTTCAAGAGGTCCCGAGTTCGAATCTCGGTCAGGGTGAGTTACCTGGATAAGTTGTTTTTTCCGGGGTTTTCCCTTATTCTAAAAGACGAATGTCGGGTAACTCTAAGCTCCATGGACCCCCTGGGCCCATTTGAGCATCATTTCACCCATTCCCTTCATCGCCCGATATGACTTAAAAAGTTGAAGGACGTAAATTTAAAAACAAATGTGCGTGTCTCATTGTATATGTGAATCCCTAGTGGTCTACTGGGAAACATACGAGTCAGCTGGAAAATTTAATGTCATGTCGGTATGTTGGCCATGGTAGCTCAGTGGTTTAGAACAACCGGACGGAGACCAGGAGAGCCATGGTTCAAATCCCAGCTATGGCATTGCATTTTTCAGTCTGGCCCTACAAATTTTACTCTTCCCTATAATTCAAATTCAACAACAATGTAAGAAAACCTGGAGGACATCTCTCTCTCTCTCTCTCTCTCTCTCTCTCTCTCTCTCTCTCTCTCTCTCTCTCTCTCTCTCTCTCTCTCTCTCTCTCTCTTCTATTGGAATCTATTGGCGATGGTGTTAACTCGTAAACGTTAGGTTGCAGGTACTTTGGATTTTCAATCGTTAGATCACGTACACATTCATACTTCCAGACTCTGGGGAAGTTGGAGAATCATCTTGGATGGAGAAAAATCCCCACCCCCAGCCGGGAATCCAACCCAGGACCTCTCACACGGCAGACAGCTGCTCTAACGACTGAGCTACAGGGCCAGCAGTCCCTGTAACTTGTCTGCCTGACGTTCAAGAGGTTCCGAGTTGGAATTTCGTCAGGGCGAGTTATTTGAATAATTTCTCCAGGGTTTCCCCTTATCTTGAAAGATGACGGCCTGGTGACTCTAAGCTCTATGGATCACGGACTCGTTTGAGCATCATTTTATTCATCCGATATGACATATAGGACTGAACAGAAAAATTACAGTACACGTTTTCAACCTCGTGCTCGCGAGAGCGAACGCTCCTGAACTATTTTGCTTAGTTCAGAAACGTTGTTGTAAAATCACAATAATAATTTCGTTACATCACATTTTAATTCTTAGCGACCTATTACAATATTCTACTTACTGATTAAAATTCTACTGAAGTTTAATGATCTCAGAACGCGCATTTATTTAATAAATCTATACGACTTGAGTATGCTCCAGTACTTGATAAAGCATTTGGAAGTGCTCATTCACTAATTTGGGAACCCCTGCTCTACAGGCTCCCGGGTACAAAACCGGAAGTCGGGGTCAGTAATTTATTCATATATTAATTATGTATTGAAAATAATATCACACAGTGTAAATGACCTATTTAACTAGCTGTTATGTTTTTAGCTGTTTTTATACTGTAGTACGCCCATGGACTGTTACACGTGAACGAACCATGGCCAAATGCGATAACACTACAAGGTCTACACATTCAAGGAAATTTTGTAGCTGGCCAGGTAGCACTAGTCCATAGTACTACAAAACATGCTTTAATAAAGCAATTACAGTTGGAGGTTGTAAGTAAGTGTGCTTTTGTGCTGACAGTGAAATGTGTCACATTTCTTACAAACTTCTGTTCCCTAGTTTGTACTGTGCAACATATGTATGGCTTGAAGAACACTCAGCTATCACCTGTCTGATGAATGAGTGCAGTTGCTATGGGAGGTCGCTCGTGTAAAGTCTGTTTACTTAACGCGTGTGCACGTCGGCCGCTTTCTTTGATGAACCCTTATATTCATTTTACAACCCCGGCCCTCCTTCTCCCAGTCCGTTCTGCAAGGTTGCCACCTTTCTCGATATGTTATGGGTATCGTATGAGGTTTCGTCTAAATAAATTATCTTATGTCCATTACTGCGAAACTTCCTTAGTTTTGACACACACACACACACACACACACACACACACACACACACACACACATATCGCCAAGCTACAATATTACTCCATAATAACCCTTATCTTATTCAAAGTTGGACATTTGAAACCAGCTCCTTTAGGAGGACGCGCAAAGTGCAGTGCCCATAAGGAAAATCACAAATTTCTTGCAAATGTGCAACCAATTTGTCTTAGGTGGTCGCTCTCCCTTTTGCATATAATCTATAAATTTCTCGGCGAATTAAATCACATGTGAAATTATCTACTTTAGAGAAACGTTTCCTTTTGTTTTCACACTTGATCGGTGTATTTGGTATTCCTTTCGTCACAATTTTTCTTACTGTATTTCTGTTAATACCCAGAATTTTTGCAGTTTCACTACATGACCTCTTACCAAGATTATTTGTCAGCACATATTTATATGAGTTAAAAACAAGCGCTTGAATTTTCTTAGAAACAGTTCCCGTCGTAACTTTGTTTTTTGAGGCTTCCCCAGTAATATAATTCGGCCCAGCAACACTTTCCAATTTATTCACACTATTGTCTTCAGTTTGATTATTTTCACTTGACTGAAAGTTATCTACTACTTCATTTGAATTTACCGCTGCATTTCCCTCCCACGGTCTCCACATCGTGACACACAACTAATTTCTGCACGTAATGAAACAGATCAACTGGAAGTTGAAACTTTGGCAACTGAGACTCCACATGGAGTAGACATGCGACTGTCATTTCCAGAAAATCAGGGTTGCTATTGGTCCTCAACGACAGTGTTCTATTTCTGAAGTGTGGAGATAGATTTATGACGGTCATTATGGGCGGGAGGGTCCGTTTCCTTTGCGAGGCAACTGCACTCACTTTGACTAAAGAGTCAATGGCATGGCTTGGTTTGGGAAGATCAGAGATGGCGGTAATATAAGTACAGTCTGACCATTAGCACAGAGTACGTATTATTGTGCTGCTTGAATGGTTACCCTGGCTTTATCTTTGTTAATGGAAACCTCTCAGATAACGCACTGATTACTCTACGTGGATATAACATCATCTGTCATTTGTGTTTCCTTCAAATTCCATTGGCTGAAGTGCTTGCCATTTAAATAATACCAATACAACCAACTTAATATTTCAATACATTCATAAAAAATATTACGTGCACGAGTGGATTTTACCGATGGAAGGGAAGTGAAACTGGTGGTTCCATGTTGAAGATTTAGGCTCCTAAACGAACCTCAGGACTGATAAAGAGGCCTCTGAGCAAAATTAATCAGTCACGAGACGCTGTGAAGCACAGCCTTAAATAAAAACTCAGTTTCAATTTCACACGGTGAAAATGACGCAACAGTGAAAGCACTTAAAAACTGGTCCTCAGCCTTTTCTACAGAACGCGGCATTGTCTTATTTGTTGATAAAAACCATTAATACTAATTGTAATTTTCCCAAAGAGTTTTAATAATCACATACTTGAAAGTATGAATTTGTCCTTAAAATACTCATCTCTTACTTTGTTTTGTAAGTGTTCATCATAAGTATGTAATCGTACGTGTGTTAACACCTCATTCGTACAGAAGAAATAATGGAGTTTAATTATAATTACGTGGCTTTGCACACGACCGAGAGGCACGCCAGTAACCCTCTCTTAAAAGATTAATCAGTGCGTTATCTGAGAGGTTTATTTTAATATTTGATATTTCTTTATTTGTTTGTACTGTTTCCATTACAATTTCAGTACAATTTAACACAGGACATGCTGTATTATACCTCCTGTACAAATACATAAAATTGCTGACCTAAGGTTTACTCGCTGACTCAGGTTCCTTGGCTATAAGCCTTCGGTTTTCCTGAGCAGTTTTGTGTCATTTCTTCTTGACCTTTGCTTCTTTTATCCTAAAACACTTTCCTCTTATCCTATATAAGAAATCTTCTATACATCTATTTTTCTTTTCTCCCATCCCCGTTAGCATGCGTACCGCCAATATCTCTTTACTTACACTGTCCCATTTCTTATCCCAAATATTTATCCTGTAATTTGTTAACTCCTTACATTCTATCAGGTAGTGAACAGTGCTCTCTTCATCTCCACAAATATCACATATCCCTGCCTCATTACTTCTTAACCCTTTCAAGTATAATATTCCTACTCTCATCCATACTATGCCTTCTCTTCCAGTTAATAAAGATAAAGCCAGGATTAGGATTTCACTACGGAAGGGATTCGATACCTAGGCCACCATGCTGGGCTCATTGTGCCTATGCCCCAAGTGGGGGCACCCCCGGAGGAAGGATGAGGCGAGAGGAGACAGAGGGCGGCCGTCCCAAGGAGCCACGACAGTGCAGAGGTCAGGTCCCCTACAGTTTACTTAGATAGAGACTTCCCCGACAGAACAGGACGACGGACACGCTCCCCTACTACGGGAAGGCAACGAACCCAACAGCCGAGCCCCAAATGTCCTTGGCTGGCGGTCACGAAATGGTCTCCACAGAGGAGCGGAGACCGGCAACCGACCTACCGGAGGAGGAAATAGTTTACCTAAGAGCATATCATCCTGCCATGCACCGCCGAGACACCCGCCGACACTTCTACCCTGAAAGAGACCACCAGATGAGAGATGATATGAAATGATAATGGAGATGAAATGGAAGGAGAGGAAATTCGGGGGATGTAACTAACCTACCCAGCATTCACCTAGCGACCCGGGAAAAAACCCGAAAAACCCCATGGGTAGGTCGGTACGGGAATCGAACCCTGTCCTCCCGAATGCGAGCCACAGACGAAACCGCCTGAGCCATACCGCTCGGTAAGATAAAACCAGGGTAACCATTCGAGCAGCAGGATAACACGATATATAGTTTTACACCTGAGAAATCGATATCCCATGCCTTAAAGTATTCTCCAGAATGTGTCCTTACCTTCAAAATAGATCTCTTTAACAGCATTCATGAATATAACATTGTAGGAATTTCACCGAGCGCGATGATCAGATTTCGTCTGTGGTCCGCATTCGGGAGGTCCGGGTTCGATTCACGTGGCCGACCTACCTGACCCATGGACTTTCTTCGGGGATTTCCCGGGTCGCTAGGCGAATTCTGGATTGGTTAATTACATCCCCCGACTTTCCTGTCCCTCCATTTCATCTCCATTATCATTTCATATCATCTCTCATCTGATGGTCTCTTTTAGGGTAGAAGTGTCGGAGGCAGTCTCGGCGCTGCATGGCAGGATGATATGCTCTTGGTAAAACTTCCTCCTCTGGTGGGACGGTCTCCAGTTTCCACACCCGGTCTGGTAGGACCGTTTCAGGACCTCACTAGAGTGGGATGCCCGTTGTACTGGCCTGCCGGGGAGTTGCCAACTGGTAATGTGTATGGATTTTGCCCTCTGCACTGTCATGGCTCCTTGGGTCGGCAGTCCTCTCTCTCCTCTCACCTCATTCCTCCTCCCCGGGGCGTCCCACTTGGGGGCATAGGTATAAGCACAATAGAGCAACTTGGGACCTCCGTGCCAGGTAGTCCAGCCCAATCCAGTCCAGAAGGAATTTCTCTTCTCTGTTAGTAAAACTCGAGAAAAGTTTTATGCACGATACATTTTTCAAACTAATCGAGTTCGAATCTTTTTGGATGTGGACGATGTTGTAAGTTGTTCTCCCGTATGCTTAGAAAGTTACCTCTTTCACTATATTATGTAGAGTTCGTTAACTGCTGTTGCTATAACATCATTTAACGGAATAATTAGACTTAAACGTTTCTCTTCTTTAAAAAAAATGTAAGACATTAAATAATACTTTTCTATTTTGTGGGAAACTTCACGCGTCGGTGTTTACATTTTGACTTAATTCAAATCCGTGCACTGACTTAACTGCTGTACTGTCGAACGGTACAGGGAATGATGACGTAATATTGCTTATCTGTTTGTGTTTATGCAATCTTCCCATGTTGGCCCTCTGCATTCTTCTTTAGAGAGGTTGTAAATATATGTATAGCAAAGAGGGTAGCTAATCCATCCTGGAAAGATGACAGAGACACAACATTGTGTTGAGATGGTTGGCAAATAAAAATAGATTATTAGACAATGGTGGAGAAAACACTTTTTTTCGTGGGTTTATTTTGATCTATAACCATTACGACTTCACTTTAAGGGGGTTCGGCAATATTAAATGTAAATTCTGTTATATTTAAGACCCCTTATTTCAGAAACCAATCAACCTAGAGGGATGAAAATTTTACCACAAATTATGCATTGCTTGCTTGTAATGTAGACATGAAGAATTTGGACTAACGTGAAAAATGTATATATTATAATTTTTAATGTGACTCAAAATATTGAAATTTAAAAACAAATAGTTGTTTTTTCTTCAGAAAATAATTACTGCAAATAAATTTTACTCTGTCTAAACTTGGATATAAATATACAGAATATGTGGTAAAAATTGTAGCTTGGTATCTGATACAGCAGCTGAGATAATGGGTTAGATATTTGAAGAAATGTGATTTTCCTGAAATTGCGTTTAAAGTTGGTTGTAGACTTTATCATGCCTTAGTGCATCCCTGGGCCACATGATCGGTTATCTGGGTTCAATTTATACATACAACAGATTCACTGATAAATCTTTTCGACACAGAAACATTCACTATTATGTTTAGAAAATCATGCATTTCGTTATAAAGTTCAAAGCATTACTGTATTTTCTTTTTCGAAGAACGTATTGGAACATCATGTTAGTACCTGTTGATGATTGGCATGTATTGTTTATACTTACCTACAGTTTTAGACTTGCCAACATTCTTCCTTTTCTTAAAAACACATTTTGGTCTTGTCATAATGGCTGATTTTACCAACAATGGAACACTAATGCCCGATTTCACCAACAAATGTTGACTTAACACGAGTTTAGCAATAGTTAAAACAAAAATAGTATTTCACTAACAAGTATTAGCTTAACACTCGTGATAAATCTCTTGTTAAACTAACAAAGCCAAATTTCTGATGTTAAGTCCTTAACAATTGTAAATAGTAAAGATAGCGGGCATGAACTCAGCTGTTGATGTCGATTTGCTATATTTAAGACCGTCTCAATAGCATTCGTAATAGAGTACGGCCTATGAGGAGAAATTATTTTGAGGAGCTATCAGAAGAAAATGTTCTGCAGAGGTATAGACTGTCCAAACAAGTTGCTATGAAGGTTACTGCGGAAGTACAAGAGAGGTTAGAACATGCATCGAAAGGAATATGCCGATATTGCCATTGCTTCAAGTATTAATAACTTTGCTATTTTATAATTCACTGAATTATGTGGATAATACACTGTCCACCTCTCGTCTTGAAATGTTCAAGTCACTCGTAGCTTGTCCTTCTTCGCTCCTCGTTTTAAATTTACGTAGGTAATACTGAGTTAGAACATGCATCGAAAGGAATATACCGATCTCGCCTTTGTTTCAAGTATAAATAACTTTGCGATTTTATAATTCACTGAATTATGTGAATAATACACTGTCCACCTCCCGTCTTGAAACGTTCAAGCTACTCGCCCTTCTTCACACCTTGTTTTAAATTTACGTAATACTGACGAAGTTGTTTGGTGCTTGTAGTAGTGATACATGTATTTGAATTAAATTCGTTTCCAATATTTTCCCAAGTGACATCTTTCTCTTTTACATTCACTGCATCCGTCCTCTTATTTTCCATGATATCCTTCCACTTCGTTTATAATTCAATAAACAATTCTTTCTCCATCGATGAGAAATTTGTCTCACGGCATTTGTTTACGATTTTCTTCACCCGCCATTTTTTTCAGTTATGTACAGACGAAAATGAAAACAAAAGCGCATCGCAGTACGTTCAGAAAATAATACAACTCATCCATAGCCTTCTATAGCTGTAATATTTACAAGTTTCTTGGCGTTAACACGTGTTTGTTAACACTTTCAGAAAAGAGGTTGGTGAAATGGAAGAAATTAACAGTAGTGTTAGCGCTGTGACACTTGTTACGTTACATTTGTTAACGTCGATTTTAACATCTGTTGGTGAAATCGGGCATAACATATATATATATATATATATATATATATATATATATATATATATATCCTACAAAACAATATTCAATACGTATAATTCACTAAAACATAGGAGAAGCATGTAAAAATAAGCATCAAAGAGAGAAAAAAAAAACAGATTAGCCAACAGCATAGATTGAGAATAAAGTGTCCCAGCCATCACAAAAAATCCCATTTCGATAGCTCTTACAGGAAAATAAAAAATGTCACAGCTGTCAAAAGTTACACATTTTTATCGAATTTTGACAGAAGCAACACGATAGAGCAGACGTAATTAGAGTGGTTTCTAAAAAGATGACAATTTTTTGGCTATTCCGAACCCCCTTAATGTTTAAAACAGAATAAAAAGCGATTTAATTTTCGTCAAATACAATTAAAAAAGTGCACGCGCGACAGAACATTTGTGTAGCCTCGACAAAGTGAAGAGGCGTATCCGAAACTATATATTTACGTCCTTCATACGTCGAGTAGGAGCGGAATCAGTTGAAACACACTTGCTCCAGATGCAATGAAATCATTATAAAGATAGTGTGAGAGATGATGTCACAGACTTGTAACAAGAAGTTGATGATTTATATAGTGAAAATGACAGTGAGGCATCTTCAGTGACAATACATTGCTGATGAAGTGTTTGATATTATGTCTTTGCCATTTGAGTAAACCTTACTATATTATTTTCTTACCTCAGGACATGTTCTATAGATAGTATAATGTAATGACTTTTTATTTATAGTACTTTATTACATCGAATGTCCTGCGAAGTGGCGTAGCGGGTTAAGGCAGCTTGCCTTGGTCCCTGGCCACGGAAAGCGACCCGGGTTCGATCCCACCAATGTGGTGGGGATTTTAGGTCCCGGGTATAGGACCGGTGCCCACTCAGCATCGTGAGGAAAGTGAGGAGCTTACGATAGGTAAACGGCCCTGGTCACGGAAACCAACATTCCGGCTAGGGGATGCCGAGATGCTAACCACATCTCCTCCCCGTATCGGTTGGATGATCGTTCACCTCTGCCGTGCGTAAGTGGGCGGGAGGGCGGCAGTCGGGTTGGTAGGCCTTGGCCCTCTTAGGACTGTCGCGCCAGTGGTAATATAATTACATCGAAAGTAAAAAATTTAGAATTATAAGGTTTGTAGAGAATGTCTTGCAGTATCGGCCACTGCTTTTACTGTTACAATATAGATTGTCAGTGATACATTGCACTGCCACATATAGAACAATAGTAGAATACAAAAGCATGGGAACTTATTGTCACTATTTCTGCTCAGTTCAATGTTTAGCTCACTGGTTAACAGAGATCGCAAATATTACGCTGCTATAGGTCTCAGAATATCTTCCGTGTGCTAACAGCTACACTAATAACCATCAAGCACTCAGAGCAGACAAAGAACTGAAGAGAGGAAGAAGATATCCGACTATAGCGATGCACAAGCTTGCTACTGCTTACCGGAAACTTCTGCCACATGGAGGCAAAAAGGGAAATCACAGCAGTGGCCGGTACCGCATGCCGGCCCATACTGCACGACCCTCCCCTCCAGGCGCATTTCATATTAAAATTATATTATCATCCACATAGGAGTCACATAACTTATTTAATAACAAATTATGGTAAAAATTTCTGTCTGGTGTTTTATGTTTTACCTGTTATAAAAATGCAGAAAATAGAGAATGTTTACGTCATTTTCATTCTTTGAAAAAGTATTACAATAAATAATCAAATACACATGCACCTATTACATTTATCTTCATTAAGGCTATCTTTGTCGGAATGTGTACCCTGGTATAATTAAACATATAACTGAGTACTCCATTTGTGTTGCATTACTTACTTTTCGTGAAGCTACTAGTAAACAAGACAAAAAGCAAATGCAGCGCTGATTTCTTTGTCGTCGGATAGTACAAATAAACTACTCACATAAAAAGTGGAGATTGCTGCTTCAGAACCCAAACCATGTGTTTGTTTGAAATAATAATTTATCTTGTGTATGTGACAGTGTGATACGGCTGTGCTTCATTTGCAAGTGTTCCAACAATTTAATTTTATGCAGGTTAGTCACCTTCATGCCCCTCCAACAAATACCAACAATTCTATTTCTATACATGACGCGGCTAATCTCCCGTAAAACTGTTTAAGTATGATTCATACTTTTTCCTTATTCAGGTCTCCTGCACCTTACATCATTAAAAGCTTCTATTATCTAAGTAAACAAACCAACAGCAAAAAACTCTGGCATTATACATTATAATCACATAACTCTCTACTCACTACGTTTATTTGCAAAGCTACAGTTTGTGCAAATTTTCCTGTCGAAAACTTATGTTTCTATCTGCTTCATATTAATATAGATAACCTTCCTTTCCAGGAACAGTTCATTGTACCTATAGGTACAAGAATGAATAAAGCAAATAGAGCTGAATTCAAAATCTCCAAAAGAGCTGTTTGGCTACAAAATTTACCTCAATTTAATAAAACAAAACACCAGGGTGTAAACAAAAAAGCTGTTTGGCATCCTGTACAAAATTAAAGAGGAGCAAAAAGCTACCTCAATAAATTTCCCCAACAAAAATTCCCACATCATCCTGAAACCATCTAAATTAACAACTTGCGGTCAGACCTAAAACCTGGGTGGGTACGCAGCAAAAACCTTCTGGCTGTCAGTATACGACTTGGACTTGGAGTCGACTGTCAGACTTTAAGATCCCTTGCTCTTTCCACGACATCGCGAGAAACAAATGAATAGCAACAGCACTTTTACATACTATTGAAGAATTCAAACAAATTTATGGAAATGAATCACTTCTTCACACTAGCCGTAAATAGGCTAAGGTTATTGATAGAGTCAACATGGACGATGAATGAAATGGGTGAAATGATGCTCAATGCGTCCAGGGTCCATGGAGCTTAGAGTTACCGACATTCGTCTTTAAGGATAAGGGGAAACCCCGGGACAAACCTTATCCAGGTAACTCACCCTGACCGAGATTCGTGAATGTTTCATGGTGAAGCAATATGTTGGTAAGCAAAGAGTTCCACGTTGGCGCGACAGTTTGATGCAAATAAGTGCGTAGCACAGGGTAGGACTAATGAGGTTACTCTCTGGGTATGCGTGGGTATGTATGAGTAAGGATGGTTCTAATGGCACTGGAATACCCGTTTCAAACTGATTTAATGACTGCTTCTCTTTGTCATTACATTAAACTCGAAGTTGCCGACCAAGGGTTACCAATATTTCACTGTTCAGAGTTACCGTATGTAGACTGCTTATTACTCGATAAAACTTAATTCGTTCTTCACGTACATACGAACCGACAAAAATCTTCTCCCATCGCTTCTAATCTGCCTTCGACCAAGACAGAAAACAGATGACTTTCTTAATCGGCCTCAAGCCGCGGACTGTGTGTTCTTACTTGGCACAGCTGCGCGTGGGTGTGTCTAACTTTCACTGCTGGAAGCCCTCTTTATTCACACAAAGATTCCCTTTGTGACTATTTTGTCCATTATGATTATTAGTCCCGGTCATGCCATTATTCAGGGTCCGAAGAATACCTTTTAAAACGGAGTCAAGTGTTACTCCTTTAGAACCCCGCTAAGAAAGTTCTTCCTTACGTTTTCTTTTGTTAAAACTATTCAACTCAACTGCACGGGCACGCGTTTCACAACAAATATACATTCATTTGAAATCCATTACGATTCTTTATGCAATGCATCTCTTAATTTCGGTATCAATGTTGACTATCTATCAAAGACCTTAGCCTATATACGGCTAGTGTGAAGAAATGATTACTTTCCATCAATTAACTAAAATAATAAGAGTTAAATGATGAAGCCTGGGACTCAAGTACTTAGGATAGTAAGTCGCCACAAACGGTGTATCTCGGATGCAAGAGTCCCTAGTGGTTTACCAAATAAATATACGAGTCAAATGGAGAATTTAATGTCGTGACGGCAAGTTGGCCATGGTAGCTCAATGGGTTAGAGTGACTGGACGGAAACCAGGAGATCCGTGGTTCAAACCCCGTCCATGGCATTGAATTTTTCATGTTGACTATCAAATTCAAACAAATATTACCGGATATCTTAAAAATGATTGACGTCATAAAAGAAAGATCTGAAATAAACTGCATTTTGCGAAGTAGGTTTTTGTTTATCTTTATTAATTGATTATACAAAATGCCTTTCTCATTGAGGATTTCATATAAATGTGCGGTGATTTTTGAAAACAAAATTAGGATGGTTTTTTTTCATGTAAAATATAGTTTGAAGTGGGGACATTTTCTTAAAAAAATCTTCGGGTCACATCAAGTGTAAGATTTATCCGACTTTTGTTTTGGGGCTATACTGTTCAAAAACACACAAGAACAGACCTTTATCTATGCTTTCTTTAATTCAGAGGGCCTCAAAACATGTATTTCAATATCGACACTGATATTCTGGGTGGAATGCCATGTTTGGAAAGCGCTGTAGAAAATAAAAATGTAAAGCGTTGTGCTCAAAACTTTGTGTAACCTTTTTTATAGGCCAAGTTGTCCCTGAAGGGCTAAGTCCTTATACAGTATATCTCATGCGATGAGGTAGTCCGCACGAGTGATGGAGCAATGGCGGGGGAAACCGGATACCCTAAAGAAAACCCCGGCCCTGCGTCGTGTGTTCACCATGCAGTGTAGTCGCTCGACCACGGTGCGGGCTTCGTGTAGGTAACTAACCAACTCTCTCCTTTCTGTTAAAATCTTCATTACGCATTTCATGAAGGTACAAACGAGACAAGGTAACCCAATAATCAATGGCCAGACTTTAAAATGTAGTTCCTATATGCTAGCTTGGGAAACATGAATGGCATCGTTGTAACTATTAGCATCAAAACTTAAAGATTAACAAATGACAAACATTCAAACCAATAACAATGTATGCCTAGGAAGTCAGTAAACTTTCCTAAAGTGAATTGTGTTTTAAATAATATACAAGGTGGGCAGAAAGTAACTCCCTATTTTGAATGTGGAATAGCTATGGATGTACTTTGCAGATTACAATGAAAGTTACCTTGTTTTGTTTTGCATGTTTGGAGTTGCTTGTTTGTTTGTTCGGCTTTTTTTTTTTTCAGAGACTCTTAATGAGAGATGGCACAACGATTAAGTATTCAGGACAGAGCAAAAATTGCAGCAAGGTATGAGGAGTGGCAATCTGTAACGCAAGTTCGACGGTGGAAAACTTTTTATGGGGCTAGACTAATCAACTGTACCACAACTCAAACTTTTGGTGACCTTGAGAACAAAATCCGTGAGGTCATAGTGATGTTCCTTATGACTAAGGGTGGTGATTTTTCGCAAATGCGATATAGCGCGATGAAGTGCGAAATTGACTCAAAATGCGATATCAATGCGAAATCGAAGATTTTCCCAAGTAATTATTCTTCCCCAATGCTTTTTCTTCTGGAAACTTTAACTGAACAGTTCGTAGAACCTTTGCATGTTTAGAAAGTTATAAAGTGAGTCACCACTCTTCTGGAACGTGCAAAGCAACCCTTCCCGCTAAATTAGCGAACTGTTCCACCATTGCCCATATGAAGTACGTTTGGTACTGAAGCGAGTTCAGTTGTTTTACAAAAGAATCCTCTCTTACCACGCCTAATGACTGCCATAAATCTGTATTCACAACCCAGTTAACGAAAAATGTCAATCCTTGTCTCTGAAAACCAATAGCAATCCTAATTTTAAGGAAGCGATAAACACATGTTAATTCCAGTTGGAGTTCTCAGTTGTCAAAGTTTCGATTTTCATTGTTCTGTTCGGTTTTACGCGCAACTTTCATTCATTCTATGCGTAGGTCACGTCAGTAAGTGCGAGGCTAATTTTGTGCATTTTCTTTTTATTGTGTTAGTTCTACATCAGTATGCATTTATCTTTTTGCGTTATGTAGTATGCTTTAGTCTGCTTCAACTTGTTCTATATTTAGGTGTATTGCTTTGACCTATATTAATGTAAAATAAATTGACACTTTATGCACTTTTAACTCACTGTCATTAATAACTCTCCATAAATGTGTTTTAAATCTCATATAATATTCACCTTTTAAAACATTAACTCAAATTAAACTTTTTTTCCTTTCCCCCCAAAAAATTCTATAAAATGCTAATTTGCAAATTTATAAATGCTATAAAATACCAAATGAAAAAGTCAAAATGCTAAATTTCTGATTTCAAAATGCGCTCTTGAGGAAGGCCGTAGCGAACGTACTGTTCGTCACAGCATAGAAAGTCCCAAGGGAATTAAGCGCAAGGGTGGTTAGAATTAGAATTAGGAATTACTACGGAGGGGATCCATTGTACTTGCGTCCCCAAGTGGGCACCCCCGGGGGGAAGGATGAGGCGAAAGGAGACAGAGGGCGATCGTCCCAAGGAGCCACTACAGCGCAGAGGGAAGGGTCCCTATATTTTACTTAGATACCCCGTAGGGGAGGGGATCCGTCCCCTTCAGCTGCCGTGGTGCGGGCGCTGCGGACCCCTAGCACTCGTGTTAGCACTCTTACGTTACTAGAGGAACCTCGGCCGAACATTCCAGCCCCTCCCTGAATGGGAGTTGTTCGGATTGGGTTGGACTCGAGGGGGCAGTGGTTACCGATACTCGTGGGAGATCGGGTACGTCTCCGGACGCGGTTCAGGTAAGCCATATATTTCCTAGTAGAAGGTGTGCTAGATCACCAGGCGGCCCCAACAAGGTTCATATCGGTAGCCTTCCCATTTTGGAGTTGGCGCGCGTAAGTGGCGCATGCACTTCCATCCCGTCTTGAGTCCACACGACCAGAGGGGGGACTTGTTAGTCTCTAGGTCTTGCCCTATGGAAAGCCCCACGGAGGCACCGGGCGCCCTTCCGGAACAGCTCGGTAATTTCCTGGTCGTTAGAGAGGGGGGTCACTCTTCACTCCGTGAGGATGTGCCCTGGTAGATACCCTCGAGACCTTAGAGATCTCCCGGCAGGCCAAGACAACGGACAAAATGGTCCCAGCAGCCGAGCCCGAAACCGACCTACCGCAGGAGGAAGTAGTTTTCCTCAGATCATATCATCCTGCCATACGCCGCCGACACACTAGCCGTCACTTCTATCGTGAAAGAGACCACCGGATGAGAGATGATGTGAAATGATAATGGAGAAGAGGAACAGGAGGGACAGGAAATTCGGGGGAAGTAATTAACCTACCCAGCATTCACCTATTCACCTGGGAAAACTCCGAAAAAACCCATGGTTCAGGTAGGTCGGCCATGGGATTCAAACCCGGGCCTCCCGAATGCGGGCCACAGACGAAACCACCTGAAACATCCTGCTCGGTTCAAGAGGGGCTAGACACGGTTCCGATACCATGCCTGGTAGTGCTATGACAGATGGGTCCGTTCAGTTACAGCTCACTCAAAAACGTTCTGAAGCCTTCTTTATTTTTTGTGAACAAATTTCTCGATTTTAGTTTACGGAGTGAATAGGACGCATGCTTTTTTTTTAACAGTTCTAGTCCTTGCGTAGTACCTATATGTTCTCTGTCACACACATTCGCTGTCCTTGTCGCACTGTAAGGGTGGCACATTCCTGTAAGGGACTTTCTTAGCGACGGCGAACAGTACCTGTTTAAGACGGTATATAAAAATTGCTGAGGAACACATTGAATTGTAAGTTTTGTAATTATCATGCCACACAATAAACTAAATGTGTACCAAAAATTGTCATCATACCTACATTCGTTTAGCAGAAAAAAAATTACAATAAGGACTTATTTTCCGCCCACCCATTTTATTTGTAATGTGTATGTTTGTACCTTACGTTATAAGATACTTCATTACAGAGAAGATTTTTCGATATTTTTAAGTTGCTTAAAAATCCCTAACGATTTGTATTAAAATGCTATACTTTTAACATACTCCTTGACAAACTGAAAATACATCTTGGAATTTTCTGGGAATAGTCTTTGAAGTCTACTTTATTTTGAATAACTTTTGCATTGCTGGTAAACCGTGGCAGACAAGATCTTACCAACTCTCTCTCTCTCTCTCCCTCTCTCTCTCATACACACACACACACACACACACACACACACACACACACACACACACACACACACACACACACACACACACACAACACACACAATTTACTATTTTAACTCTAAGACCAAATCTAAAATTGATATATCAAAATTAACATATTTTACATACCTAATTGTTGCAGGGTTATGCGTTATATCAGACTTTGGTCTCATTAGAATTTACTTTATTAACAAGTACACATGTACTATGAATACAGTGACAATTGTGAGGAACTTACTAAAACTCTGAAATAACAAAACTGGGAGTAAACAAATGCAAGATTATGTCGTTTTTAACTCAAGGATTTTCTCAAAAAGTCTGCCATACAACAAATTCACTATATGTGTATTCCTCTATCACATGCATTTTTCTTATTAATGTTGCTGAGGTGCATATTTTGTGTAACATTTTAATGTTTTCTGTTCTTGGCATTGAGAGTTACGGTATTTCTTCGCTGTAAATCGACATATTGATACAACTATTACAAATTACGAATGCGAGATTTATAGCTTGACGTCACGGATTCTTGAATCGCCACATTATACCGGAGCCACGGTGTTACACATCAGGTTTTTGGGTTGTGCTGTTTACACACATATCAGATATACACCTTATGCGCGCGCATGTACGCGGACCTCTATGTAAACATGTTATTTTTCGTGTTCAAGACCCAATGAAATATAAATATCGAATTTTGGAATTAAATACTTTCATTTACTGTAATTAGTACAGAAAGTAAAACTTGCCCATGTCTTCTCAATACTGACAGGCCAACACGTACTGCCTACAATAAAATCAATGCCGCATGTTAAAGTACATCTTAAGTGCGCGGAGAAATCTATTCAGTTTCGTTATTCCGTGTTTATTACCTGGCCATGGTTCATACCAAGTGACGCCAAAAATGTATACTAAAGTTGCGAACACACCTACAAACGCCGTTTTTCACATAACATCATGGTAACAAACGAATTATATTTAAAGACAACTTTTTACAGACATTTAAATACATACTTGTTTTCGTATACATCGTAACAAACAACATTTAGAACTGTGCAAAATAAGAAGCTAGTGGTATATATCCAACAAAAGCTCCAAACAGATTTATCTCTTACGACCAAACTTCCTGCAGGAAAGAAACGATCGATGTTTTAAATAATTTATCACTAAAGCAGCTTTTATTGCGTGTTGTCAATTCCTGAGAAACGCTCACAAAATGACAGCAGTCATGCGAGAATTGGCTTTGTAAGATATTACTTGTGCAGTTAGCTTTATTTACAATGAACGCATACAACACCATCTTTTGAGAAAGAACTGCAAAATGTAACAATACCTGAGAACAGTTTGGTGTTCTGTGCTTGAGATGCTATTTTCATAGCAGCCATTTTCTACGAGAGCATTCCGCTAGTATGTTATAAAAGCACAGCAGATAATGATTTCAACACCACTGACACTAAAACATCAGATGAGCGCTAAAATACGCCACATAACATACGAGGCAAAGTACAAGGTAACAGTTCGCAAAATAAACTTTAACGAAGTGAAGAGTCGGCAATTAGACCTTCTGAACGTTCTTAATAGCACGGTTACGTCACTAGTAGTTTTGACCTTGATATTTACCTGCATTTCGGGGCTTGAACCCATGAGCTTCATGTCGACACGCGGTTTTGTTCCTCGCACTGCAGCAGTAAGCAAAACACTGAACACCTTAACATGGCACCGTCTTCAAAATCGATATCTGAAGTCACGTGCTGCTTTAAGAGAGCGATGGCTGGCTATACAGTCCTTCATTTTAATTAATGAGGCTGTCTCATTAAAATGTTTGTGTGTCGAGGAATCTTCAAATTAAAAATCGGGTCTGTCAGCAACCAACAACAAAGGCACTAGAGATAAGTCTACATGCTTCTCAAGGTCAATATATCACTGTGATAAGACCATTCGCTGCATTCCATCGTTGTCATAGCAATGGCAAATGAATATAAGGCCATTTTAATGGTAAATGTGGCATATCACATGTGGTTCAGTGACCGGTACCTCATTTCGGGCTCGCAACCTTGACTCTACGAGGGATCTTCCGGGTATCTCACTGAGCAAGCATAATATTACCTTAGGGCACCACGATGTTCTTTTGTTTGCGAATAACCTATTTTGTAAACATAGGTTTTGATCCTTGAATATTCAACCTAAAACACATACTCACGGAATGTGATGGAAGGTTCAAATTAACTTCTTTATTTGCTATCGTTTATTTTTATACCTATAGCTTGTTACAAACTATTCTTATAAAAGGTTACTCTAGTAAGTAAATGAAGTATTCCATTTCACACAAAAATTAGATTTGAAAATTTTACTGGAAATGCGCGTTTTGAGATCCTGAATCAGATTTTTTTAGAAAAAAATTTCCCTTTGCATCCACGAACAGCACAACTCAAAAACGAAAAGTCAGTTAGTATTTAAGTTCAGCATCTTTTAAAAACAAGACATAAGAATCTTATGAAGTACCCTTTAATGGAAACTTTTTTGCAATCTTTTATTTTCTCAAACATGGTTCTAACATTTTGTTCAAAATACCTAATTTTTATTGATATTTACATCGCAAATAAAACATACATTTTGAAATTTGTGGAAACAGCTGTGGAGTACTTTTCCATTTGAAATTATTTTTTATAAGTACTTAACAAAACAACGTAGATTATAACACGATTTATTTCATATAATGTTTTTAGGGGATCCGCAATTTCTGAGATATCGTTATTATTACTTTGGAGTTTTTAAAATGTTTGTAACTGTTAAGGTTCCGTTACAGGTAAGTTATGTTCGTGATGTGGACTATCCATTTAATTTTTTCTATACCCATTTTACGTAAAACAAAATGTGTAGTGAAACTGTTTCTGCAAATGTATTAAGACGAAGTAGAGAAAATCAGCTTTCGAAAGAATTGTTTATAGATGCTAGCTATATAAAAATGAATTGTAGTATGTAGAGATAGGCGAGTGTTTATTAACATCAGATCTTTTCTGCAATGAACATCAATATGTTCTGTCAAGAATGTTAGCCTCTACTGCTAGTCCTTAACAAATACGCTAATTCAGTAAATGATAAATTATTCTTGAACTGGGGGAGGTGTTCTCTCCTAACCACAGATTTCTACTGCAAACACAGTATTTTTCCATGCTGTGTCCTTGACCTGCTTTACAAATCCTGTTCACATCTTTAGTGCTATAAAATCTTACCTGGTAATCTTTACTTTATTACGCGCTTACTGTAAGAGGGTAAGGGTCAGGAGAGGGGAGAACTTGGGCGCCTGTGCCAAGAAGGTGAGAGGAGATAGCGGAGTTTAGAACACCCGCTGGGGGACGGAGGTTTAGGGAAATAGTTTTTTGTTAACGACGCTGTGAAATGTCAGGGTCATATCAACGCCACTGGTGTGCCGGGATTTTGTTCTGCAGTTCTTTTACCTGCTAGTAAATCGATTGAGATATCAGATTTAAGGACACTTAAAAACTATAGGTCTGGGCCGGGTTAGGTTTACAGAGAGAATCTTGTTCCTTGCTATGCAACCCTGAACCAACGGTGAAGTGAAATGGAGGTACAGGATATTCGAAGAATGCAATTAACCATCCCAACATTTCCGGAAAACCGTCGAAAAAAATCCATGGGTAAGGAAGGTCGGTCGCGGGAATCGAAGCCACGACCTCCTGATCGGTTACACCCAGGAAGTATTGTATTCCACCACGAAATTCGATACCACAATTTTACTGCATATTTTACAATTTTGAGATTTTGTGATTCTGCAAAAGGTATTTTTAGAAAAAAAAAAAAAGTCTGTGCATCCGTCTGTAAACACAAATAAAAATGTAGGTTAAATACTACTTCATATTAGAGTTCAGCATCTTTCAAGGATACAGCACAAAACTTTTCAAAAATGTTCATCTTATACTTATGAAACATTTTTCCAAAATGGCTCTAATAATTTTGATTCCACTCATAGACTTTCCTTTTGTTTGGAGCTATTAACATTTATATATCCTTGTTCTTAGTTGGTTTCTTTCTACAGATTACTAAATTTCTCATAGATTCCAAGATATGAAGAACAGTAGACTTATTTATTTATTTTTTTTTTTTTTTTAATTTACGTCCTCCAATGTTACGTCATATCGGATGATGAATATGGGTGAAATGATGCTCAAATGTGTCCGGGGTACATGGAGCTTAGAGTTACCTGACATTCGTCTTTAAGGATAAGGGAAAATCCAGGAAAAAACCTTATCCAGGTAAATCATCCTGACCAAGATTTGAACTCGGGACCTCTTAAACGTGAGGCAGACATGCTACCATCTACACTACCGTAAGCATTTTTGCTGCAGAAAAATTAATGATTTCTTCTGAAAATGTGAATGCACATTATAGTATCACCTTTACAATTAGTTTTCTTCCAATAATTTTTGTATTAATTTATTATATAAATTTATATTCCACATAATATTAGTAAATTTCAAATAAAAAAAAATCTATATAGTCATCACAGCTTAATATTTTACAATGCTTCCAGTGTTTCCATTATGGCACTGAATATTAAGAAAGGCTTCTTCTAAATAACAATTCCATTCAGTATCAGCTAGCATAAGTGAAGTCCCCTCCCCAATAAATTATGGGGAAAATATGGTAATTATAAAATTTTAAGGTTATGATGTTATTTATCTTTGGTAAAATCAAAATCTACACTTTCATTAACATCCCATTTATTTAAACCAGATGAGCATCTATTTGTTCAGAGTTAGCAAGTGGATTTATTTTAGTGCTACACTATATCTCAAATGACATTCTACTAACTTTACAAGAAAAACAGATAGGCTAAAACAAACCTCGTTTAAGTTACTTGATGGAAATTAATAATTTCTTCACACTAGCCTTATATAGGCTAAGGTTTTATTTAAGTTAATTGATGGAAATTAATCATTCCTTCACACTAGCCTTCCTGGGATTTAAGTACTTATGATAGTAAGTCACCACAAATGGTGTATCCCAGATGTGAGAGCCCCTAGTGGTTTACTGGAAAAGAAAAAAAAAAAAAAAAAAAAATATATATATATATATATATATATATATATATATAATGAGTCAATTGGAGAATTTAGTGTCAAGATGGCATGTTGGCCATAGTAGCTCAAAGGGTAAGAGCGACTGGACAGAAACCAAGAGATCTATGGTTCAAATCCCGGCCATGGCATTGCATTTTTCAAGTTAACTCTATCCAAAACCTCATTTATATTTATAGTAAATATCTTCTAAAAAATAACGTTCTGAAAAAAATGGAAGCAAAAACTTTCAGTAAAGCTGAAAAATCAAAGTACCTACTTAAATATATTTAAAAGACAAGTTTATTTACAAAATATTTTTGCAGTTATCCTCAATAAATAATTATAAACAATTTTCAATATTTGATGATATACAATGTTTGGAAAATACTGCAAAGGTAAACTGATGTATTATGACTATAATGTTAAGGTATGTTTCAAAATGTGTTAGTGACTCGAATACCTGCTTTTCAAGTTTGTCTCAATGTTCCAAATATTTTCAGACACAGAATGTTTCTTTGAAGAAGCTTCCATAAAGGTGCGAGGTTTATTTAACTGCCCCAAATATATTGTAAAGATGTGACTGCACAATTCACGTCAGGATTCAAGAGATGTTCATGACAGTTAACATAGAGTGCAAGAATGTTTTCATCTTTCACTCTCTTTGTAATCCCAGAATGCTAGCCATGCACAACTGCTGCTCCAACATAACATTGACCTCTCAATCTTGAACTTTTCAAAAAATAAACTAATTCACAAATTAATCTAATTTGATATCATGACGGCACGTTGGCCATGGTAGCTCAAAGGTTAAGAATGACTGGACGGAAACCGTCTATACATGGCTAGTTTGGAGGAATGATTAATTTCCATCAATTAATAATAATAATAACAATAATAATAATAATAATAATAATAATAATAATAATAATAATAATAATAATAATAATAATAATAATAATGGTTTAACGATGAAGCCTGGGAATCAAGTACTTACAATAGTAAGTCGATGCAAATGGTGTGTATCTTGAATAAGAGGACTCCTAGCAGCTTACCGGGAAAACATACAAGTCAACTGGAGAATTTAATATCATGATGGCACGTTGGCCATGGTAGCTCAAAGATTAAGAGCAACCGGATGGAACTGGGAGTTCCGTGGTTCAAATCCTGGCCATGGTCTTCAATTTTTCAGGTTGAATATCTATTCGAAACATTAGTCTATACACGACTAGCAAGGAGGAACGATTAATTTCCATCAATTAACTTAATAATTCACATGTTAGTTCAGCTCTATAAAATCTTAAAAAGCTTTTATGAACCTTTAACCTTTCCCAGAATTAGTTTTGGCCAGATTTAACAAGGTTTAAAACCTGCTGTAAAGTTGAAAATAATATGTGTTGCATTCAGAGGCTTGACCTGCTTTAGTACTATCCACCAACGCAAAGTAAGTCCTTGAGAGGAATGTGCCACTCAGTGCCACCCTTACTCAGTGAGATAAGGACAGCAAATGTGTGTGACAGAGAACGCATGCTACACAAGGAGTAGAACCGTTATAGAAAACACGTGCCCTGTTCACTCTGTACACTTACGGAGAAGATTTATTCACAAAAGAAGAAGACGTCAGAATGTTTTTGAATGGTCTGTAACCGAACTGACATGGGGTATCATAAACCTATCCAGGGACGGTGTGGGAATCTTCTCCAACCCCCCTGTGTCTCAGGCCCAGGAGACTTTCTTTGCTGTGATATACTTTACAAAGTACACTGTCCTGCAACAATTTCACGGTTTTGATAAAAAAAATAGGCTACTTATATGGAAGCAAATGCACTAATTTTGAAAATGATAGCAATTTTAGCTTAACATATACCATTTTTATGAAATTTGATACTTTTTTATATATTGGACTCTATATAATTGTGATTATAAGTATATTTTAGTTCAGTCTTTGGGTCAACAGATAATTCCAATGCAGATGAGGATTTCTGAGCATACACTGATGAAGACAAGTCACAGCATTTTAGTCAATAAGTGTTTGCATTCTGTATTTATTTTATAATGCACATGTATTTGCACCAAACAACAGCATTTTGTTATTTGTGAGAAACTTTATATGATAGAGAAAAATTGAAAGCACCATTCAATTTAGCACATCAAAGTTAGTTATATCACTTTTCAGATCACAAACAGGCAAATCAAAATTCCATTTTGCAGGACAGTGCTATTCTTATGATGCTTTATTCATCTATCTGCTTTATGTTAATTAGATAAACATCTGCAGAAATTATGTTATTGCTAAATTACTTGTAAGTGCCAGAAGAATATGGGAATACAGTGCAGTTTAAATTATAGTAGGACTTTTTTAAAATTGGTCACTATGTGATAGCTTTGAAATTCGGTTCTCTTTGCATGGCTAAGAGATAAAATTGGTAAATTCAGACTAATAACAAGGAGTATCTCTGAAATGGTTCACAAAATTGCGATCTCATCAGTTAATAAGTAAAATTTACATCGTTTTCTTAAGATAAGTGAAGTTTCTGTTACAAATAATTATATTTGTGTAGTATTTGTTGCTTCACATAAGTTTTTACATATTCATTTTCCTGTTGTCTTATTTATACATTTAGTCTTTTCCCTTTGAAAATATATAACTGAGCTTATACTATATAAACATAAACCATGCATAACAACAAGTAATATAAGTAACACCAAGGTTCCTAAGCCTGACGGCCAATGTTGAAACTAGCAAAATAAATTTCTCGGCTTGTAGACTGCAGTCGACTTCCTTTTGGGAAGATGGTATTGATGCTAGTTAAACACATTCCTGAGTTTGCAGACTGATCTGCTTTCTTTTGGGAAGAAAAAGATGTTAATTCTAGTTAAATAAACTTCTGGTCTTGCAGGCCTTGGCTTGCTGGACTCTTTCTTCTCAAAAGGAAGGAGCCCAGTAGACCATAGTCTACAAGCCTGGGAATTTGTTTGACCACATAAACTATGCTTAAATAATGTAAACACCCCCACACAACACTCAGAATATGTCAAAATATATTACCATGGGGCAAAGCACTAGGCTTAGTGGAAAGCATTACAAACAACAATCCCACATTTCAGGAAAATATTAACACACATTAGCACTGAACCTCAAGCTCAACATGGGATAATGTGGGATCAGTATGGGAGGGAAAATATTACAGCTAGAGAAGCTAAAAATATTTTGGAATTGCAGAAAAAAACAATTTAAATAATAGGAACAGTAAATAGTATTCATACATGCAGAGTAATGAAATTTATTGATGTATTTCCTATATTGACACACGCACACAGAACCACAAAACTGATACACGCGCTGTCTAAAGCAGCAAAACTTAACTAGGAACTCGCACACAAAGCCCTAAGGACTAAGTACAAGGGTGGAATACGACTTTTACTATCCTATGCAGCACCAGTTTGGATAAATGCACTAAAATAGAAAATATAATTGTGTCAAGTACATTAGAGTACAAGGCTAGCAAATATCAAAATAGCTAAAGCTTTTTGAACCATATCCATGGAAGCACTCTGTATAATAACAAGACTGACGCCTATTATACTAAAAATCCAGGAGAATGCTAGGAGTATAAATAAACAAGACAGAACACACACTCGGAAATAGACAGCACATTATGTTACAAGAAATACCACATTCGTCAAATATTCCAGTAATAAAAAAAAAAGGGTAAATGCAAATTAAAACATTGAATATTATTAATTTTTAGATGAGTCGTATTTATTACACATCTGCTTCACTTTCATACCTATTTTGAGGACATGTTTCGCAAATCATCGTTTGCATCTTCTGCTCTTATGCGACTAAAGCTTGATCCAGTGGTGTGGGTAATTCTGGGGTTGCTGCTGCCATCTGTTGATTTAGTGATGAACTTAAATGTGGGATTCTCTTCTGGCGGGATTTCAAAGTTCATTAATTGGTTTTTATGTTTTTCTATGTATATCCTCTCCCATATGACGAGTTCACTATGTTTTTGTACGTATTTTAGTAATTCTGTGCTATCTTCAATTTCATGATTTTCAGACCAGAAATGAGCTGCTATTGCGGACTTATCAATATTTTTGTATCTTAAGTGCCTGAAGTGTTCTTTCTTTCTAGTGCCTATGTTTCTTTTTGTCCTCCCTATGTAAATTTTTTCACAGTCTTTTTAGGGAGGACAAAAAGAAACATAGGCACTAGAAAGAAAGAACACTTCAGGCACTTAAGATACAAAAATATTGATAAGTCCGCAATAGCAGCTCATTTCTGGTCTGAAAATCATGAAATTGAAGATAGCACAGAATTACTAAAATACGTACAAAAACATAGTGAACTCGTCATATGGGAGAGGATATACATAGAAAAACATAAAAACCAACTAATGAACTTTGAAATCCCGCCAGAAGAGAATCCCACATTTAAGTTCATCACTAAATCAACAGATGGCAGCAGCAACCCCAGAATTACCCACACCGCTGGATCAAGCCTTAGTCGCATAAGAGCCGTAGATGCAAACGATGATTTGCGAAACATGTCCTCAAAATAGGTACGAAAGTGAAGCAGATGTGTAATAAATACGACTCATCTAAAAATTAATAATTTTTCGCTTCACTGTGGTGTTCCAATACAGTTAAATCTCGATACAACATTGAAGTTTACACTAACGGAAGCAAAACAAATCAAGGGATAGGTCTGGAGTGGTAATATACAAGAATAAAGAATTAACAAACCAATTACAGTACAAACTAAACAAAAACTGCTCAAATATCCAAGCAAAGCAACTTACAATCTTAAAGGCACTTTAGGCAATAGATAATATGGGAATAGCACAAGCTAACTTGAAAACAGCAGCAATATATACGGGCAGCAAAATTACACTGCAGTCATTACACAATACCAAAAATCATAACCAACTGATAGAAGCTTTAAGAGACAAACTAGGAGAATTAAATGAAAATGAATGGATAATAGGAATAGGATGGGTAAAAGCCCACTAGGAAAAGAAGGAAATGAAATCACAGATAAACTTGCAAAACAAGTAACAAATGATAGCATAGAAAGCTAAAGCAAAAATGTGCCATCAGGAAAAAAATATGAGAGGAGACACTCAAAAAATGAGTAAGAGAATGGCAAAACACATCAAAACAGAAATCTCACTACCATCTTAACAGGAAACGGAAGACTGAAAGCCTATTACAACAGATTCCACATATCGAGATTCAACTGTAATTGATAATGCTACATGCACCTGCAGCAGAGGAGACGAAACAACAGATCATATCTTGTATGATTGCATCTAACTGGAAGGACCAAAGGAAAAAACTAAGGATGCAAATAAGTAAGAAAGGAGGGAAGTGGCTAGATAAACGAACACTTGTGGGGCAGTATCTAAAGGACTTTAGTGAATATGTCAACATTAACAGTCTAGAAAGTGCAGAATAACTAAAACAGAAGGGTAAATAAATGAGTTAATTCTAAAAGACTTTAGTGATTATGTGAACACAATCAATCTGAAAAACACATAAACATTTTAAGACTTCACTTAATATGAACAATTAATTCGGAAACAAAGCAAACCATAACAAGTAATATTACTAATGTAATGGAACATGTAAATGAATAAAGAATTAAAAAAAAAGGTATGCGTGCACACACACACACAATATGACACTAATTACACATATTACTTACTTCATGATTTAACTCTTTGTTGGTCGCAACATTTTTGCAACTTCATTCAGTCACAATGTGCCAAATTTCAAATTATCAAAACTCTCATACTCTTGGATTTGGGGGAGTTTCCTTCATATTTACCTTCTTTAAGATTGACATTAAGGGTTAAGAAAAGATTTGAAGCAGAAAAGGGTTTTATGATCTCAAAAATCATTATTTCCAAACTTTTTTTAGCTTCCAATGTGCTTGATTCAAAACTTGGATTAAATGGCAAACGTTAAACAAACACAAAAATCCCACTTGGACACTTTAGTTAGATCCTACTGAGTTCAGTCTTCCTCAGATTCACTAGATTTAGGCTCTTCACAAAAGGTTGGAAGGATGGCAACTTTACAGTGATTGCATACAGTGTTTGCATATTTATTGCAGATAGGCTTGGCACAACCCAGACATCTGAACACGGTAAACCTCTTCAAACCAGTTTCTGTCATGCAGGGTATGCACCTGCATCTCTTGAAGGGAGATGGTCATCATTATGGTCATCATTACCAAAACTGTTTGTGTTGTTGAACTTCCTCAGGCAGATTTGGAGGCTGGAAGGAATTCCGTGCATCTTCTGGCTCCTCTGCACCTCTGGCAGAATAAGACCTTGGGCCAACTTTTTAAAGACTTGCGCAATGGTTCAAAATTATTGCCAAGATAGACGAGTTAATCCCAGCAACATTCATCAGTGAACAACAGATAACCATTGGCCAACGTTTGTTGTTTCTGCATACATCATAAGTTGAACACATTTAGTCTGCAGCATTGTGGAGTTGTAATACAATCTCTAGCTTCCTATGCTGTCCAGATGAAGGGTCAATGGCATCGGCTTCGTGAAGGGAAGAAATAAAGATCACATATTTTTGCTCTCTTGGAATGTACAAGACCAGTGTTTTCCCATTGTTGAACCCAAATATACTATTGCATTGCTTCCTTATAAAAGGTGGAGGCAATTCGCTCACCAAGGCTAGACATATCCACTGCCCAAAACAATCGCCTGTGACATTAAAAATTCTTCTACACTGCCCAGATAAAGACGCTAAAAGCGGCTAGGTGCTGGGCAGCATACACTCCGTCCAGGAAAACCTGGACGACTCGACTCTTCTGCTGGTCTGCTGCTGGTCTTGTTTTCCCTCACCGTACCAACATAGCTGAGCTTATGCTTTTTGAGCTCATCAACAAGTGCAAAATAAGTAAACCAATTGTCTGCCATGTTATTTAATCCACTTTACAATATGGGCTGAACCATTTGTTTGACAACATAAGATGGTTTGTTGCTCACTCTGAAAGGACCTTCAAACAGTGAGTCAGCGTAAACTTCCAAGTTGCACATGTGGGTCTTCTCTTTGCAACCACAAGGGCAAACTGTTTGATCCCATACTGGTTGGGTTTTGAGGGAATGTACTGACAGAAAGGACAAATTCCTCTGAAACCTCGCAGCATTTTTTCCTCCGACAGTTCTCCACAAATAGTTCAAAGATTTCATGTATAGGACAAATCATACTTTTTCCTTTGCTCTTGAGAATTGCAATCGTCGAAGTGAAAGCACCTGATCAAAGTTTTAAATTGTCTTAACATAACCAGGCCAAATTTTTCACTTCCATTATTTTCACAACTCCAGAGCTCTTTCAAACTTTGATGGTTTGCTTTATAGGATCCTGCAAGGTAAAGTAATGCAATAAATGACAAACCTCAGTCATATCTGTTGGTCCCATGTCCCTTGTTTGAGCAAAACTTCCCTTGATGCTCTACATATATTGGTTGCTGTATTTCACCACCATTTCAAGCACAGTATCATTGAAAAAATGATTCCCACATTCAACTGGGAAGTAGCTTGTCTAGCTACTTCTACCACACCTGGAAAGTGGTGACAATATTTTCAGGTCTTCTGCACTTACACCTATTTGGTGGCTTCCATTTAGTCAACTGGTCTTTCCCTAATGTGAATGCTGCATCTTCTTCTTGTTCTTCAGTATCACAAGCATCTTCATCAAAATTGTCACTATACTCTTGTTCAGTAGCCGTATCATCTTTTATATTCTTCAACCCATCTTCTGAAGCAATATCACTTTGTTCACCAAATTTCTTCTTACCTCCTCGTTATTCAGATTGAATGTCCACTTTGCAATATTGTCCAAAAATCTGGAGCAAAGGACAAGTGAAGTAAGTTTCTCCATTACAAGCTCAGTCGCAATGTGTAAATTACGCACAACTCATGAAAACACCATTGTTTTCTATAAATCCAACAAAATAACCTTATAAACAGGTGAAATATATCCAATGAAGATGAAGTAAGGAAAAAAAAGTTGAAAATACAAACCTCGAAAGGTGTGATGTCTTCGGTTGCAATGTGCATTTTCTGGCCACTTTCTCTACACTTGCTCTCTATGATGACGTAGTGGCAGGTGGGAAGACGTCCAAGATCCTGGAGGGTACTGCAAAGAGGGGCACCATCTGTAGCCTTTAAGCAGGGCAACCAGCTGAAAAATTATAGCTGTACTTTTTTTGCACAGTTAAGTACACCGACTTCTAGTCAAGGAAATAATCTTAACACAGATATAGCCTCAAACCAGCGTCACAATAATGGCACAAACACCAAAGGAGGACAAGTTGACGAAAAAACTCGCAACACAACATACATAGATAATAATTCACTGAATCCACCATGAAATCAATTCAGGGGCGAGGCACATATTCCCATCAACAGGACATGTGATAGAAAATATGATAGGAAGCAAGTATATGAAAATTTGATATTTAAAATGCAAGATATTCACAATACGGCCAACAGAGAAACAATTATCATGCTAATGGTTTGAGAACATTGAACCATAACAATGAATCTAACAATGAATTTGATATCAGGAAAATTCAAGAAATAGTTTAGTGTACCAACCATCCAACCTGACTTTCTTATACATGAACTTTATTTGCAACAAGAACTCTTTTAGAGACTGTACTTCTAAACGATCTACTGATAGAGATGTTTTTATAATGGGACAGATTTTATTTAATAGACTGCCAACATCAATTAAAGCATTAAATGGTACGAAGCAATTTCAAAACAAATTAAAATACTTTTTAATGGATAAATGTTTGTACAAAGTTGATGATCTGTAAATATGTTTTTATACTGTTTATATTTTATATTTTGCTCTATAACCTATAATTGTAAACTTTTAGATTGTAATTGACAATGTCAGATGCTGCTTTGCTGTCTATTGACAAATAAATAAATAAATAAATAAATAAATAAATAAATAAATAAATAAATAAATGAGAGACAATGCAATAAATAAATTGTATACATGTTAAAATGGTTGTGCTATAAAGTTCACAATAGAGATAGAAAAAGATGGCTAGATCTAAAGATAATCCATGAACTACATAACATATCTTTTGGCACCTACAGGAAGCCAACACAGATAATTACATCAAGAATGAGAGTTACAACCCTACAACCCACAAACATGCAGTTTTGAACAGCTTAGCACATAGACTAGTCAACATCCCATTGAAACAGAATGAATATAACAAAGAATATAACCACATGATTAAAATAGCTGCAATTAATGGATACAGTAAACAATTAATAGAAAAGAAGATTTGGAAATTCAAGAAACAGAAACACATATTGGATACCACAAAATTAACAGAATCAAAATCCGAGACACAGTTCAGGAAATTCACATATCATCCCAGAATGCATCATAAATTCAACAAGATATTCAAGAAGTACAACATCACCCTAGCACCAATAAACAAATTCAGTTTAAAAAACTTATTATCCAACAACCTGAAGGACCCATTACCTGAAAACAGAAAATCAGGTATATACAAAATCAACTGCTCAGACTGCAATAAGTTCTACATAGGAAAAACCAAAAGAAGTTTACAAATTAGATTACAGGAACAAATGAGATATGTGAAATAAAAATAAATAGAAAAATCTGCAATAGCCCACCATTTCTGGTCTACCAATCATGAAATTGTACCAAATATAAAACTATTAAAGCCAGCCAGTTATGCAGCCGAACTCGATGTTTGGAAAAAGTTGCTAATTATAAAAAACAAACAGTATACTTTAAATTTTGAATTGCCGCCTGAAAACTCTCTTTGGAAGTTCATCTCACATACAACAGATGCCACCACAGACAACCAGCTCACTTCAGGAAACCACGGATCCAACCAGTCGGATAACTGCTGATGATGGGGACAAACTGTTCTCCGAAACATGTCCAAGTAAGGATATTTTGAGTGATGTTTGTATTTGAATTACCGACTCATTACTTTCAAATAATTGTATATATGTTAAAATTGTTGTGTTAAAAGAAAAGAAAGTAAATAATGTAGAATATAGTTTATTATGTTTAAATTTTAGATGACAGTTCATATCAGGGGCAATCATTGTGTAAGTTGTATTGTAATGTACCTTTAAACAAGATGGAATATATCAAAGAGTACAATAATATCATTCACATTGCAGAATACAATGGATTCAGTGCTGAATTGGTCAAAAAGAAAATTGATAAATTCAAAAGAAAACAAAGATGTAAACAATCGGCAATGAAACTTCATACACAAAATTTACATATCATCCTAGAGCTACACACCTTTTCCAAAAAGTCTTCAAAGAGCACAATATTACTTTGGCCCCACAGAACAAATTTAGTGTACAACACCTTTTGAAATGACATAATACAAAGGAGATACCCACAGAAAAAAAATCAGGTGTATAGCGGATAAACTGCAAAGGCTGTGACAACTTTTACATTGGAAAAACAAAAAGGAACTTGAACATTAGGCTTAAAGTGCATTTTAGGAACATCAGGAACAAAGAAATAGATAAATCGGCAGTAGCGTACCATTTTTGGAAGGAGAATCATGATATAGAACAAGAAATCCACTTATTAAAAAGTGTCCAAGGTCCAGCAGCATTAACCACGTGGGAAAAAATCTTCATAAAGAAATATGAAAGAAAATTGTTTAATTTTGACACTACCTTTGAAGAAAACCCAAACTTCAACTTCATCAAGATACCGACAGAAACACACCTATCACCTCCAATGAGTTCACCAAACCAACATCCATTAGTCAACAAGAGCATCTTGTTGTAGCCCAAGCCTAATGAAGGTGGATCATGATCAAGCATGGATACACAGATAAGCTCACTCTATCATAGTACTTATACCAATTAGGATGAAACACATTCCGTTTGTAAACTTAAGTTACAATAAAATGCAATTTAATGCTTTGTCATGTCCGTTGAAAACCTTTTAAGACTTTGAACATCTTCACATAGCCATAAAAAAGCCTACTTTGCCATAAAATTATAAAAGAGCCTCTGCTCTCATACATTTTATAGGCAAATAATAAAGGTTACAAGTATGAATGTGTATTTCTGACAAAATTTCAATTTTGAATTTTAAAGTGCAGTGCAATGCTTTCTCTGATTACTGAGGTGAGTGTAGCGAAGTTAAGTTAGTATAACTTCTTAAATCTTCTATTGGGATTTTATAAATAACAAAACATGTACAAACATTATGCTTATGCAATTTAATGTGAAGCAATATAAAATAGAATACCTCATTATTACTAAAATTAGGCAAGTGAGTCAAGCTTGTATATGCTTTTCTCCACTTAGAAGTTTTTTATGAAGACTAGTTTCTGGGGACTTCTCCCCTATCGTCAGTTCTGTGGTTGACTGATGATGCATCCGGTGTCTGCATCCGGTATCTGCATCATCAGTCAACCACAGAACTGACGATAGGGGAGAAGTCCCCAGAAACTAGTCTTCATAAAAAACTTGTAAGTGGAGAAAAGTATATACAAGGTTGACTCACTTGCCTAATTTTAGTAACAATGGCCCTCCACTTTCTGAAATACTTCTTTTTATTCTATAGAATACCTCATGTTAGCTATTTTAGTTGAGACTGTACAATATTTCCAAAATTAAGTGCTGTAGGAAGAAATAACTTGAATAAAAGTTGCTTGAAATGGAAGAGGGTATATGCTGTTGGTTGTGTTTTATTTGGACAATGTGATGGTCATTTTAGGGTCAGCTGAAATTGTTTTAAAATTGGAACCTACCTTTTTGTTTTGTCAGTCCTCATAAAAAACTAAACAACATCTTTGCAAAGATCTTTGCAATTGCTCTTATGTCGACATGATAAACAAAAATTTAGAATGGCCGTGTATGAAGTGGAATGAATGGATGGACCATTCATGGATGATCATTTGAGAATCAAGTTATGTTTTGTAATTAGGAAGCAAACCAACTAATGGCATTTACTTACCCCCATAATATCGAGCAACTTTTATTCAAGACATTTCTTTTTACAACACTTAGTTTTGTAGATATTGTATACTATCAAATTAATGGTTCACACTTTACAGGGAGAACATAAAAGTCTGAATTCATTTTTGAGAAAATGATTAATTATGAATTTCATTCACAGGTAATCTGAAAGATCAGAGACTTGAAGTTTTCCTGGCGTTGATTATGAATAACTTCTTCTCGGGAGATCAGCCAGGTAAATGCTAAATCACTGTCCAAGCTTTCGACGATGCACTTTGATGATTGCAACAGAATGCATCGTCGAAAGCTTGGACAACAATTTAGCATTTACCTGGCTGATCTCCCGAGAAGAAACTATTCATAATCTGAAAGATGCTCTCAAATGAAGAAAGAATTGTCATAGTTTCTGCACATTTAAGGGGATTTATGTATCAGGAGGTTCAAGTAGATTTTGAACAAAAATTCCATAAACCCAGTGCTAGAAGGGCTAACATCCGTCTACTGATGCAGAAATTTCAAAGAACAGGCAGTGTGCATGAAGCGAAACGTGCAGGTAGACCCAAGGTGACCGATGAAACTGTGCAGCAATGCTGTGACCATAAGCCTGCAGGCATCAACCAGGAGGTTAAGTTGAGAGTTGGGTGTACCACAATTGACAGTGTGGAAAATTCTGCATTTCACGTTAAAAAAAACAGTTATACCACCTCCAAATTTGAGATGCACTGAAAAGGGAAGACTGTGCTTGTTGTAAAGCAATGAGTTACGAGCTGTTGCAGGCAGTTGAAGAGGCCAATTTGTTGCAAAATATGTTGCTACCTTCCACACATGTAGCACGGTCAACAATTGCAGAATGTAGGAGGGTGAATGTTCAAATCAGACATGGATTGGCAACAAAACATCCTAAAAGTCAATGTGCGGTTGGAGATGACAAAATTGAAGGTGTATGGGACATTCTTCTTTGCTGACAAACAGTGAGAGGCCAGATGTATCAACCACAAATGCAGGAGGATGGCATCTTGGAAACTGTGGTTTTCCAATAGGATGGAGCCCTTCTTCATTTCACACTGATTGTTAGGAAGTACCTGGATGCCACATTCCCACATTGATGGATTGGCACAAATTCATAAAATAGATCGACTTTATGTTCACCCTGTATATAAAACTTACCTGACATGCTATGTGTTGACAGATTTGTTCTCCACTTATGTTCCTTAATTAATATACTTATAGTAATAGTAATTTATTTACTACCCACAGAATAACACTAGTATTGAGCATTGTCAATATACATTAAAATACATTATGTTTCCTTATTTGTTACTAATTTTACATATATTTCATCTGTATACACATTTGGAATAATGAATTAAAATAACCAAAATTTAAGCTCCACATGGTCAACCTTAACATTAGTGTTAATATGGGAAACTTTTACCTTTTGTCTATACAACCGATGTATCTCATGGTATAATACCTTGTCTTGTCATAAATACTGTTACAAATTTTTGACACATACTGTACATCTGGTTTGGTGCATAAACAACTGCATGTGTGCACAACTTAACCTTGAACCATTGTTAGCTTTTCTTTGAAAGAGGAAGTATTTAGGTCCAGGTTTCACCATGGAATGGGGTGATTATGAAAATCATGTAGCTGCCATTGTGTTGCATAAAGTTGGAAAATCTGTAAGTGACATTTTCAAGATGCTACAAAAGCTGAAAATCAGCCGTATGTTGTGTACCACACTATTGAGCAATTCACTATGACTGGGACTGTAAAGGATCGGCTGATGGAGGGTCAACTACGCAGTGCTAGGACTCCAGCAGTACAAAAAGCAGTGGCGGCTCGTGTTTGGAGAAATCCTGTGCAGAAGCAGGCTATCTTGTCCCATGAAATGAACATTTCAAAAAGGACAATGTCCAGGCTCCTGTCAGAGGGCCTTGGACTAAGGGCTTTTTGCTGACATAAAGGACATTCTCTTGACACAGAAGAAGCTGAGAGTGCTTAAATTTCAATGCCTCCTACAGCGTTACACTCCAAATGGTCATTGGAACATCCTCTTCACAGATGAAAAAATTTTCACTATTGAGGAGTCTTTCAATGTGCAAAACGACAGGGTTTATGCAACATCATCTCGGGAAGCCAGTAATAAGGTTCCTAAAGTTATTCTGGTACCACCCAGCTACATTTTTGCAAAAAGGGCATTAAAACCAGCACCAGAGTGTATTAAAGCACTGTTTTGGAGCCTATTGTCAAGAACGAGTGACACATTGTTTCAAAACCAACCATGGACTTTCCAGCAGGA